>CM055974.1:33987500-34460000 GCA_029531755.1 Holothuria leucospilota | reverse complement strand
AATTGTATCATGACAACAAGTTCTTCTATTGTGATTTAATTTCTTTACCTCATTCGAAGTCACTTCTCATCCTAACACAATTGTCACGACACCATTACGACAATAGCACGACATTCTCCCACCCATGAAGACCTAACAAATGTTTAAACATTTCAAAATGATGGCCACGGCGTGACCACATGTAGGATTGCGGGATGTTTTTCTAAAGGCTGAGCCATTTTGCATGAAAAAATTGTATTACAAGAGAAAATTACCCCACAATTCTTTCCCAAATCTGCCCGAGATATATGCTCGAACTCGGGGGGGGGGCTGCAACAAGGTAAAGCAGGCTAAGTGATAATGAGCTGCATTACCCAGAAGAATATGGGAGGGGGGTCTAAGAACGTATGGCGAACCATCGTAGTGCCCTTAGGAATAGGGTTAGAAGAGGGGATGGGGAGAGGTTAATGATTTCTTGAAGGGATGTTTTAGGTTGTACTCACACCTGTCGGAACATTCACGTAGTGAATTTAAGTTAGTAATTTGCAAACCATGGCACCTCCTATTCTCCCTCCTGACGTGACCGATTTTACGAGGAAATTCCTTTTGGATAATGCTCACAGGAAACTTGCTTCATTTGAAAGATTATGGATGTGGAACAAACTTGGTACAATTTGGCCGGATGGCCTAAATGCGAGTGATGGTTTTGAAAGCCCAAACAGAACGCCAAGGAGAAGGGCCTCACGGGCTGTATTACATGTTTCCTATTTTCTTTTTTTACGCTTTTGGTTTCAGCTCTCACTTTATCTAGGTATTCAAGTACTACCACTGCAGCTCTTTTGTATACCATTGGTAGAGGATATAGTTTCTGTCTCAGGCTAGTAATTTTCTATTCTTCTGTTTACACCTTCCTTTGTATACCTATTTGTGTAGAGTGTTGGGACGTAGCACTTACTTGCCAATTTGTGTTGTATTCTTGAGGAAGGTACTGTGTTGCCGAAAATTCGAATAGATTCCTGAAACCGAAAATACAAGTTCTACTTGTTTTCCTTGATGTTCCTTTTTGGACTTATCGCTTTATTATTATTATTATTATTATTATTATTATTATTATTATTATTATTATTATTATTATTATTATTATTATTATTATTATTATTATTATTATTATTATTATTATTATTATTATTATTATTATTATTATTATTATTATTATTATTATTATTATTATTATTATTATTATTATTATTATTATTATTATTATTATTATTATTATTATTATTATTATTATTATTATTATTATTATTATTATTATTATTATTATTATTATTATTATTATTATTATTATTATTATTATTATTATTATTATTATTATTATTATTATTATTATTATTATTATTATTATTATTATTATTATTATTATTATTATTATTATTATTATTATTATTATTATTATTATTATTATTATTATTATTATTATTATTATTATTATTATTATTATTATTATTATTATTATTATTATTATTATTATTATTATTATTATTATTATTATTATTATTATTATTATTATTATTATTATTATTATTATTATTATTATTATTATTATTATTATTATCAGCATGGATAATGACTTAAGGCGACACTTCGTGCTAATTCAACAACATTAAGGCGACACCTGGAATTAAGGCGACACATAACTGTCGCCTTAAAGGAATAGGTACCATTTAGAAAAATAATTTTATTGTCGCAAATAGGCTTAAATTGTTCATTTTGGTCTAATAAGCATGTCTACCAAATTTGGTTAGGGTGGGGGTAGGGGTAGGGTTAGGGTTAGGGTTAGAAAATTTGAATTTTTAGTGTGCAAGTCAATGTAACTGTCGCCCTAAGTTAGTATCCACGCTTATTATTATTATTATTATTATTATTATTATTATTATTATTATTATTATTATTATTATTATTATTATTATTACTATATATATATATATATATATATAATTGCTTTGCTTTGTGAGGTATTCCTTATGCAGGCCGTTGACAATATAAACAAGGAAAAACTGCCCAAAGGTCTCCTTTTCATTTGAAGTTACATGAAGTTAACATTATTCTTGAATCTTGTACTATTTATTCATGGATTGTTTTGCATTGCTTAGGCCCTATGCGTTGTTTATGCATGTTATTTTCATACAACCTTCCATAGATGGTAATCTGCTCTGCCCACAGGATGTTACCTCGAGATAGCTTTTAACGTTTTGAGATCTCATCCAATCACTCACACGTCTTTCAAAAGAAACTGATCCTCAGACCATTCCATTTATCGCTGGAGGCAACGTGGTATTTAGCCCACACTCTACGCGTCAAAACAAATGTTGATTATCTATAAAGTGTGTACGTTGAATCCATTACCATGAACAATACAATGTTAAGCTTAGGGTAATGCCTGGAATGGACAAACTGAATGTCTATTAATTTTAGTTTGTGTAGGTGTCATGTTTAATAAGGGATTATCATCGGAAGGGACCGAGGGAGTAGAAGGGGTGAAGTGAGAGTGTGGTGGATATAAATACCAAATACTGATGCAAATGGCAGACTGAGAATGCAAGATAAATTCCCTTCAAAGCAAAATAACCTTTTAACTCTCTGGCAACAACCTTCCATCCACAATCTAATCAATTGTTAATGACCTTTAAGAATATATAGAGGAACTATTTCTCCCTGCAGCACAAAATTCATCATATTTTATAATTTTTGATCGGAAATACAGCAAACTTATATGAAAGCAACTTGGTCATGGTATAGAGCTTCGTATGATGCTGATTTTTGTAAATCTTCATTTTATTGGAGGAGACTGAGATGACTAAATGTGGGAGGGGGAGGGGGAGGTGTACTTCACGTAATCCTGTACTTCAAACTGAGGTGAAGAGACACCAGAAAGGACATGAATAGGCTGAACAGCCTGAAATGAATAGATCAGTTGGTATTTGTTCACTCAAATTTGAGGTTAACTTTACGTGAAGTATATATATATACACGGGTAAATTATATTGTCATGAGAAATACAAAACAAAAGGAGGAATTTGAAGCTTAAATACACTTCAGAAGGTAGACGTGGAGCCTGGAATCAGGTTTGAAAGCTCTTCACGAAAAGAAATAAACTTTCTTCTATGAGGAAAATATTCCTCCCCACAATGCACCGTGCTCTGCAAGTTGAACTCAAAATACTCCTATGATGAGGGCACAACTGTGCAAGAGATCTTTTTTTCTTTCAGGCTGACAAATAAATAGAACTGTTGATTATTAAATGATGATGGTTGCCTAGATACCCTTCATTAACATTGATTTCTTTCCTCGTCATTGGATCTCTCCTTACATCTTCGTTGATACACTGTAAAAAGTATCTGGTGAATTTTCACCAGATTCCGTGTTCATATGCCACCCACACAATGCTGGTTAATTTGACCAGGAATTCTTATTCGATTTAAGGAAAAACTGGTTAAAGACTAGAATAATAACCAGGTATTTGGTTAAATTCACAATCAATATTTGGTTCACATGACCATTATTTCCTAGTGAAATAAATAACCAGGATTGTGTAGGTGGCATATCAACACGGACTGGTGAAATTTCACCAGACGCTTTTCAGAGTGTAATATGATTTGTGTTAATTAGATACGTTACCTACGCCATCACTGATTGTAATTCACCTTATTAACGAGACAGGAGTTTTTGTTATATTGGCTGACATAAGAGAAGTGCAATTAGAAATGATTTTCAAACGAGTAGACTGAAGCCCCACCCCAAAGGTCCCTTAAAGGGGCTGTTCCATCACGAAAAACACACTTAAGTTACACCATATCTCTATTAAAAATTCCTGACTTCATTTTCATAGACGGACGTTTATTCGAAAAATAGCACCACTCTTACTGGTTTGTGATGACTTGTTCAGTCAGTATAGCATTTGATCGTTGCATTGTAGACAACTCACACACACAGTAGTATATGGATATGGCTTTGAGCAATTTAAACGTTGCACAGGCGCGTGTTGTCCTTACCCATAACCTAAAGTAAGATACGCTCCATTGGCATTATGCTTCGTGTATACGGAGCACAGGCCACGGCGTGCAGTATACCAAAGACCCTAATTGAGTAAAAAGGCTACTGTTAACAGGAAAGTGTACTAGACGGGTGATTTTCTTTTGTGTTTGAAGAGGGCTAAAAGTACACTTAGTATAGGAAGAATTTTTAAACGAGGGCGAGACTTTTTTGCCCATTAACACGCAAAAGAATGACTTTATTTCCATAGCAATTTAAAATGTTGTATTTCAGTTTATAATTTTAATCAAATGTATCAGCTTTTAACGTCCACTAGTAAATTACCTATGTACGTTGAAAAATGGTTAGGGTTTTCTGTCGAAGTTTCAACCAACTACACAACTCACCTCCTACACTTTTCACCTCTTCAAGTACAACGCATAATACTTTCCTCACACCACCTAGCAACCTGGACCGCGAAAAGCCCTCGGGCCTAGGTCTAGGTTGCCTACACACATACTCCACTCACCTAGCTCGTGCGCCCACCCACACACCCATCTCAAGGCAGCCTGGGCCGCGAAAAGCTTTCGAGCCTAGGCCTGGGCTGTCTCCATTTTTTCTTCCGGCACAACACACCCACATTTCTCACCACTCTCACTGCATTCACAAAAATTGGCTCAATATTCTCAAGTCTTCCTCTCCCCCCCCCCCGTCTCCAGGACTCTGTGCACCAAATTAACCCCACCCAGTCAGAGCAAATTATTCAGAACTCCACCTTCTGTCCAACCCTCGATCCCATCTCCTATCACCTCTCATTCCCAACCTGCCCATAAAGTTCACATGAACTAGGCGGAGCATAGGTCAAAAGAAGAAGAGCAACTTTGCTTAAATTTCTAAAATCTCACATAATCATCGTCAACTTGAACATATCATATCTGCAGTTGTTTTCGTTCTTATCTCTAAGTGTATTATGAGTATAGTATAAACCACTGAGCTCAGTGGTTTAGAGCATCCTGCACGTTACGCAGGAGGTCGTTGGTTCGAGTCCTGCTCGAGGCTAAGTTTTCCATTCATATAATAACATCCTATTTCAGTATAAGGCAAGTGCCTATGTAAGAGGTTAAAGTCGTACTTTTCAATATAGCGTTGATTCACTCTTCATATAAATATATATATATATATATATATATATAAACATATATATATATATATATATATATATATATATATATATAAACATATATATATATATATATATATATATATATATATATAAACATATATATATATATATAGTCCTTCTTTGCTTGTAAATTTATAGTGTAGTCATTATACGCTGAAGAAGACTCCAGGGGAGTCGAAAATTTCGTTTAGATGTTAAATCATTGTACTCCTCTTGTCAACAATGACATATTTCTTGTCTCTTTTTTTGTTCATATATATATATGTATATATATATATTTATATATTCTTAACACAGTAAACCAGTCAATGGTAGAGTGCTCAACCTATGAAGGGAGCATAAATATTGAAAGGTTGGGACTTTAGGGTACTACAAGGCAGCTTTACAGCACTGTTTCGTAAGGTCCCAGTGTGGTAGGTCCTCACTCTTCAGAAGCCTGATGTAGAATTCTACATCAGGCTTCTGAAGAGTGAGGACCTACTACTCTGGGCCCTTACGAAACAGCGCTGTAAAGCTGCCTTGTAGTACCCTAAAGTCCCAACCTTTCAATATATATATATATATAAATCGTTAAACGAAACAAAGACCTCGGTGTTTTAAATTAGTACACTTTCCACCAGACAACGTAATTGTTTATTCCACTTATTTACACCTTTTCATCACCTATCATCTTGTGTTTTTAAGCTGTATCTTTGCTGTTGGCTAAGTTAATTATTGTACTCACTTCACTGTCTGATCTCGCTGACGAAGGTTCCAGGGGAACCTAAAATTTCGAATTAAATCTTGAATTATTTTGTACTCTTTAAGCCAACTAGTGATGTACTTATTTGCTACCTGTTTTACGATTTATTTTCTCGGAGTACACGTGGAACTCTCCTCTTTATATATATATATATATATATATATATATATATATATATATATATATATATATATATATATATATATAAATAAGAATGGTCCTTGATCCCATCTGGTGGTGCAATTAACATTTTATCTGGATTTTTTGTGTTCTTAAACTATGAAAAAACCTGTGCTACTTTAGACTAGGAAATTATCCAAAGTTTTGACTTACTTTGATTTCCCTCTTGGTTTTAAAAACTGGATTAGAACTACTCCGTAACAAACGATGGGATTTTTTGCTCTGGTTACTTCCTCCCATCTCGTGTTGTAAGGCACGGATCCCCTTAGCTTCTATCTCATCATTATGTGCACAGAGATTTTGGTGACATGCGTATAAAAATTTGACAGTATGCCGATGATATGGTGATCTTCACTGATGGTTCCTTTGATTTTCTTAGTGAGCACTGTAAAGTGTTCATCACTTTATCCAGTTTATCAGGGTTAAAAATTAAATTAGGTAAGGCCCTGTTATTCCCTTTAGGCCCCTTCGTCACCAACTATCCAGTTTTTTTCCACCTTCAATTTTATGTAACTACCGGGCCTGTTACGTATCTTGCTATCTCCTTTGTGTATCACTGTAACGATTTTCCGTCCTCATTACTTCTCCAAGCCCTTTCTTATTAAGAATTTTAGTTACGTTATTTTGGTCATAAAGGGATTTGACTCCCAAAGGTAAGATAAACATTTTAAAGAGGTTTGCAATCTTTCCACTAGTGTATTTATTGAGCGTTTTGCCTTCACCGCTTGACAGTTTTTTTCGAAGAAATTTAATATCCCTTTTTTTCAATTCATTTGGGATAAAAGACCTCAAAAATTAAAAGAGCAATGCGTATAACACTTTTATTGGTTGTGGTTTAAACATGCTGTATATGGACTCTTTTGCCAAACGTCTAAAAGGGTAAAACTTTACTTGGATATACCAGAACTTTGAACGTTTCTGATAAAAACCAGAAAGTGCAGTACTTGCAGTTTCGTTAACCGCACAGAATACTAGGCACAATACTTACCTTCACAAACTAAATTTGAGTGACACGAGACACTTTTTTTTTACAATGAGGAAGAAGAGACATTGGTGCACTTATTCTGATCTTGTCCTCGTATATTCAAAGATTTTATTAAGACTTTCATCGTGCCCACCTATTGACTTCCCAAAGAAAAAAATGAATGGAAACATCTCTCAACGTTTAATTTTGCCCAAGGTGTTAAGAGTAATTCAATATATTTTACTTTGCATTAAAACAATGGCTGATGAATACAATTTACAATAAGATTCCATTTCTGACAAATAAAATCGTTAATAAATACAACCACGAACATTCACGAAAAGCAATGTGTATTAATTAAATCAACTGTCGAAGCTTTAGGTTGAGAGGAAAAATTGACGGAATGAAACAGCTCTTTTTAAAAAAGTATACCTTTGGGTTTGGGCGGAAATGTTACAAGATGCAATACTTGCATTCAACCAGCTCCGGTTACTTAACAGTTTCGACAAACAAACCTGGCACCTTTAAAAGTATTCTAACAAAAATGTCATCTCTGAGACAATCTCCAGAGCTTCTACATCATACTGCATTTTTCATGCCTTCATTTAACCTGAAGTTTTAATCTCCAGTGAAAAGAGGAAAGAACATATAAATGGCTGAATATAACTTATTCTGTAACATCGGGAACTCAGTTCCCCAACTTACAAAATTTGGGAAAGGACGTATTTCCCTGTCCTCCCTCTCCCCATGGATTGACTACATTCATGACACGTATTACACGTTTCGTATGGCAGACTTTAATCACTTGAAATTCCATACCGAGCGAAGTTTTTTAGTACACAGATATCTGGACAAGCCCGGCCACTAATTTTTTTGTGACCAATCACGGAATATCGAGAAAGTTGGAATAAGGAGCTCCATTCTTGGGATAAACGGGCTTGAAGGGGAAGGGCAGAGTGGAAAGGCAAAACTTCCTAATACAGGCACCAACATACATGCAGACAATGTTATCTGAGCAGCCTTGTCTGAATCTTTACCTACAGAAATCCATTCTACTGTTCTACGAAACAATGAATTTCTGGAATATAATATGTACTTAGTGAAGCGATTCCCCAACAGCAATTATAATTATTAATTCAGCCCGTTAAATTCACTATATGTCTATCGCCAACGGCATTGTCTGCCCCTACACCTAAGAGTTCACACAACAGTTACGAAGAGACAAACATTAACTCTCCATGTTATTATAAATGTTCAAAACTAGAATGTGCGATTGATCACAATCCTACCACTCAAATTCATGGTAATAAAATATCGTAGGATAAAATTTTAGAGGAATGCAGAGTAAATCATTTTTACTCATTGTCACTCATTATCGGGCTCTTACGTACTATTTTCCTTCCACAGCGCAGTGGTATAGGTGGACTCTGGGGCCAACATTAGCATATGGGTCATAATTGTTCTCCTATATTCCTATATTCCTGACAACACGCTTGCTTGCTTCATATTTACTTGGTAGAAAATGTGATAACTTTATATGCAGCTGCAACATTCAGGAGTTAGATGAAATTTAACGACACACCAACACGAATGTGTTATATAGTGTCAACCAGATAAAAAGGTAAAGTTTAAAAACGGTTTCAAATATGGTTCCAACTTCAAGTTTGGTTTCAAATACAGCTCAAAACGGTGCAAGTCCTTCCCTTTAGTCGCCTCTTACGACAAGCAGGAAATACCGTGGGCATATTCTACAACCCCCAGCCCACAGGGAGCGCAACATTCACTGCAGGAATCAACTGTAGTGATTATAGGGATGTTTTACCAGCATGCATCGATTATAAGTACCACTTAAACATGTGAGAATATATTTATATGCGGAGTATTCTTCTAACGAGTGATCAATTTCTTCAGTTGAAATAATATCACAATAAACCGTCAATTGATATATTACCTAAGAAGTGTAAAGCAGAATACCTCAAAATAATCCAAAATTTAATCTGTGTTGGGCAGACACCGTCATAATTGCATCCTTGCCCTGTTATTTAATATCAATACCAATAACATAAGTAATTCAATTAGAATACTATGAAGTTATCCTACAGAGAGACGAAATGCCTGAGCTCTAAAAATAAAGGGCTTGAATTACCAGAAATCGTGCAAATAGAATGTTTGAACTAATAAATCAAATGCCTTCCTTTTGATTAAATTTACGTATAGAAGTAATTTCATTATACAAATGTTTGTGTTCGAGATACTTTTAAGACAGATGTTAGCATGTAATATGTCGTCAAACTCTTACATTGGGACTTAATTGAGTTCATCAAATATTCTGCTGAACAACCTCTTCAGGGAAAATCAAAGACGGAATAAATCATATTTTCTAATTTCAGCTTGTGCTGCGCAAGTGAAAGGGGGACAGGGGCGATCGCCCCCATTCTGAAGGACTTTCGTTTCAGTGCCGTTAACTTGTATTGCCTGCAACGGACCAACTAAATATTTTTCTTTTTAATGTATTCACATTTTTCTTGTACATAACAAGTAAATGGCATTAATTAATGAATGATCTTACATTGTTTTGGCGCGCTTCGCGCCCGATATTGTCGCTCCGTTTTCCTTTTTTGTTTGAAAGAAGGTAGACTAAGTGTAAATTTGCTACGTTTTACAACCGTCTTCGGCATTCCAATACGCATCATCTGTCTGATGAAACCTATGGTGAAAGCTTATAGTTCATATTTTCTAGGGAAGAAACTCCCTTTGCCGGCATAAGATAATGCAGTAATTTTCGTTGGTTGTTTCTTAACATTTCAACATCTTATCACATGTAACTGAAATTTAGAGCTATCGAATCCTTCAGAGGTGCGTGGAAAACACCCGGGCCGGAGGTGGAATCTTTTCCCAGGACGAATAGGGGCGATTTTTGGAAATTTCCATTGAAATCATGAAAAATGATGCTCAGGTTAGGTTTAGGGTTAGGGTTAAGGTAAAAAAATGAAATTTGTCTCATTCGTCCCGAGAAAAAAAAAACTACGCGGGTTGGAGACCATATGTAGCCTACCTTGGAAGTGACCGTTAATCTGGCCCGGGGGGAAGACAATTCATTATTGTAATTTTATTAAATAATGAAATTTTGCTTGAACTATTTTATAGCCCACAACATTTAACGAGGAGTGGCACATGAGAGGCATATGGAGACGTGGTGTCCCGTCAGAGAATTCTCCTATTTCTTTAGGATCCATAGTTAGGTTAAAGAATAAGATAAAATGGGAGGCTCCAAAGGCGAAAATTAGCCCCGACGGTTCACCTTTTGCTTATCTCAAGAGCACAAATACTTCAATACGTAAACTAAGTTATGGCGCGTTTTGCGCGCTTTAGAGTCTTTTGCCTTTTTTATTAATAGTTTGCTTCGTGAAGTAAATAGTAAATGTCCTTCCGGCTTACCTAGTGAACTAGGCATATTTTGTTGTTCTACAAAGTTTACTTTTTGTTAAGGTAGTTTATTAATTTTTTTTAAAGGATTAAAATTTTATCCTCAATAGCATAGTTGTTCTCTTGTGTGCGGCACGCTGAAATGCAACTCAAGTTATCCCCCGATATATTTTTTTTCACCATCATTACGTATTCTCCTACATGTATTTCTGATTTCTGGCACCCTTTGCAACTCTGCAGACCATAAGTGGATAAGCACTACACTGCTAAGGGATAGGCTGTGTAAGTGCGGAATGAATATAACTTTGACGATCTTATGGCAAAATGGTGTTGATGTTTTCATTACTTACAAGTCTTTCGGCTTGTTTTACAATACATCTTGGTTTGGAGACAATAAAAATGGTAATCTCTAGTGTATGACCAAACGCAAGTAGATAAAACATAATAATAACACCATTTTTCATGAAAGCTCCTTCTAAGAGCAAATATTTCGCGCATCCCTCCCCAAGGACGGTCGACTCGAATGATGCTACTAGTCTGTTATAGGATGATGCTTGAAACGAAACGTTAATATACCTTTCTTTGAAAGTGAACTTGACTTTAACCGTAGGTCCTATGAGATCTCAAAATAAAGAATGTTTAGATACACTCACAAGGTGTGGGAAGCGCCATTTCTTGCAATCTGTCAAAAAAGTCTTATTTTTAAGCTTTTTATGAACAGTCCTGCGGACTATTTCCTGCTTCAGGCGAAAACCTGAAACTACTCCCAAATGGAGTCACGACCCCTAAGGGACACATGACTTAACGAGAAGCTATCTGAGATTACGGATAGTACTTTGCTAAGTACTACCTATCAGTTTATTCTTTAGCAGGTCATCAGTAGTTTTATCTAAAGCTAACACATATTGGATTATTTGCAAACGATTTTTATTAAAAAGCCTACCCAATATTCATTGGCAAACAAAAGTAACATCGGTGGCATTTACAACAGCTTACTTGTTTATCGTTTCATGAATAATGTGATTTCACATTCGATGTCTTCAATTCTAAGATAAAATCATTAAATTTCTGAATAAGGGAATAAAAAAACTCTTTTCATTTTGTAATACTTTTCAAAATACTCACGTTCTTTACGCATTTTACATTTTTATTTGTTTTTTCCCAAAGTGTCTAATGGATTTGCAAAGATAGTGAATTATCCAGCATAGTTCTGTGCAGATTGCAATCTGCTCACATAACTGACAACTAGTGGGTGTATAGAGACACGTGATGAGCATACTGTGATAAATTACTAGAGAGAGAATCTATTTTAGGTGTTTTTTTAGTGAGTTCAGCATTAATGACTTCATAAATATGCGTACCGAACAGATAACAAGTTTGCGAAAAGGGGTAGAAAAGGCAGTCCAGAAGTTGAATGTTTTCTGTTTGCAATGCCTTCTCTTGTTTCATGGAGTAATAACTTAATTTCCAAATTGTGATAATTTTTATAAATTGATAAAAATTGAGGATAGACGACTGCGTACAGTTTGAACTGCTCTGGTCACGTTGGCACACATGAAAACATTTCTCGGCAAGCAAACAATCCATTCTATGATATGGCATGTTACAACTTTTAAATTAAAAAATGAACAGGGTTGTATGCCAGTACACATCACCCGATTCCGGGCCAATTTTGACTCTAGTGGCCACTATTCCCGACTAATTCCGAGTCCAATACTCTCCGATTCCGTGCCAATTACGATTCCACTTTCCCCAATTCCGAGTCAATTCCGAGTCCCGCCATTTGACAATTTAGCATCACGTGCAAATGATATTTGTACTAGTTAGCACTTTACTAAAGAGGGCATTTTCCAGGAAGTCACTTTCATACTCTGGCTCACCCTGTAATTTAGGTGACTGTATGTGACCATTCATTTATTGAACTGTGCACCAATAACAATGTAGTCCTACATTACATTTATGAAAACCTTCATTCTAGTGCAGCTCCCAGTCCAAGTTCAGCTGCTGCCCATTCCGTATCAATTCCGATTCCTGGACCTCCCATTCCGGGCCAACTCCGAGACCGCGAAAAAGGGACGTGAGTCCGGTACTGAGTTCGAGTCCGGACATTACAGCCCTGGAATTGAACAATCTAAAACATTCCCCAAAGTTTCATAGATAGGCTATTATTTTTAATAGCTAATCCAAGAATGACAATCGTGCTCAAATTAGTTACTTAGAGATAGATTATTTTGAAGTGACCCTCGAATTAATTTTAAAATTGAGAGGTATTTTTTTAAAAGGGGCACACGACCTTATTGCTGTGTAGGTCTGTAGATACGGACAAGGACTAAAAGAATAAAGGTTTTCAAGAGGTTTTATAATATTCTGGGTGGGGTGTCACTTTTTGTATTTTGAGGGTTTATAAATCAGTTATTTAAAACAACAGTGCTCTTTTTGGTATAGACAAAATATTACAACTGTTGTGGTCTTTTCAACACATTTGGTCTCAGTTTCACCAGTGTATTTTCGTATTTCTTTTATTAAAGTACTTTGGAGATGCAACTTTGTGTGTTTCTTACGATGAGCAAAAGGCCTCATCTTGCTGACGTCTTTAAACGGTTCGTGCTCCTTTTAGATGTCAAATCAGGAAACGGATTAAAACTCACAGCCGTGACTTCTTCATAATTTTCCGTTTAGTTTGTAAGCATATTCACTACTTTTGTCTAAGAATTTGTCCACAGATTAACCTCAGTTTACTGTAAAAGTTCATCTGGTTTTCAGGCTAAGCTCAACTTTTTAATTAATGCAACATAAGAAAACGTATCTTACTTAAGTTACTGGTTTTTTCTTTTTCTATCCTCACGTGACCCCACTTTACCCTTCCATTTCACCATATTCGTTACAAGGGAAAAAGCTATAAAGCCGCTAAATTGGTTTGAAGTGGACAGGTCACCCTGTTTTTTTGCTCTGAGGAGGGGTGTTTGTACCACAATATATTTTTTAAACCAGAAAGCCCAAAGGCGAAGTGATTCCTTGTAGAAAGTTGGTGATTTGTTGCATTGAGATTCATCCCTCAAATTTCTTGACTGTATAATATTTTACGATGTTTTCACAACTTGACCTCTGTTGACCTCATATGACCTTTGAACCTCACCAAAAAGTGAATTTTTTAACATAAGAATGAAAAAAAAAAACATGTCATATGAAGGATTTGTACCCGGACCGTCTGCTTAAGAAGCCGAGCTCTAATCCACTACACCACCAAAGAACTTGTTCAGCGTATGGTATTTCTAATCATGCTATAGTCACAGCAACCTTTTCCCCAGTTGCTCTTCTGATGATCTCATATGATCTTCAACCCCAACCCCAACCCCAACCCCCAACGAATTCATAGGGTTCCCTCTCTTAAAGTAAAACATCTGTATACCAAGTATGAAAAGGATCCTTCATCCCTGTCTTAAAATATCGTGTTTTTCAAAGTTTTGAGTTTTTGACCTCTGATAACCTCTGATGACCTCAGATGACCCTTGTCCGCGCCTGACAACAAGAGGGTTCTCCCTTTTAATATGATAAATTTATATACCAACCAAGTATGAAGATTGTCCATCAATGTTATCTTGAGATATCGTGTTTACAAGCAGTTTTTAAGAATTTCGTATTTTCACCTCCGGTGACCTCAGATAACCTTTGACCTTTAACAAAATCAATTGGGTTTATATTTTGACTATAAGGCATCCAAATGCCAAGTATGAAAAGCATCCATGCCTCCTACCGAGAGATATCGTGTTCACAAGATTTTCGGGCTTTTTACCTCTGGTGACGTCACACGGCCTTTGACCTCCACCAAAAGCAATATTTTCATTTTTTTTTCTTAATATAATTTTATATATATATATATATATATATATATATATATATATATATATATATATATATATATATATATATATATATATATATTTTTATATATATATATATATATATATATATATTAAGTAAAAATAATCCGTCATTGTTATCTTGAGATATCGTGTTTACAAGCCAAGCGTCACAAACATACAAACACAATCCCCGGCGTGATTGCATAAACTCCTTTTGCCTTCGGCAAAGAATCAAAAAGTAAACTGTACCAGTTTCTATTTTTGGAATGAAAATTCGGTGTTCTACTTGCTGTCAACGTTTTAAAAATGGCTATCCTAGCTCGAACAATTTTACTGAACTTCAAAATGAGACCCGTCACTTTAAGGTACTCCGTGCTGTAGAAAATCGATTGAACTGAGTATTTTTGTGGGTATAACGTTTGACACGTTGTGATTTACTCATTAGCTATGCAAACATTTTTATGTTAAATGATTCACAGAGTATTTCTTTTCTTAATCCTAAATGAGTTGTCCGCTGAATACTTATCATGTCAAATGCAGATTAGAGTGGGATTTTAATACTTTCAAGTACATCACTCTAGGTTCTAAAATAAACCCCTGCAAATCTTTAATTTCAAAATTACAAATCTCCTGTAAATGGAGTTTGAACAAAGAAAGGATGGGATATAATATTATAATTTGAAAGTCCCTACTTCAAAAGCTCACGTCATAGATTTGTATTTTTTCCTAATGTTTATCAATGTTATAATGTAAAATAGGAAATTTTGCACAATGGTCAAATTTGATGCATTTGATAGGAACTGAGGTTATTTTTCAAGTCTTGACTTTTGTTTAAATCGAAGAAGCGAGTATGACACGTTCAGAGACATTAAAACAATGCATGCATAATGCGGTGTAATTTATTTGCCTCTCAGCTACAAGGCTTTCCTTTTTTAGCTTGGACACAACTTTTATGAAGTCCATATGCCCTGCTTAATTCAGAGTTAACATAGAAACTGTAACAAGTATGATATAAACTACGTATATTGACTCCACACTACCAACAGGTGATATTTGTCCTGAAATGCAATCGCACATTTAAAGTTCACAAGAGGGCATTATCGTCCACATAACGCATAACGCGAAAATGTGTTTTAATTACATGTTTATTATAATGCTCAACAAAGAAATCAGAATTCCAACAGATCTTATAAAGTTGTGTAAGTTGAACATATGACAATTTTTCAATTTATAAGTAGAACTACGGTCATTCCTGGCTTACAATTCCTTATACTGTTTGAACGTTAGCCAAGTCTACAGGTATAGCACCACTGTTTGCCCTTTGTAGATTCGGGGCTATATTTTCACTATCTTTAAGTATTCATAACGTTAAAACTTGGTTCAAAATGTCTTAGAATTTTGGGACAGATCTCTCAGAGTTTATATGATAAAAGGTTTGTCACATTTCGTTTTAATCTTCATTTCAACTGACAAAAATTAGGTCGCATTAGGGATAAATTGTGCACGGTTACAGACCACTAAATTGAATTTGGTTGAATTTCTTAAGATCGGTTTGTAAACTATTTGTCAATTTGCCAGGTAGAATCTGACACCTGCCGATGTTTTTATGTCCAGCCTGAAGGCTAAACTGTGTCTCATCTTTCCCTTCTGGTAAAAGGCAGTGTTACACCGTACATCTTACTAATATTAACATTTAACGGCATGTTGTCCATTACTTGTGAAAAATCCTCCATATTTCTTGGATGAATACGTTAACGTATCCCGAAGGAATAAAAATCCATTAGTTGGTGATGACAATAACTTTAGATAGGTAAAATTACACTGAATAAGGGCAGCAGTACTTTCACTTTCAAGAGAAGATCGATGAAGATGATCTGTTGGAATATTTACTATTTGCCAAATTCAAATTGATTATCTCCTTTCTCTGTTATGTACATCTAATTTATGTAATAAATAGATCAGCTGTTAATGCTAACTTACAAACAGAAAATTTATGTATTCCATATGCTCTATGAAAGGCCATTTGAACAATGAGTACAATAACGACCCCTTTTGTTTATATTAAACAGTATATTAAACAAGATTTTATTAGGAAATATGACAATATAAGAAAAACCAATGTGTAGCTTTGACCCTAAAATGAATAACAAGGCAATTAAACGAAATCGCTTACTGCACTTTTTAGGATATTTTCTTCAACATTACTGTTATGAATTTTCTGATAATAAGTACGAATTTTCTATCATCTTGTATGCTTTAACTTGTTTTACTTAGAAAATGAGATAAGTTCGAGAACCGAAAATAGGAATTAAATGAAAGGTCTACAAGAATGTTAAGATAACTTACTTCTTAAACATAACAAAAGCTAAATACGGGTGAGAAGTTTTTTAAATTATTTGTTACAATTATTAAGTTATTTTCGCATTTCGTATTCATACAAAACGAATGAAAACGACGTAAAGTAAAACACTTAAAGACGGATTTGCATCACCCCAAGTATGACTTTTAGTTGGGGGTAAGCAAAAGTCTCAATTGGTGACTACTCTTTGATTGACATAAGCGTTACAAAATTCAAACGATGCAGAGCAGCTCATATTAAACAGCATGCACAGAGTATGTTTTGATTACACATGGGGTCTTTTGTGCTCACCAGGATGTGGCCTTGAGCAGTGAACTATGTTTGTGTCTGTACAGGGAGATGCAGTAAAGGCAATTACGGGCCGGGCTTACCAACAAGTAAAAGTCATACTTGGGGTAATGCAAATCCCTCTTTAAGGCTGTTTATCTCGTCTTACTCACAAAATCATTTCAAATGATACTAAAAATAATACCTGATTGCATTACTAATTTTACTTAATAGCGTTCCAACAGTGGCGTAGCTAGGATTCTTTGTTTTGGGGGCTCTGGAGGCTGGAGATTTTTGTGGGGGACTCCCGGTTTACTATCTAAGCAGCACCATGGGTTGACGAGGGGCGTACCAAGAAAATTTGAGATTTTAATACATCCCAGATCGCCTGAAACGGCACTTGCCAGGCTTGCTAGCAGCCATCAAGATGTGCAATTTTGGTGAATAAATGCAAAGTTTGATTTTATTTTTTTTCTCAGACACATTAATTAAGTTTGTCACAATCTATCCGAATTTATTCACAATTATTCACAGTGGAGTTATCCCGATAGATTTCAGGGGACTGATTGGAATGGAGATTTTCCACAGCCACAGTCTATCATTATCAAGTTGAGTAGCCCAGTCGATCTAAGTATCTTCACGTAACTTGTTGAGCGTTTGCCTTATTCTGTCTATACATGTTTTCATTTATGAGATACTTTGGGATGATTGTGTTGGGAAATTGACACTCCATAAAAATTTAAAGTAGCCATAACAACCTGCTTCTAGGAAATTGCGCACAGAAAAACAACAGGTGTTTAAGCTATCATTCAAAACGAAGGGCGTGGATCCATCTCCAAAGGTGGGGGACTTTTCATCATTTGCAATTGCCGTCATGGAGAGGGGTCTAAGAAGAGGGGGTTTGAAAAATGGAAATTCAAAGGTGTCTGTATGGCAAATGGTACCATATTTAGACGCAATTTAGTTTTTAAAATGCAGTGTCAAATTTATAATCTTTGTTATATTATTGAAAAAATGGGGGGGACTTGTTGGAGATATCCCCCTTCCAAAATGTGAGGGGGACGCGTCCCCTCGTCCCCTATGATCCACGCCCATGATCAAAACCAACCGAAGGTGCCTTGATAATTAAAGTCAGAAATTAACTTGGCCCCAACAAACCAGTCTACTGGCCACAAGTCGTAGTTGCAACATTATGCACTGTCTTTGAAGCTTGGCTCAATTTCAATATTTTCAAATTTACCAACTTTCCCGAAAACAGTAATTTTCCCACATTCATTTTCACAATAATGGTCAAATTTATTTCTTTCATTTTGCTAGTTATTATGTAAACAGTGTTGTACACAAAAGTTTTATATCGCCTTACAATAGTTATTTATGGTGGATATCATCATTACTAACAAAATAATTAACAACAACTGAGTAGCGAAAGAGCTCAGATGTAAGTAGAGAAGTGAAAAGTGAGTCCCCTCATCTCATCACGCTCTTTGCACTTCCGTTTTGAGGCAGTTGGCTTTGAGGTAATTAGTTGTTCAATCTTCCACAGAAATTTCATTTTGCAAACAAACTGGATACACTCAGGTTTAGAAGTAATGAATATGCAACGAAAAATGCAGTCAGGGTGGTAGGCTGTGAGGGTCAGGGGGTAACCGCCCCTCTGAGAGTTCCAAACCCTAAATGAAAAATAGCCTACTTGAAAAATACTGAAAATACTTAAAACTCCATTGCACTGATTATGTTTTTGAGGTCCTTAGAACCTGGATACCGTATATATAAAGGTTCAGGTTTCAAAAATTTCCCGAGAAGGTCCTCGGACCCCCACCGAAGACGGGCTATTATGCAAGTAACCCACATTGACGAACGAACCTCCTTCCTCATGCATGATGCACACGACGTCACTGAAGCCTTCACGTTAAAGATCTTAAGGTATGTTTTCCACGTGTTGCCCCGGCTAATGAGCATGCTCATAATTAACCTATAATCACCTTATATTACCTTCTAAAATCAATGGCATGTGAAGTACCGTTTATATAGTCCTGTTTTCTCCCACTAAGTGATCTTACTGAATAAGTTATTCAAGTTTAACTTTTCTTCCTGAAGTCTTCGTTTCAAAAGCATCAAGTCTCAAAAAATGTTATGATGTTTCTTTGGAGGTCTAGAAAGTGCGGTGTCCGCCAATCTGAAAAGCATTTTGGACAAGCAATCGATAGGCTACTCAACGCACTAATCGATGGTGGCCCTCCAAGTAGCGCACTCAGAGGAAAAAGGTCGTCACTGGCTGTGGCATGGCACCGTGCCATACCCCGGCCGATAGAACTATAAATAATGAAAAATTCTACAATATATAATCAATTCAGCCCTCTCCCTTACACCCAGTCAAAAAGAAAATACGAAAAGGCACAAAAAATGCGACTGTTCAGCATGTAACCAGTTTAAAGCTTTCCAAGAGATATAGGCTAGCACCACTTTGCCCTTTAGCCATCTTTTGTACATAAAAAATTCTCAGAAGGTAGATGAGTCAGCCAGCACTCTAGACACTCCGCATAAAAAACCCAAAATTGAAAAAAGGGGCACTAAATATGATCATTTCGAAGCTTTGCCAAAGACAGCACCAAATTGCACCTAAACGACCTTACACAAATGTCACGTCTTTCGTTTGACCCCCTCCTCACAGACCCCTTCCTAAAGGCGGCAGTAGGTGACGAAGAATTGGGATCCGCTTGGGTGCCAACCGGCCTATAGGTACGCCACCAGACACTATCATGAACTGTTCCCTAAGGATTTCGCCCAGGCTAAAGCCCTGGCAGTGTTTACAATAGTATATGAAAAATGGTTTAATGACAGCGCTGTTGCCGCAGGAAAAATCCTTTTAGATGAAATGAACCGTTTACTAAGAAATTACCACTTTCAGCTAGATTTCACACCACATTCGTCAAAAAATGGTCGATGGTTTCTTCTTAAACAAGGCAATATATACATAGGGGTGTCAGAGTTTTCCATTAAACATAAGAGCCTATTCCTAAAATACGTGGGGAAGCCTAAGGTGGAAATTTTGCATTTACGCCTCAGATACCGTGTAAAAAGCAGTTTGAAAAATACATCTTCATTCCTCCTTACATAGTTTGAAATTATGATTCCAATTTGAACAAACTTCAGGATAAGAGAAGCACCTTTTAAATAAAGGGTATTTAGTTCAGACATTTTGGCTTGGCGTTCAATGGGGATGATGTCAACTTACACCCATGGTAGGGAGAGATATATGGCTGGTAGCCAAGTAGAAGTGGTATTCTGAAAGTGCTTTCTGGGGACAGGGAAAGCTCAAAAGCCACGGCGTATTACGCATTCCGAGTTTAAGAATTTATGTATTGCATCAAGAAAGCTGTTATTAAGAATGCTATAAAAAACAATCATAAAATGATGTTAAAAGGCTGTTTGTCACAGACATAAGTACTGCCCACTTGTGGCTTGTCAAGGGGTAGGACATGGAGATTTGCCCAGCGAGATGTCTTGAACCTCCTTACTCCCCCATTCATCCTCAAATGCAGAAAAATTAGACAGTTCCAAGGCTATTTCTCTTCCAATATTTCTTTTGGTTCAGCCAATCACTTTCAAGTTCTTGGGGCCTCTTTGCCGCCGGTCCTTACTATAAGAGCCTAGAAATACCGTAATACCTGCAAATGCATCTTTGCATTGTCGTGCAAAAATATAACTATACGACACGCTTTATAATTGTACAGGTTTTATGACCTATCAGTTATATTGAATGAATAGATGGCCACGTAAAGATAGTTCTCATGTGACGTCATAGGAGCTTTTCACGTGTATTATTTCAGCCATGTCTGAGGGCAACCCCGGCATGTGTGTACAGGCTTGCCCTCAGACATGGCGGTTGCTAACCTCTAGCTGTGACGTCACTGAGAACTATCTATAGTACTTGTCATTGATTGTTATGTCATTTACGTACAAGTCAATGGCGGCAAGTTAATTGTACCACAATCAGGAAATATTTTAGCTAGAGTATCCGCATATGTTTTTTATCAAGCATGAATAAAAATACCGTGGGGAAGAACCGGCGGAGTTATTTTTACATATTTTAACATTTTTTTTTCAAAATAAATCACCCCACTTTGATCATTTCCTATAAATCGAAGAGAACTGATCAGCCATGCACAAAAAAGAAAGAAAAAAAAAAAGCAACTCCAAAAACCATGACATGAAGTGTTGTTGCACAGTGTTGGTATTTCTTTGGTTCTCGGCCAATAATCTCCGGACAATTCCCGATCGGACAATTCTCACCAAGGTCAATTCTAAATTTTCTGGTGGGGGTATTGTCTGGGGGTTAATTGTCATGGGTGGGGATTGTCCGGGCGGAAATTGTCCTGGGTGGAATTTTCCGGGCGGAAATTGTCCTGGGTGGGAATTGTCCGGGCGGAAATTTATCCAAGATGGGAGCTGCTTGAGTGGGAATTGTTAGGGGAAAATTTTCCGGGAGGGGGCAGTTACCCAAGAAGGGAATGTCCACTTGGCAATTGGCCGGTGGGAGTTGTCCGGTCACGATTTCTTTTGCTAATCCTTTATATACGTGCCGTAACTGTGTACAGTTTGAACTGGAGTAGATAATATGTATACTTCCTAAGTAAACTAGATCGACATTTTAAGCAAATAAGTGTCTTGGTTGAAATAAAGTTTGAACAAAGGTTGAATAAATACGGTAACAAATATCATTAAAGATATTTCGTGAGATCTTCTCACCGCCTCACATGTTTGTATGCTTAATCAGTGGTCATTTAAAAGTTAGGTGTAAACGGAAATTACTTGTGAATAGTCTACTTTTGATGGATTTAAGAGAGGGGTGACCATTTCACCTTTTTAATATTTATTTTTGGATATTTTTTCACAGCAAACAGACCAGTTTGGCACGTGCATAACCATGAATCTTACTGCGTTGTAATTACTTTATCTTAATAAGTTGAAAACATACACAGCACAAACCAATTATTCAAAAACACAATAATACAATGACAAAACAATAATTGTAATGCATGAACAATTTCCGAAAAGTTCAATAGTTTAAGTTGCCAAGTCTTTTGAATTTCCAAACCTAAACAGAAAATTTTACTTTTACAATCATCTTGACAACTTCATTACAAATTGATTTTGTGTTTGTATGTAATGTGTGTAGTGTATGTGTTAACTTTAATTTGTAGTGTTTTAAACAGAACAGTACTTGCGAATAAATCATACAGAGATCCTCTGTTTCTAGAAATGTTATATTTGGCTCTTGGGATTTTTCTTGAATTTTGCATATTCCGTCGTATTTTTCTCACATTGTTCCACATGAAAAGCCCTTTTATGTAGATTTTGTATGAAATGATGACTTTGCTACCGTTTGAACTGCTGTAAATGTAATTCACATCTATACAGAACGTGATGTTAGAGTGGGTTTATTTTCTCTAAAGACTTGTCATCTTCAACTCCATGTCTATTTTTAGGTTGTGCTTGTTTACTTAAGTGATGACTGCTGATGACGTCTCGATGACTTTTCTGATGGCTTCTCGTATACTTTACATATGATATATGCTTTGCTGAAAATGAATCCCACTTGATTCAAGATAGCTTCTATCAAAACCAAATTGTTAAAAATAGTTTATTTGGTAATTCAGAACTGACATCCTAGATGAAGTAGGTATTTTTTACATTTAAGTTTTTACTGTTTTCTTTAAAGTCATTTAAATCTTTTTCTGACAGAAAGAAGTAATACAAAAAACAAAAGAAAAGCATTCTGAACATCTTAATATAAACGGTTGACAACATAATAAGTGTAGTACTTTTTTGTCGAATTTACTTAATTAACTGCCATAAACTAACTGATAAAACATATCCAGAGCTTAATTATAATCACTAATAACAGTGACGTGATGGTCATTTGACTTGATGAAACCATGACAATAAACATAGAATCCAGTAGTAAGTTTTACTGCAAATCTAATGATGATAGCCACAGATGATGGATCAAAACCCTGCATCAACCGCATTTTGCGTATCGTTAAAACATGAATTCACACCATAATGTGGAACTTAATGGACGAGGCGCTAATATAGGCTGAATTTCATTTCTACTCATCTCATAGGGGAGATGGGGAGATATATCCCCCATGGAATTGGAAAGGGGGATACTGTACACTATACTCCGCCCCCATGACTGCATGAAACCACCCCGGCAGTTTCAGAAATCATGCATAAAAGTGAAGTTAGTTATTAAGAAAAACTTACTTATTAAGAAAACTTCTTAATAGAGCAGAAAAATTAAAAGATTACAAAAATTTTCGCTTTAAAATGTAACATACAACCTGGAAAGGGCCTTTTCCTGTGATCTCGGGAAATTTTTGTCCAAAATTTTCTTTGTACGCTCCGCGCCAACTGATGGTGGCGTCCCGCTTAGATAGTGCCACTGACCATACCCCACTTTCAAAAACGGATCTCTGTCCATGGTTGATTTGCTCGTAAAAGAGCGATATGTCATTGGACAAACCAGGGGCAGAAGGGAATATATAGCTACTTCTTCGAATTGAAAAATAACCTGAAAAGTAGTTACATGCTGGGTATAATATGGTTAGGAATGTATACAACAAATGATAGTAGTACCAGAATTGATAATACGAAAGTAGTGTGATTGACAAACAGAAAATAAGGGGAGGCTAGACGACAGAGGATAAAGGTAAGCAAATCGTTTTAGAGCTAATAATGGATTCGAGATGCACATCATTAGGAGTGTAAGTATGAGATTATTTCTAACATTGCTTTGCATGCTTGCTATTCACTTTTTCTGTGCCTGTGGGTGTATGTGTGAGGGTGTGTGTGGGTGTGTGTTTGTGTGATTCCCACTGAGGATGGGTTGTAAAAGACTTACAAAGATGTTTGCTAAGGTAAATGAGAAAACAGTAACCCCCCTCCTCAGGAAAAACATCGTCAATGCGTACTTCAGATATTTATCTTATTAAGGGAAATAATCCGTCACCACACGAAATACATGATGTATTTGAAGAGTTTCTCTTACAGGGAAAAGAAAGCTTCCTTCACAACCGCTGTTTTTATGGGAAAAACGTGAATAAGTTGTTCTGGCAACTATTTTACACTTGTATGAAATATGAGTTAACTACTTTATTAAGTTATATTTAACAGTTGGAAATAATTACATTGAGTAACATAAACGAAATGTGAGAAAAATCCTAAAATCCTAATCCAAATGCAAAACCCAACTTCTTTGTGTTTTGCCTGGTGGTGGAGATGTCGCCATTTCAAGAAAGCTTCAATTATCACATCTACTGACTTGTATATCAAGTCTGTTTTGACTTCTTTTCGTGCTCATTCAGGCGCGGATCCAGGATTCTGAGAAAGGGGGCGCACACACCGTCGGCCGAAGGCCGACGAGCGAGCGAAGCCACGGGGGAGTTTGGGGTCCTCCCCCAAGAAAATCTGAATTCTAGATGCGCTTAGATTCGATTTCCCAGGATCTGGGAAGCATATTTTCTATATCTATGAGGCAAAAAAAAATCGTTGGTCATCGAAAAAAGGGGGTGTGCGCCGGGCTGCGCCCCCACCTGGATCATCGCCTGTCATTTTGAGTCCGTGATCTCTTGGTTTTTCTTTGTATTTTATTTCACTTTTTACTCCATTCAAGAATAGAATGTGTTTGTAGGGATCAGATTATAAAATTGCAGTGCTTAGTCTATTTATTCCTGCAGTAACGATTTTCTGAATGGTAGTTGGACTTTCAATTTTTTAAAGAAATGTGTCACATCTGTTCAAGAAAGTGAGTATGTGACATCATGGCAATCTTGCTATAAGTGGGAAAAATGGCATTCACGTGAATATTGAGAGAGATGAAATCTCGGCAATCTAATAGGATATGAAAATGTGGGGTTTACATTTTTGCTCTTTTCCTTTTGTGGTAGTGTAATTTTCACCTCAAATCTGAACATCTCATCTCCTGTAATTTTTCAGCTTATACCGTCCTGGACATCCACAAGTGCGCATTGGCAATTTGACATACTTAAACCTTTTCGATCCAGCACCTAAACACGTAATGACACTTAATAATTCTTCCCTCGTATATTCACCGAGTCCCTCCTAGAAATTCTTGTATGGTAAAGGCTGTCTCTTTACGCTCGTTGAAATATATGGAAGCAAACTAATTGCACGGTACACATAAGCTACCTTCGGTTAATGTATAGCTTATTAAAATGTTTAATTAACGCAGGACATATTGTAACAGGCACGGACGGACACGGCAACGCTTAATCACTTCGTGAAGCAAATATCATTTCAATAGATTTATGGATGACCTTTTTGCAATTTTGAAGCCGTGAACAAAAACTTGACAGGAATTTGCTTCTATAAAATGCTGAAACGCTCACTTGAGAGACCTTTCCACTCGTGTGATAAGCGCCTCTTTCTGTTCGAAAGTGCTTAAGTTTCATGCAATCAGTGAGAATATGAAACCTTGGAGAAAAAAGAAAGCGGAGGACATTTTAACTGACATACTTTTTGCGATGGTAAAATGAGATACAGAGAGCAGCTCTTTAGCTCAAGTCTAATAGATGTATAAGGGGGCTTGAAAAGGACCATCTCACAAGCAACATGTCATACTGCAACAAAAATGTAGTCAACCTTAATATTGCAAGCGAGGCAGTTAAAAATCACATTTCCAGAACAACTTTTGAACAACCTTGACACGTGTTTATATTTTTATTCGGTTGCTAGGAGATTTTTGACACACGTCTGGTTATAAGGGTCCTAACAGGCCGCTCTATATCGAAGGATGATTGGTGCAAAATCGATAAAAAGACATTGGAAGACATTTAAGACGAAACTTACATCAGGAGGAGGAAAGAAAATATTTTTAGTTTCTTTCATTGCAGTTAGGTAGAATCAATGGAATTATTATGACCATGCGTGGTCCCTAATTCACCCCACTGGTGTCTTGGTAGACCACTGTATGTGTGCATTAAGTAAATAAAACTAGTGCGTAATTCACTAACTTTTAGTCTCAGGAGCAAGAATATCCACTGTCGTTTTATTACCTTAATAACTTCAAATTTGCTTTCTTTTGCAGTGAGGATTAAGAACATTTACCATCCATCTGAGCAGTTTGTCGGTGTTATTCATGCTAAACTTCATTCCTATACTTCACGCCTGGATACACCATTGATGACACTAGATGAGGCTGGATCAAGACAACTTAACACTGCGAATCAGGAGCAGCTTGTTCACACCTGCCTTACTTTTCAAATGACCACACGAATAGACAAACTTAAAAACAGCCAGCTGCAAAGGCTGGAAACATTTTAGTTCTACAAACAAATTTCGGGAAATCTTAACCTATCATTCCACAATTTTAAGTCTTGAAATGGAAACTTTTTTAAAAATATTAGCAATGTATAACCAGCTCAAAGAATTGATGAGCCGTGAGTAAATCACATCAAGTCATCCTATACTACTGTACATGTCAATTGAATGAAACAGTTTGCTTCCTTTCAATCTAACTTTATGCGATACAGGAAAATCGGTGATTTGAAATTCATTTCTTAGAGCCTTCAAGCAATACATTCTAATAAAGGAAGTAGAATGGATCGTTTTAGGCCTAAATGCAATTCTATGGGTTGATGGCAGTGTCCTTCCCAGCCCTTCATTTCCTCCCAGTGGATTAACTGCAAGAAAATAAACCTGAAATTGCCGAGTTGCCTTGAACATGCTCGTGTATGCCGAAGTCTTCAGATGCTTTAATGGTGTTACAAAAATGACCAGACAACCGTAAAACTGTCAAGTTTTGGATCAATGTAAGCTTTAGTATTGCTGATGTGACGTGTCCCACGACTCATTAAATTAATACTTGCGTAAAGCTGCCATACCTTTGTATTTATTCAACTAGGATATATTGCTACTTATAGTAAAATATCTTTCAAAAGAACTCCTGTGTGCCTGATTTTTTCCGTTTCGCCCTACAATTCACATGCAATCCCTTATAATTACATTTTAAATTTTCTTGGAGTGACATATCTTTAGTAGCCATGTTTCTTATTTGTGACAGGTGATATGAGCACTAATTGGGAGGTAGGCCCCTATAGTGCTTCTGCTTTGAATATTTGCATCTTTTTTAGGATGGACATTGAGCAAGTTTCCGACACTCAGAGGAACCTAACGTCTGATAATCACATTTAACTGCACATTTTACTTTGTTTATTTTGGTATGGCGTTTTGAACTCCCTAGTATACGGATTGTGTTGATATGGGCGTTTTGTCTGTCTGAATATTTAACAAAGATGATTGTAAACGAAATGGCAGTGTGTAAGCATAATTACGTAGAATACACGTACTGTCCGAAACAGAAACGTTTACGCCTGCAATTTTCTTGCGGAAACTTTTACATTGGAAGTTTACGTTAAAAAGAAGGGTTTAGACAAAAAAAAACAAGAGTTTTGGTATGTTAGAATCCAAGCATTCTGGTAAAATTTGCATTGAAACCCCATGTGTGTTTCTCGGGTGGGGTATCAGCAGATGAATGTGTTAGAGTTTCAACCTAAAGTAAACTTAAAAAAAGCACATTTGACATCATAAATTCACATAATTGAGATTTTTTAAAAGTTTACAAACCAGTTTTCTCCACCATAATCTCATTTTATGGTAAATGTGAATGCATGAAAGTCATGGGAATTTTACAAACTTCAGATTCCTCATGGCAAGCTCATATCTCTATCAACTTCGAGATCAAAACAACAGATTGAAAAACAAAGACAATAAAGAATTGCTCATCAATATGAGGAGATGATAAAACCGCTGCCTGCTTCAAGCTCACTTTAGGTCACAAATGTTGTAACTGATCATTTACTGATATCTCGAGAACCTCAAGGCGGAACTGAATGAAAACTTGACCAGAATGCTCAGATTTAGTTCCTCTTTCACATATCAAAAACCCTGTTTTGCTTAAACTCTTCCCTTATCCTAAGTAAATCCAAAATTCAAACGTAAATATGCATTGAGATGTGATGGTAACAGCCAATAGGCATAGCAGGCAATGCGCAAGGGCATACGAAGGAATGGAAGCATGTGAACTGACGAAGACAATTGGGGCCAACCACTTTTGCTCAGACCGAGCCAAGAAATTTTTTCAGACCGAGCCAAGAAATTTTTGCTTTGAAGCCTTCGCAAGTGCAGTACTATTATGCTTACAAAACACGTAATATGGGCCTATAGGTTGTAAAACTAAATCAAGTAAAATACAAAGCTAGATACAGGGGATTTTGTTTGGAACAGAGGGTAAGAAGGGGTTTTTATGTAACCGGTGACAAGAGGACAAAAATCTGAAAAATAAGAAGTGTGTCTGAGAAAAGTTATTATTCGGGAAGGGGTCGGATGTAAGTGTGGAATAATGTCATTTTTTGTTAAAGAATAACGTCGTAAAATTATAAAATTGCTAATTATTGATCAAAGACAGGTTATAGCATCACGTAACCTAAGCAAGGATGTGTTACAAGGAAAGCCCTAGCTTTACAAGAAAAACCCCAGTGGGGTAACACCTGATTAACTGAGTGGTCACTTTGATGTAACACCCGTGGTGTCATACCCCACCTTTTTCAACACCTCTCCGGCATAGGATGTCTTACATGCAAAGTGAATAACATTAGTATCAGTTTATGATGAGATGGAAACCACGTAAATTATAGTCTTGCGCATGTGTGGCAGTGACAGTGTACTACTTGACGTACACGATACTAGCCAAGCATTACATACGTATAATGCACAATCCTTATTAAGTCATATCCTTGGGAAGCCTTGAAGAGTGGCTGAGCAAACAGATTTTCTGCTCCACAGGTAGCCCCCCCCCCCCATCCCGGCTACACCACTGAAAGGGTGAAGCCCAGTGCCATAAGAACACTAAAGGTGTGGGGGTTCGGTGCCTCTTTGGAAAAATTAGAAATAGAAACTCTTATATGCAACTTTGCAGGTTCTTAACGTCCTATAATCATGGTCAGGACCACGAAAAGTTCAGCACATTCTGAAGATGCCAACAATAACGTCTGCGAGAAAGGGGCTAGGGTTGGTTGAAACCTCCTACTGGGTCCATGCAAAATAATTATGCATTCGGTATCAAAACAATTAATGCCATTTTCTTGCACATAATACTTTTTAGAGGAGATATCACAACCTAAGTGCTTGACCACGACTTGGTGAGAACACAGGAGAGCTAAGGTCCCCTCACCAGTTCTAAGGTGTTTCAAAAAAGTATTAAGGTATTTCCAATCGTGGAAATTATGTGATGGAGCTTTTAAGTGCCATGACAGCTTAAGATATTTTAAAAATAGATTTTGACAAACAGCACTGGGGAAGCGACGTGTTTTGAACGGTGGAAAATTTATGACAGCAATGGTTATAGAGCCCTCAAAACTAAATGCTGAAACAATTCCACATAATAATTATTTCTTACTACTGATGCCATACTTTGCATAAACAGACACCAGCGAAGCATCCCGCAAAATTCTACTTTCGAAGACACTTTGTCAGAGTTTAGCCCAGTAGCTTAGATGTGTGTGAAAAAGGAGGGGTATAAGGCCCTTGGAACAAAATTTACAGGGTGAAGAAGTGGAAGTCAACGGAGCATCTTCCCCTTTCTCCCCCGGAATTTCCGTGTATTGTCCTCATAACCGTAAGTATGATTGAAGTTAAAACTACCGCCACATGGGACAAAGGTCAGACGACAAAGGTCAGGTGAATTTTTTCGCAATTATCTTCGTGTGGGTATGTTGGAAAAAGTCATTAAACCACTAGTTATGTAAAGAATGATGACATAAGTTTATAAATAGTTCATTTGTGGTTGAGTTTGCTAGGTGAGAAGGTCAAAGGTCAGTCTAGGTAAACATGAGGGTGATCTAAAATTTGCGAAAAAGTCCGTCGCAAACTCCTCTTAAAATTAAATCGGTCGTCGGATCAGGTGCAAACTTGGTAAGTGGTGGAGACCTATCCAAGGCAGAAAACTGATACATCAAAGGTCAAAGGTCAGGGGGTCAGTCTGTTGGAAAATTTCATTAAAATAAAAGCTACACAGAGAAATGAGGGAAATGAAGTTTGCAACTGAATCGATTGCCTTCTGCAAGAATCGCAAATGAATGTTAGGCTATGTTAACTTCAGAAGCGGTGCATTGCCTGATTGTATAGCTATAATAAATTGTTTCACTGACTTGACGTTAATGTTTGCTGGCAAACAGATGTGGAATCCCTGGATTGCACTCTTTTTTCCTTTTTTATTTTCTTTTCCTTTTTTTTTTTTTTTTTTTGACTTGTCATTGTAAGTTTATCGCAGAGTACTCAAATGGAATTAGTAAAGAAAACTCCACACATTCTATTTTGGAATGTAAACAAATTGCACCGTGGTAAATTGATCTTCGGAACAGATAAAGTTTCCAAAGAAACACTGCTAATCATACTTGACGTGCTTTAAGTCATGAAGCCAAATTATCCGTTTGGGTTAAACTTAAGATTGTCTTCCTTTTTGTCTTTTCTCGAATCGAATTCAGTTCGTAAACCTTTTAAAGTTTATTAACCTGGGCACTTCGTTGTATGTTTGCTATTGAAAACCTGGTTAAGCAAAGTTCGCCATGTTAGGAGAGGACGGCCATTGTCCTCAGACGTGAGTTCCTCGTACACATTTACAGATTATTGAATAATCGAAGTCGTCATTTTACTATGATATGTGACGGTGCAGGGTTACTTTTTCGCGAACATCGGTTATGTTTTCCCTGTGGGTAAAACTAGTTTTATTACTGTCTCTCGATCGAAGTTGCAGGTATTAATGTTGGTATACAGATACTGTTTTGCTTTCTCAATTCCCCAAAAGTTATGTAAAGAGGGTTACAGCCCACGAGACCGAAGGTTCACGAGACCGAAGGTCCGCGAGACCGAAAATGAAACAGGGTCCACGAGACCGAAGGTCCGCGAGACCGAAAATGAAATAGGGTTCACGAGACCGAAGGTCCGCCAGACCGAAAATGAAATAAGGTTCACGAGACCGAAGGTCCGCCAGACCGAAAATAAAATAAGGTTCGCGAGACCGAAGGTCCGCGAGACCGACAATAAAATAAGGTCCGCGAGACCGAAAATAAAATAAGGTCCGCGAGACCGAAAATGAAATAGGGTCCGCGAGACCGAAAATGAAATAGGGTCCGCGAGACCGAAAATGAAATAGGGTTTACGAGACCGAAATTAAAAATCCGCTCGCGAGGCAGGAACGTTCATGCCAGAAGGGTGGTGTTGCAAGGACAACGCTTTAGCTTGCAAAATGTAAATACTACAGGGTGCCAGTATTAACTTAAAGCGGAGCGGAGCAGTACGGCGGACTGAAACTTCTGTCGGTCTCGCAGACCCTTTCTCATTTTCGTTCTCGCGGGCCTTTTCTTATTTTCGGTCTCGCGGACCTTTTCTGGTTTTCGGTCTCGCGGACCTTTTCTGGTTTTCGGTCTCGCGGACCTTTTCTCACTTTCGGTCTCGCGGACCCCTTCTCACTTTCGGTCTCGCGGACCTTTTCTCATTTTCGGTCTCGCGGACCTTTTCTTACTTTCGGTCTCGCGAACCGTTTCTCATTTTCGGTCTCGCGGACCCTTTCTCATTTTCGGTCTCGCGAACCTTTTTTCATTTTCGGTCTCGTGGACCCTTTTTGTTTTTGATTTTCGGTCTCGCGGACCTTCGGTCTCGTGGACCTTCGGTCTCGTGGGATGACCCCGTAAAGGTTACCGTAAAGAGAGATGAAATATTACACTTCACCTGACATTGCAAATGTGAAGATGTGTCTTAGTAAATGTGTGTGAGTGACCGTATGGGTGCGTTTGTGTAAGTGAGCAAAACCTCCTTGCCTGTACTCCAAAAATCGTAAGACCGATCAAATTCAAAGTAAGCTTCTAGATTAGAACCTGGGGCCGTATTCACAAAGAATACTTACGCACAAAGAGGAAAATGCTTAAAGATTTTGAGTAATTGTACGCAAGCTTCAGAGTTGTCGTAAGTACAAAAAGCCGTGGCAGGATATACAGAGAAACGCTGTTCCAAATAGTTATGCATGGCATATAGGAACTAGCGAGTAACCACAGAAAATGCGCGCGTCTCGATTGGCTTAAAATGCAAAACGAGATGCAACCGCACCACGATTTGTTCATGTGCATTATTGCACGTAGGCTGCGTATCTTTCACCGAGCTATATAACTGGAGGACGCAAATCAATGTGGAATATGCCTCGAAAAGGAAACCAACACGGGGTCACGTGATTAAGGTTAGCTTACTCAAGTCGATTCCGCTGTCATAGAAACCGTAATTTCGATCAGAGGAGTGTTCTCAACTTTTATTTCTTGTATGCTAACTGCATTGCATTGCCCTGCACAGTACATACACACGCACTAGACATAACATAGTATGCAGTCGTCTGCGCCACAATAGGCTTCAAGTATAAAAAGCTTGGCTAGCCTGCAGCAATACCTCTTGGCCTGATCATGAGAAAAGTATTCACAGGGTGTTTCTTTAGCCAATTCGAGTGAGATTTTCGACACCAAGCTTGGATCAAATTTCTTTAACTGACTGGCTATAAAGTTAGGCCTACAAATGAAATCTTGATGACCGTACCAAGTATATGGTTGCCAAACAATACAGTTGTGACTGTAGTGAACCGACTTGAGAAAGCTTACCTACATCACGTGACCCTTCGTGAATCTTCAAAACATTGCTGTGGAATGATTGTTCCTAGCATAGCCTATAGTTCAGTGGTATCTCAACGAACTGTGTAAGTTGGTTCCGTGAATGGGCGGGGGTGGCCTGTGAAGTATTTGGGTTTTATTGGAGAAAACTTGAAAAATTGTTTGTTGGTTGTTTTATTAGGAAAATTGGTATCCAGGTGGGAACAGCTTAAGAGCCTGGACTCTTAACTGATGGGCAACTTCCTTTCTGCTTTTCTCCATGTGACCATTTTGAAAGGGACATGATCATAATAACAGGCCTGCCTGAGCCGAAAATGCAAAGTAGTCACCTGACACTGCATAATAAGTAGTAATGTCATAGAAATGCTTCTTACTACACTTTCTTGGCTTCCATATGGCAGGACAGTACACCTTACAGAGGAAACTTTCATTTCGTTTCTGGTGCAGAGCACTCTAGAGGACGACGGTCTTAATTAGTGGCTATTGTAAAGTGGTTACATAATAATATACGATTTCAACTAAAATTATGGTTTTCTGTGTTCTTATCTTGATTTCAATAGTTCCAGATGCCAGAAATTCACGTCTAACAGTGTTAAATTTCCGAATTTTCCTGGAGGTAGGACCCAGACTCCCTCTAAGGGATGTCCAAGCAGGTTTATCGTCACCCTCACAACGTATGTCGTCCCCCTTTTTCGTAAAATGTTGGATCTGCACCTGACAAATAACATAAACATAAAGTTAACTATAATATTCGCCTTTGTCGTGGCCAAGAAAGGGATTGAAAAAGGAAAATTAACACTTTTAGTAGAAATATTTTAAGAGAAGGAATGGGAAAACAGCTTTTTATTAGGTGGGGCCTGAAAATCTTTAAGAAAAGGTTGAGAAGCCAAAACCTAAACCGTATTAAGGTATCGGGTATCTACTAACTACAAAACCCCCCCGATCCACAGGCCATTCTCGCTACATCTGACAGAACCCGACATTTCCTTCAGTGCTCCCAAAGTGTTTTGCTATGCAGTCAATCAGTAAAAATCCCAGCATAGAAACACTTATTTGATAAAGTTTCCAAACAAGTGTTAACCTGTATATGACATCGCAGAACAGAAAGTGCGCCCCCTTTATTGGCAAGCGCTTATCGTTTGATCGATATGCGCGTAAGTGTACTACACGCGCTTGCGAAGTCTACGGCGTGCGTGCAGTGTGTTTCATTATATAAGCCTCCAAAATGACGTCCGGTGTCTTCAATGGATAAATTCTCAGAGAAATCCTAAACTTTGGATTTCTCTGTAAGGTCTCCACTTGCCATCATCCCTTTTGTTTGTTGTGCAGAGTACGCTTCAAGTAGTTGAATTCGTCATCTGAGTACTACATAGGAGGGTGTTGATTTAGTCCTGAGTAGATCGTCCTGGAAATGTTCTTCTTCGTAGATAATCCGGAAGTCACCTAATCATGGGCAGAAATTATTTAAACTGTAAACTGTCACGAATGTCTGTAATAACTACTATCATATGGAAGACTAGTCCCCGGATAATCGATTGTTAAGCTTAGCTTACAGATTTACTAAGTCGCCGTCGCCATCACGGGCACTTGAAGGTATCTCCTCTACCACCGATCAGCAGACTTTGAAAAAAGTTAGTGACTTTACTTCCGGTAAACACCTACTTCGGGAAATTTGTTGTTAACACTACAGAAAAAAATCTGTCTCATTGGAATATGCTAAATAACTTCAGATGAGAAACTGGTAAATTCTTGCTGTGAGACTACTTTTACAACCTAGAGGGAAAAAGCAGTCTCCCCAAATTTACTTTGACACAGGAATTAATTGCAACAAATGTCAACTAATTTCTACTACAAATATCTTTCATAATGTTTTAGAATATAAATATGACATTGTCAAGGTAACCAAAGGGATTAATTTCCATAAGTTTAGAAATGCAATTACAAAATCGTTGTCACATGATTTAAAAAATCCATTCATGAATTAGGATACCCGGATATAGTAGTTCAATTGATGACTCCATTTTCCCTTAAAGTCCCGAATAGACGAGTTGGGAAATTCGGTACTTCCGGTCGGGTCACAAGGTCAAGTGTACCATGACAACGGCAACGTGTTTGGCTCTGCGTGCTCAACATGCAACACCCGCGCTGGGACAGTGTGAGCGTGGTACACTTCACCTTTGACCCATTACCATAATGCATTGCGTAGAAACATTTCCCAACTCGTCTATTGGGAGTTGTTAGGGACATATAAATGTTGGATCTCCTTCCCTTACAATTCCCTGTATGGATTCAAGAGATAAGCTGTAGTTAACTCCTTCATAACTTTTTACTAAAAGAAGATGTATGTTATGTTACCCACATATGGCCAAACCTGCAAAGGTTACTGAGGTCTCCAAGTGAGAACAGATAAAGTAGTACGCAAGAAAGATTTGTTGAAAAGGGTCGATAAAATAGCATTATTTTAAATAGCCCCATCTATTTCGATTGCCGACTATTCACGGTTACTGTAGTAAAAAAACTCGAAAAGTAATTCATGCAAAACTGAAAAATCAACTGAATGGGCAGTCTGGTTTCGATTTTCGTGACCATTTTCTAGTTTTCAACTTACCATCTCCTATTAGACAACCTGTACAAATACTTATCTCAGTCGCATGTGCAGAAAAAACTAATTTGAATTTACATACACCTACCTAGAGCTGACATGTATATACGGTATAGCCCTGGGTCGCAAACCGGGAACTTGCGAATGAAACGCTTATCGATCTTGTTTTCTTATTTAATACCCAGGGGTGGATCCTGGTTTTTATAAACCCTTCGCAGCAAGTGGGATTACGTACAAGGGGGCTGTCGACAAACCAATTTTGTTAATGCTTTCCGCATCTATATGCGTGGGTTTGGGAGGCCCACCTCCGGCCCATGGAAGCCGCATGGTTCATAGACCCTGCAGAGGGCTCAATGCGTCCAATTTTTATCCAGTCGGCTAAAGATTTATTCTGAAAAATATGTTAATAGAATAAACAACAATATCAAAAACCGTTTTGCGATACAATCTAGTTTGCCTGTCACAGTTTGCTAAACAAAACGCTGTATTCGTTAACTTACAGTTACACTTTTCGGAGATCAACTGCTTCTGGACAAGGTGATATTTAATGGGCAACAATGTAGAAGTTTCTCCTTTTAGATAAAAGTATAACTAGTATACGTAACCTTTAATGTGAGGAGCTTGAAAGAGGTCCAGGCCATATGCCGAAAGGGGATTCCTAATTAAAACCAATGGTTTTACAAAATAAAAAATATAGATTTACCAACGAGTCACCCTTTTTCCTTCCACAGAAATCCGTGTTCCCCTTAGAGGACCGTAGCATGGGGTGAGCCGTCTCTCTTATATTCCCAAACCCCAAATAAAGTAAGGCCTATAAAAAACCCTGAAAATATTGAAGATTTCATTATCCTATAATCATGATTTGAAGACCCTCAGAACATGGGAAAATGTCTCGTAGACAGTAAGGAGCGGTGGACATCAAAGTCGGTTTCTTATTCGACATTACGTCACATCTTGACCGCCTTTCTGTATGGATTGTGAAATTTTCTTGTAACTGAGAACATTTCGTGAGGTGATACCGATCTTCAAATCCGTAGAATTACTTCATGTATTCCATTTTTAAATTTTCTTGTTTGGAAGGTATTTATTTCATCGACGTACATGTAATATGTAGGGAGATGAGATATTCTCCTTCACCTAGCTTCAGAAATGTGAAGCGAGGCGTGTATTCTTAGTGTGTGAGAGCAAAGAAAGTATGTCGCAAACTCCTCCTGAACCGTAAATGTGCGTTCACACCAAAACCGAAATCTGCTGCGTTTTGCTGGTGGGACGCAAAATTTGTTATCTTAGATTGAATGGGGCGATTTTCTAAATTTTCATTGCAATAAAATTGCGCCTATTTGTGCTGGAAAATTTCCGCGTCCCGTCAGCAAAACGCACCAGATTTCGATTTTAGTGTGAACGCATCTTAAGTCTAATCAACTCAAAACTTGGGTGGGTAATGATAGCTGGCAATGATATCTTGTGAACATCCTAGTTATGTATCCATAGGTTAAAGATTACAGCAGGTCAAAGGTCAAATAACATAAAAATTGTTTTTAGCCCTTAATTGGTGATTAGCATGTCGGAAAAGGTAGTTAAACTATTATGATATGTGGAGAATGATGAGACAAATGTTGCAATAGTGCTTTTCAGTATCTAACTGGGTCGAGGTCAAAGGTGAAATATAGGTCAAACATTCAACTGATCTAGCTCCTGAGAAATGTGTCGCGAACTCTCCCTAAACCGTGAGTCCGATCAAATTCAAATTGGTTGGGTAATTGACCACGAAAACTTGAGCATGCCTAATTGATAACGCCATACGTGCAAAAGCCAAAGGTTAGATGACCCATAGTGGTCTCTGGTCAATTTGCTCATCAGTATGATGGAATATCCCATTAAACACATGATATGTGTAAAATATGAAGATGAGATCTACAAACCCATGGATTGCCTTGTGATTATTTTTCTGCTTTGATTTCTGGTACGCAGTCATTATGTGCAATCATTATATGTTTTGAAAGTTCTGTTTGACATTGAAGTGTTTAAAAACTTAGATAAAATCCTACTGTCACGTTTAAAAAGGGGCTAATGATGAGGGTCTACTAGGAGTACAGGGCTAATACAACTTTATCAGTAGAATTGCTAGTAATCCGTTCATGAATCAATTCCAATTGTCTTTTTTCTGTTTCTGTTGTTTGATCGACACTTTAGTCGCCAAATATACGTTTCTCGAATGTTCACACATGAAGTCTCTGACCACTAACATGCTTTCATAACTGCGTATCAAAGTCATTTTGTAGCACACACATACTAGACATGCTGTAGCATATCATGCATAGTCTGTAAGGAGCAATGATCCCAACGGGGAGTGAATACTGTTAAGCCTAAGTAATAAAAAATTAACAAATATCACTTTTTATCACTGATGTTGGTAAACGCCTAAATGGCTAGCAAAAACCTAAACTGAGGAAAAGTGGAAGAAAATTTTGAGATGGGTACATTCCCCCAATTCTGCACCTTTCCTGCAAAAACCGGTTCTTGTGCATGTGTCGCTGTGAGCTTCGTTGTAAAATAAGGATGAACGAAACTGTGTATTGTATCAGATGTTCTATTCTACCTTCTATAAACCGCGGAAAGGTTTTTTTCTTCTTATTTTAAATAAAGCAATGAAATTACTCAACAATCAAGTATGTATCAATTGAAACCTGATAAATAATTTGAAACGAAACAAGAAGGGAAGTCATATTTGTTTCGACATAGATTACTTTCGGATAGAGAGCATAAAGCTTTAAAGTGGGATTTGGAAATTTATGACTTTCCTTGACTGTCTTCAAGAATATCTTTAAAACCTGTTATAACTCATAATAAACATAACAAGAACAATGTGGGTATGACCTTAATATTAACAAGTAGGCTACTGAAGGGGCTACCAAGCACCGAATTCACCGTGAAACACTGTCCGTATGGTCATCTTTACGTAACTTACAGGCTCACAAAGCAAAACGTCTATGCGCTTCGTTGAAACTAATACGTTATAATCGAGTCTACGTCTATACACAGGGGCCGGGTACCGGGTGTGCGAGCAGAGATATTTAATTGATAATTTCTGCGGTAGTGGGTGAGGTGCTTTGCAATAAACCTGGTTTACTTTTGCGACTAAACAAAACCTCGGAACCACGAAGATAATCTCGAAGATAATCTTGAAGCCAGCAAAATACAGTTCGCAAAGACTGGATGAAGCAATGAAAGGATCTTGTTCAAAACCTAGAAGGGAGAAAAATTACTATGCAAGAGGCACGTGGCCAGACAAGGTACCGAAGGGAGAAAGGAGCGAAATATTTTTTCAGGGGTCGAGATATACTAAAATGCATCAAAACAATGGTAATTTTTGATCATCTAGGGGGTCCCAGGGGCTCCGTCCCTGGCTACGGGGTTGCCTTGCAATTTCTCAACAAGAATTGTTCAAGAAAAGTTAAAGATTACGTGACATGCTACTAAACAGAGCTGTTTCACTTGTCAGTTAAAGAATTAAGTCCTCCAATGAAAGATCCGTTGGAATTATTTCAATATCTTTTATGGTTCTTAAAATATACGTCTTCAAACTTCGATGGTTTCTGAAGAAACTCATTGCCCAAGCAAAAATAATGATGTTGAGTGTTGCACAGTGTTAAAATTTCTTTTGTTAATTCTATATAAATTATCTCTTAATTACTGATCAGATAGATTACAGTTTGTTGAGTGATATCAATGTTTCCGAAGGAAAGAATTTTAACTTCCATAATAAACCCTCAGGGGATAACAATGCTACCAGTGTCCTCTAAATTAAGGTTGAAAAAACAAAGGCTAACATGATCCATATATGGTATGTCCATCTTTCGATGTCACATATTTGCATATTCAGCTCATGTTTATTCATGATACAAGTGTGAAATAGAAATGACTTTGTAAAATGGTCAATATTTGATGGATTTTAAAGGGAATCGCGGCTATTTTCTGGATATTTAATGTTTTTACAGCAAATATCCAATTATGTTATTTTCATGTCACACGATCTTTAATAAACTTAAGGGGAGATTTGCAGTGAAACTAACTTGTGATGAAAACTGAAATAGACCAACACTGCATTGTGGTTTTCCTGCACACTGGAGTGTGAGCTAGCCATAGTCCGGAGGACACTGAAACTCATGGTTACCTGGCGCAGGAGTATCCGTGATCACGACGGCGGAGCTCCCAGGTGGGACCTGTTCTATTCAGCCAGTCTAGAACGGGACCACTGTCGGGTGGTGTCAGTTAAGTCAAAGTTTGTCCCTTGGGGACGTTGTTACTCCTTCGGGGAGCAGAACTCCTTCGGGAGTATTGTTTGGTTTTCGCCCCTGGCTCTTCGCCAGAGTGTCAGGGGACTTTTGGAAAAAAGCTGAAACCCATGATGCTGTCCAGGTTAAACAAAGGTCGTCGCCTTATTGGTATGTCATTCCATACGTTACCCCTTCAGAAAACGTATGCCCTTATAGCATACCTAATTTTAACCTTTGGTGTTACTGGACACATTTTCTATGTGGCAGTATGCTGAACCTCATTAACTCATGCACACATAAATAAGGTAAACAGGTGGCCCTAGATTCAATTTCCTGTACAGAAAACTAAATTAGTAAAAAGATATTTAAATCCAAACATTTAATGCAAACTTTTAACAAACAAAACTCCTTATACTAGTGCAGTGAGCATGCGTACATCTAAAGTAGCAGACCGAGTATCATCGAGTATGGTTTCTTTAGATTATTTTTTTCACATTTCCCTGGTCCATATAATCAGTATAGAGGAGATATGTTTGAAAAAGCAGGCGCGGATCCAGACATTTCGAAAAGGGGGGCTAAAAGCCCCCTTGAATATTCCCCTAGATTAACATTATGCTAATTTTCGCGTATTTGTTATTGTTGATGTGGCGAGGGGGGCTGAGGCCGGGAAAGCCCCCCCCCCTTGGATCCGCGCCTGAAAAGTGGGGGACAATGGACCCTTGGGGCAAACAATAATGAATGAAAAGTGAAATTCAATGGGAACATTTTCAAAAGGTGGAGGAATATATCCCCATCCCCCGAGATTTCCTCGTATACATATAATAGAAGAAATTTACATGTAAACCGTTTGAACATTAAAGCACGTTAAACCTGGTAGCGTAGGTGACCAAATCCAACCTTATGTCCAACATGCTACGGTATGTTTTGGGCTGGGGCCATGCTATTTGGCTTCCCAAACGCCCCTATTGCAGGAATCATCATGAAAACATAAATTTGTCACTAGCTTTTAAGTGCTACGCACTAATGTATAGTGGCCCTAATTCGCTTAAAGACAGATTTACATCACCCCAAGTATGACTTTTACACAGGGGTAAGCAAAATTCTCAGTTGATGACTACTCTTTGATTGACATCAGAGTTACAAATTTCAAAGATGCAAAGCAGCTCATATTGAAATGCATGCACGGAGAATGTTTTGATTACACATGGGGTCTTTTATGCTCACCAGGATGTGGCCTTGAGCACTGAACTATGTTTGTGTCTGCACAAGGAGAAGCAGTAAAGACAATTATGGGCGGGGTTTACCGCCAAGTAAAAGTCATACTTGGGGTGATGCAAATCCCTCTTTAAGCCAGTATCTCACGAGGACAAATTTATTGTTGCGACTATTGCATTTTCAAAACGCAAAGGTTCCAAAATAAACGTGCGAATTAAGTGAGTATGTCTCACGTGAAGACGGTAACGCCAAAGCCACGTCAAACAGTCGCAAAATATTAGCACTAACTTATCACTCATGTCGTGAAACAACCTAGGAAAAACCAGAGGCCATTCGGCCTAGGAACGATTCTTCAAAACGCGCGAAGTTAGTTCTACAGTAGTGCCACATTAGTGAGAATATCTTACTAACCTTTTGCTATCATTTGGCGTTCGACTTTCGCAAATCATCGCAGAAAATTTTGAACGTGTTTAGAACCGCTGGCGATGCTTTTGCGATTCCTGCGAATACAAGCAACGGTTTTGCTACTGTTTTACTAATATCTGGCGAATTTGCGAAAGTTAGTCGCAAACCATACGCAAGTGAATTTTGTCCTCGTGAGATACTAGCTTAAGATCAGTGCTTCTCAGTGGGGTCCTAAAAACCTTGAGGTGAATTGAGGAGAAGTGAGGATGGTGTGATTGTGTATGGATTTTGAACTCCGATCGATGAATAGCCTCACCTTTGTCTTGCCCATTTTGGCACGCATATGATCTTATGGTCAATGGCTAGTCACTGTTGACACTTCAAAGACATAAACAGTGTCATGAGATGTTTTTGGAGAACTAACCTTAATTCCAAAGCAAGAAATCACAACTAACACTCTAATTTCAAAATTTTCTTGGGGGGGGGGGGAGAACCCACACCTTCCTTTTGTGCCATTTTGAATACCGTGTGCATATTCCAATCGCCATCCCAACGACAAGGTGTTCAGGAGGGGAGGGATAGCTTCCATGGGACAATTTTTAAGGGGAGGGGGCGAATAATGTAAAGACGTAAAGCAATAGTCGTTTTTGTTCTAATAATTTTTCTTGAGGCAAAGTTCCTTGTGGGACCCGCCCCTTCACACTGAATGGTGGGCCTGCCAAAATTGAAGCGTGGTCACACTCACTGCTAAAAGATAATCGATATCATAAAATGTGATTGTCAAATCTCAAGGATTCGTATGTTTTATTTTAACATTTCCTAGGAAGACCACGGCCTTTTTGGGAGCTTCCTACCTGTAATCTTCACGCTCACTAATTGAGCCATTAACTCCCAACGACTCTAAAAATCTTGAATACTTTCCTAACAGATAACATAAACATGGAATGAACTGAATTTTTGCCAACATTCTGGTACGGAAATGAAAATAATTGAAAATAAATACATGGCAAATTTTCGTAAAAATATTTAGGCAAAGTATGGGTAGAAGTTATTGATTTGGAAAGAAATAAAAAAAAAGAAAGGCTGAGAAACATTGGCGGAGTATTTTCGAACCATTAGGCATCTACTCGTTACAAAATTCCGCTTAATATCATCCTTGTCCCCACTGACCGAACCCTTTAGCTCTGCGACTTAATTATTCTGTTCTTATTTATCTATTACGTACACATTGTATTTAAAACTTTTTGTATTCACAGGACTACAGGTAAAGGTCCTGCGCAAAAAAGTGACATTCGTACCGATTTTCCTGAGTGTACATACGTCAGAAGGTTCGGATACCATCAGAATGCCCAAGCGCGCTTTCGTATCTGGTAATTGACGTAACGATTACTATACTACCTGCAGGTACCCCCTCTAGTAGAAATGAACACGAATTGGGACTTGCCAAAACAACGTTTCGTGGATTCTATAGAGGTTCTTCACCGACGTCACTGCGTTGCGCGTCTCCCTCTTTTGACGTCCATTGTACAACAATTGTAACTAAGGTCTTGTCGTGCGCGCGTATCGTTAACATACCTTTTGCGCATGAGAAGTGACGACCCGTATGCTAAAATGAAACGCGCTGACGTCACGTGAAGAACCTCTATACCGATTTCAAGTGCATATACCATCTTCAATTTCCTGTTTAACATATAAAAACATCGAATAAATCAGAAGTTATAAATTAATGTCAAGTGGTCTTCTTCCCCCTACACAATACTCTTAAGCCGCGGTCACACTACAACGAATCCGGATCGGAGTACGATCCGATTTTTGTGAGTTTTTATTAAAATCTTCTCCATTTCGGGAACCCAAAATTTGCCAACCTGTGTAATTATATGATCTTTATCGCAGGACTACGAAAATTAAATTTATACGAATTATTTCGTGACGTCACATCGACAGACAGCTTTTATCGGACTACGCGTGTCCGATAAAAGCTGTTTGTCGGTGTGACGTCACGAAAAAATCAGTTAACATTTTATTTTCATAGACCCCTGGTGCAAATCATATGTTAACACTGGTTGGCAAATTTTGGGCTCTTTCTGACCAGAGATGGAGAAGATTTTAATAAAAACTCACAAAAATCGGATCGGAATTTGATCCGAATTCGTTTTAGTGTGACCACGGCTTAGCCAATAAAATATGTCTCAGTTGCCTCATTTTTAGGAGGGATAAATATTTCTGAATCATGAAAGGTAAAAATGTCTAAATGCAAATTGAAAGGCCTGGGAAGTGCCATTCCCAGTAATCTGCCGACAGCGGGATATTTGTCAAAAGTTTCATTGTGGGCTACACACCAACTGATGGTGGCGTTCCGTTCAGAAAGTGCCACGTGTTAGTCCTAGTCCCACCCCTCATAGTGTAACTACAACTTACACTGAAAGGGCCCCTCATAATAGTTATGATGTCCCACACAGGTGAATCCTAATTGCAGGAAAACTTGAACGTACTCTAAAACAAATTTGTCACTAACACTTCTTCTTCTCACGTGTGGGTCATACTGGTTGTCAAATTTGAATGCTGATATTAGTGTACGACGTACGGCGCACAGGGCGGATCCAGAGGGGGGATTTTTCGGCTTCTTTTTTCGGCCATGCTTTTTCGGCGTCACTTTCTTTTCTAGACTATTTCCAGAGCTGCACTACAAAGTTTATGTATACTTATTTTTATTATTGCAAGATTATTGCTAGATGCCAGGAAATACCATTTAACAGAGCCTAACTTCATTTTTCCCAGAAACCTCCGGCCTCCGTAGAGGCTTCGTAAATTTGACGCTAGTACTTTCGAACTTTTCCCTCACGGAAGTAACCCCTCTCTTTTTGTAGACTCCTGGATCCGTCCCTGGCGTACATTCGTATAACTGCAGATATTGCCATCGCGGGAGTTGCCTCTAGAATTCCCGCCTGATCTATCACTGCAGAAACGGTCATTACTGCACACCTAACAGGACCTGTTGGATCATATTTATTTCGTTTCAATGTTCGATGGGCCTATATGTAGGTAGGCCTATGGGTTTTGCTATTTCGTCTTGTATCGTTATATGTTTCTGAATCATAATTCCAAATCATTCCATATGACCAGTAGTCGAGTGGCCAAATGAAAAACATGCGACTTTTGTGAAATGTTTAAGGAATTTCTTCGTCCCTAATACTACAATGATTTCTTATTAGGCCTATATGTTATTCTTTGATGAATGAATATCAAGATTTGCAAACTTTTTGGGGTGAAGGCCATCCCCCGTGCCCTTGGAGAGCAGTTTATGTTGGAATAGCGGTTTCCTGTCTTCTTATTGTAAAGCGAACCCTTTAAAGTGGCTTATTGCGTTGGTTCAAGAAATTCCTGATTTTTTGCCACCCCTGTTAGGTTTTACTCACATCTTGATGGTGAATGGTCAAATTAAGAGATTCTGCACATCTGACACACATATGAAATGGTAATGATAGGATAATTAATGATTAAAATTATTTCTTACAAATTCGTGACCAGACACTTTTTACCATTAAGTATCATTCATATGCAACCCCAGTTCAAAGTCAACCAACGACTGAGGCTTATGCCCACTGGATTGACAGGCTTGCAACTCCTCTTACTAACAGATGCTGTGATCAAGGCTTCAGTTTGTATATACGTGTTAAAAAATCAAGAGAGGCTAGTCTATCAAGCACTTGGTCAAGTATGGTGAACTTCAAGCTCACATTTTTTCACATTTTCGGTCACTGTAAGAAGTGCTAAATGAGCCATGGGGCTAATTAGGAGCATTGGTATGCAATGATTTCCTTCCAACGCAGCACAAAATAATCGATATCAAGTCAATGAGCCCCTTTAAACGGTGATGAATACATCTGTATATTTTTCTATCTCGAAATAAGTGTCCCTCGGGGAGCAGAACCCCTTCGGGAAAACGTTTGATTTCCACCCTTCGACATCCCAGCGGAAGGGACTTTTAGAAAAAGATTGTTTTTATCTGTTGCATGCAACCTCCATGCACCCTTTTTTCTCCTCCTTCGTGTTCAATTTGCAAATATTGAGTTCAAATATTACTTTATCTTAGGGCTCTTTTACATACAAATCAACCAATCTGAATTCAGATTGACACCTTCAAGGTGTTCGTGTATAACACTGTCATCTGAAAGACACGTTTTGTGAAGGATAACGTAAAAATTTATTACAAAGGTGAAAAACGAAACTGCGCGGCCGACTGAAGTGTGTCACGAGAGTAAAAGAAGTGTAGTACTCTTGGTAATTCCAATTTCTGCTAACATATGAATCTTTTTTACTTTGAGAACGGAAGACATATGTGCATTCCGGGCCGTTGTCCCATTAGGCGAGCTAGGCAATCGCCCACTGCATTAGATTGTTATGGGACGGCCAACAGTAAGGCAAAATAAATAACTCAAATGCTTCCGTGCATCCGTGCATGGATGGTTTAAACGTTACTTCTTCCTGTAAGCGAGTAACACAGCTTGAGTCTAGTTATTTTTTCAAAGCATATGCCATATTTAATATCAGTCATCCTCCCCACTCATAAGTCTGCTGCATCTTTAAATTAACAGGTTGTTAGTCTGACTCAGGCTATTGTCAAAACAGTATTTTATTTGTACGACAAACGATTACATTTCATTTTAGATGTCTGTTCAGTGCGTAACCAATACCATTTGAAGATAGAAGGGAGGCACTAATTTGCAATGGAAGTGAGTTAAGAGGTTCCCTTTAATGACCTTACTTTTGTAAGAACTCTAGAGCTTACGGACTCGCCCTTGGTCCCAATGTTTGCTTTACCCTGGTCCTCATCATGTAGGGACCTGTGCGAGTCTTTGGTGCCGTTGGTCGTGACAACGTTTGGCACCCACGCCCACGTTTTCGACCCCTTCACCTACTTTAATATCAGTCCATCTAAAAACGTCAAATTGACACTTTTCTCCCCTGTTGTGCGACCGTGCATGCACGTTTCAGTCTACTGTCAAGAGCAACCAGTCAGCACAATACTATACACCGTATGAACAATACTACTTCTGGTCTATAGTCTGGAGGGAGAAGCGGCAGAACGAGGCTCTGCTTAGGGCGGTACAACCTCTAAGAAAATCTGACGACTTGCCATCTTTGAACTCAGTTCTTGTAGGAGAGGAGGAGACACAGTACTTCGAGGTAAGCACGACGTGTTCCATTTTCAGGAGATGCGAGATTCGAAATAACTGCCTGTCAGTTGACGCTTTTTCTCCGTGGGTAGGTCCTGCTGGAAAAATGGATACCCACCACACAGCGCATACATATATCGCACCGCAAATAAACACACAATAGATAGGCAAGTAATAATAAAGGCCTATTTAAGGTTCTTTATTTTTTTGTTGAAGTTAGCAAAATTGACTGAGTGAGCAATATTCGTGAAATTTGGGATGAAAATTATTGGTTTAAAAGGAGTAAAAGGAGAACTATGATCATATTGGTAAATCCTTTGAACAGTGATATTTGTGTTCCCCAAATATAATATCAAGAATGACTCTGCAAAAACATGGTGGAAAGTTACCAGGCAAATGCAGTCTACCTCTATCAATTTGTGTACCCTCGTATTTAAGGCCTATTCATGTATGGCTCTATGCAATCATCACGTGGACGATCATGTGATATAATATTTTATTACTGAACTGTTACATTCAAATAGAGTATGCATAAAATTTTCCCCCAAATTGCAAATTTTTTGCCCGAATGTGGGGGTTGAACCCCCAGCCCCCATCTTGTACTTCTGTGACTATGTTCTACAACATCAGGAAAAATACCTGGCAGCAAAATAAAAGGAGATCTGTACGTTTAGCCGATGGCCTCAAAATAACGTTAAGTTGGGCGACTGTTTATTTACTAGACTAGATCACCAATGGTGTAAAAAAACAAATTAAAAACATAATTTTGTAGCTAAATCTATGTGACGCGGTATCAGGTTTGTAGCTGTATGAGCTGTGCTACGGCTCTCTGCATAAAGGGCATAAATAGTCACCCCGAACCAATTTTGAAATAACAGCTAAATCTCACAAATCTTCTCTTATTTCACTTCAAGTATCTTTCATGATATGTTAGAACATAAATATTGCATATTAAAGGTAAACTAAGGACTTGCTCTGCGTGAATTTCACAATTCAGTGAGCAAAATATTGTCACATGATTCTCAAGAACATTCATGAAAAGGATACCCCGGTATACTATTCAAATTGGGGTGACTACATTTTTCCTTTAATTTACATGGTGTAGAGGCTGCCTGTGAAATCACTGGTGTCGGGTGTGATTAAAGGAGCTGGGTAGCTGCCAAAACAGAATAAATTCTCGGACCCGCCGACTTCGTACGTTACGTCACATCCGATTATGATTCTTGGTTTATCGATTTGATCCAAAAGCGATAAAACCATCCATGTGTTGTGTTTAGCACAGTATACAGCTACTCACAACGTACGTACATGTGTAGTATTTTCGCATTGCGTGTTTCAGTGCGATAATTTTCATCATCCCAGCCAGGTCCAATTCTCCCAACTATGCAACTTCTAGCCCCTCCCATAACTGTATGAAGCTCCTCCGTGTGCAGGAATAGATCTGTTTTATTGCTTAAGGCCATGTCCTGGTGATCATACAAGGCTATAACTTAAATTTAAGCACTCTTTCCGCCTTGTGTGGAATGTGAGCTACTCTGCATCTTTCAAATTTTCAATCTTTGACGTCAATCAAAGAGCAGTCACCAACTGAGAATTTTGACACCCCCACACTAAAAAATATACTTTGGGGTGATGACTGTCTGTCTTTAAGAGGATTTAAGACACACGACTATTTCGCTCATCAGCTGCTGGAGGTTCATGGACAACATTGTCTATTTTGCAGGTAATTGAAACTGTTTTTTCCTATCAATGAGTTTGTTTTTCGTGGTAGACCTAGACGCTAACTCTAGCCTAAGTTAGGCTAACGTAAGCACTACTATCGATCAGAACCGTTACAAATGGAAACGATTCAAAAATGTCTGTGCCAGAAGAAAAAGTAAGGAACTAGAAATTCAAAAAACAAATCTTGCAAGTGGAAAATCAAAAATCTAAGAAAACATACAGGGACGATATCACTAAATTACATTGCAAAAATTATTTTAAAGGAGAATTTAAAACGTATTAAGAGGAATATTTTCAATATTAGCCTCACACTGAGGGTAAACAGCTCGTTTGGTATGACGTTTTCATTTCGGAAGTACGCCACTATACAGCTCCTTTAAACCAGGGAGGATTAAACAGCTTTAGGCAAACACATGCTCCTGTCGTGGGCCCGAGCACCTATTTTCTTACCTTTTCACGCAGGACAGATAAGCAAAAATATGTTTTCAAGAATTTGATCCTTCGTTTTAAACAAGGGTACGTTACGTGACCAAGGAGAGTCAAGAATGGTGTTGCACCAGGGGTTTGTTATCCGAATGGAGGTGGGAAGAGAAGTTTAATTTATGCTCATACTTTAAGACCTATTTAGCCTAAGTGTTAAAAGATTACCAACTATTAGCTGGTGATAAGGCTTATAAGGACTTATGCCCTTTATTTAATGCTTTCAAACTGATTTCTATCTCCTTGCCACATCATGCACCTCTTGTAATACTTTAACAAGGGGCTTAAATTAAATAATGCTTTGAGTGTAGGTTTGTATACCGCCATCATAGTAGTGACAGGGTTTTTAAACTCAAAACGGCTGTTTAATAAAACTAGATCAATACACATGCCCCTACTCCATCTAAAGAAACCATATGCAAATGAGCTAAAGAGACAGGAGCCTGATTCTTTTACTGCATTCTGCATTCTGAAAGGTTTCCTCAAGTTCCCTAAAATAACCAGACAAATCTATGTTCACAATTTTACATAAAATTAAGCCGATGTGGTCTCATTTGCGACACCAAGCGACACCAGAGAGAAAATATACTTATTTTCCAGGCGGCTGGCAATGCTATGGCAGTGGGTAAAATCGCCATAGTTCTTCTCCAGATATAGCAGACGACGAACCTCCTTGTGTTAACTTTTTAATCCAGCTTAGTGCTTATAGAAATTTTAAGAGCAAGATAATCGAATGATTACTAGATGACCTTGAATGCGCATACAAGGCTTCAAAGGAAGTTTTGGTGAGCTATCTCCATTCGGAAAACAACTCCCTGGTTTCATAACCCGAAGTCAAAACAAGTCAAAATAATTCACAACCGTTTTCAAAAAGTGAGTTGTATAAATTTGAGTGGTCCAAGAGTTGACTGGAGTTTTAATTCACTAGTTATCGCTAGTAGGCCCTACCTTCCCCACAAAAAAAAAAGAAAAAAGTGGTTGAACGCTCCTGGGTAAAGCAATAAAAAGGAAAAACGTTGTTCTTATAGGACAATGGCACTTAGAGCAGACTTGTTGCAAAAGGTCCCTTGTACACTTATATTTTGCAAACAGGAACGAAATATACGTAAGAGTAAGCCTTTATGTGTCAGGAAAGTTACATATTGACTGTAGTTATGGCAAATTTTTGTAACATGAGATTATTTTTAGAGGCCACTTCTCTGGTCATTTCTTCTCCATCTAAATTTTGAATCGCCACCGACCCGTGAGTTTCTTATTTATTATTTATACTTGGCACTTGGTTTTCGAGTTGGAACTTCAAACCAATGATTCAATCTTAAAAGAGGGTTATTTTGTGAAATTTTTTATAACTTCTGACCTCAGGAAGTTTCAACGACTTTCCGAATTTCAGCTTGTGAAAAAGGATACCTATCATATGTAATACTGCCCCCATAAGAATACCCTAATTGGTAGAGAAGCAGGGTCTGAAGCAGACAGATTATAGCATGGAACGCCATGGTTAAAGCATGATAGCATCTCCAGTCGCGAATGCCAGCCCTTGATGTAAAATTCCGAGGACCGAGAGTTAATTAGGTAGGTCTCGTGTCCCTGCCATTTAGGATCGAAGCTCTTTTGACGCTGTCTCATGTGTACCCGCGTAGTGGAATATGGACCTGAGGGCATTATTCATAAAAAGTAACTAGTAGCCAACGCTCTTTAAGATAAAATTTCAAAACCTTTGGCTTCCCTGATTAGTATGACTGATACCTGTAGTGGATGTCATTTGAAGAAATTACATTGAACTCTGAACTACATAAACAGGTGAAAGTATACCTGAAGTTTAGAATTTCAAAAATGTCTGTTGCACACCTTGCCCAGCTGCCCAGTGGTCCAACTCCCATCTTCACAGAACTTCCTGCCCTGCTGCCCTGAGATATAAAATTTTGAAGTTTATTCACAAAATGGTAGATTACGGTATGCAATATTCTGTGAAGTTGCTCTTGCATACAAAGATTAGTCCTTGTTTTTTCCAAAGACACTATACCTCAGGGCTGTAAAGTCCGAGTCAGAAGTCGGGCTCGATTCCGTCATTTACTGGACTAAGGAATTGGCCAGGAATGGGGGTTCCGGAATTGGAATTGGCCCGGAATGGGCTGCAGCTAGGCTCGGACTCGAAGCCGATTCCAGCCAAGTCCACAAAAATGAAAGTTTCATTGATGTTACTGAAAGACACATTCTTATCGGAGCACTATAATACATGAATGGTCGCTCACAGTCATCTAAGTAACAGGGTGGACCAGACTATGAAACTGACTCTCTAAAAGTGACAGTTTTAATGACATTTGCTTGAAAAATAGTATAAACAGCATTTGTGTAATATTCTACATTGTCAAATGGTCGGACTCGGAATTGACCCAGAACTGGGGACAATGGGATCGGAATTGCCTCGGAACTGGAGGTTACTGGACTCGGAATTGACCCGGAATGGTGATCACTGGGATCGAAATTGGTCCGGAATGGTGACCACTGGACTCGGAATTGGTCCGGAATGGTGACCACTAGGATCGGAATTGGTTCGAAATTGGGTTAGCTGGACTCGGTTACAGACCTGCTATACCTTGTGCCAAACCATCATCACTATGTTATTGTTATAGAAATATGTGTTCGCGTATATATGAGAATATTGCATTTTCTCGTTAACGATGAAAACATGCTGTGCCTTTACTTGTCACCACTTGTAACTTTTCGCAGACTTTTAACCTTTTATGGATCTTTCACGTGCCTGCTTGTCTCAATATATAAGGACCACTTGCTTCACAGACTCTCAAATCAAAGAGGATATGGCATCCCCCCCCCCAAGCCAGGGAGTTGCTAGCAACTCCCTGCCCAAACATATTTAGGAATAGCCCTAGGGTTCTAAATACAGTTGATGATTGCACTTCATTTAAACAATAAAGCTCCACTCTGGTTGGTCTGCTATGACTTGTACAGTCAGTTGTATTCCCAATTAATCTCCCACACAGTTGTGTGTCACTATGGCTTCGAGCAATTAAAACTGAGTGCAGACTACTGAAGCTCTGTCTTGGACGTACACTAGACAGGTGTTTTTGTTTCAGGTGGAGAACATTTTAGAGACTATAGTAATTGTGACCTTTCAAAATGAAAGGAGTTCATGATACTGACGTACTTTAACGAAATGCCAAAGTAAAGTTATCCGACATCCGACATTCTATCCTAATGTCAATTTACTATGTTCGATTTTAAACAAATAGAAGCGACTTTAACGAGATGTTAGACTCACAACCCCACGCTCGTATAGATTACAACCTTTCCTTTCAATGATTTTATTGTTTCATGCAAATATAGGAGCAGTTAAGGACCTCTTTGGTTGCTTACACCTAAAGAAACTTCTCAAATAAATACAAAACAGTTTCTTTGATTATCCATACATAAATGGTGTTGTTTTACAAATCTTTTAGGTATGAAAACAGTGAGGGGGGAGTTTTCCTCCAATCCTCCCAATTACTGTGACATCACTTCCTTATTATGTTTCCTGCGTCAGATTCAAACGTGACAGTAGTCATTTTTCCCCCTGCGAAGTTTATTTGCTCGGCCAAGTATAAAAACTGGCCGAGTTCACCTTCCTTAAAAAGTTTAAGGCTTGCATTTCGTTTTAATGGTTTAGAGGAGTACTGTGCTTAATCATAAGCATTCTGGTGAAATTTACATTCAATTCCATTTGAGATTCTGGAGATATTAACTGACGAAGTCATCACATTGTAAACCCATATAGAACTTGAAAAAACACATGAAATCACAACCTCTAAATCAACACTGATTTGTTTTTGGTAAAACTATACAACCATTTTCCTCCCTCCATATTACATGTTTTTCTTATGTGAATTTTTGAGAGGCATAGGGATTTTTCAAGTCTCAAATTTCCCTTGGGACTACTTGTACAAGCGTCTGTTTTTTCAGTCCTCCTCCACCTTCTTGTTGCAATCCTACTGTATGATTTTTATGATTATTGATGTGGAAAATAAAGTGAAAACTGAACTGAGCTGAATATCCCTATTTTAAGGCCAAAACAATGGACTAAAAGCAAAGAAACCAAGCACTGCTCACGAAGTATGAGAGGAGATGATATGACTCCTGCTTGCTTCAAGTCAATTTTAGATTTCTAATTCCTAAACTTAGGGTTGCTAATTTATCCAGAACCACACATAGGATTGAATGAAACTTTCATCAGAACGCCATAAATTTTAATAGTTTCTTTCACTTATCACAAATAAAGTCCTTCTTAAACCTCCTTTTGACAACCATGAGGGAAAAATGTCTTGTTTACTCACTTCCTACGTAAACTGCTTTAGGACATAGTAATGAGTATAACCAGGGAATTGCTATTTAGAATAACAGCACCCTGATATAACAAAGTGTCTGCTCATGGACCCTCGATGGAATAGTCGTGGGCTTATTTCCATGGTCACGCTAGGGAGCTAGTACTGGTCAAACGCTCAGCTAAAGGTAACGCTTTCTCAAGAATCAACGCGTAAGTCATGCTTCAAATTAGACGCTTCTGATTCGGCAATCTTGTCCAAGACGTCAGTATGTTCTCAGCTTTCGTTCAGACAATATCAGGGCGTATGTCAACTGAACTGTGACTCGAGTGTTCTGTTCATTGTAAAGACTAGACATTCTTCAGAAAATAGAGGGTGTACTCACAATAGTGCCTAAGACGTCATGTGAGTCTGTTTCATTTTATGATGTCTCTTTATGATTTACTGATATCTTTCAATATGGCAATTTTAATTCAAGATTTTGTAAATTCGTGGCCATACCGTTAATTCATTTAGTGATGTCTTGAATGGGTTTTTATGATAGGTCTTTCTTTAATAATTTAAACTAAAGACAGCTGGCATTATTTATTCTATCGTTGGATAAATAAAAAAAAGCTGGTGATAATATACACAAATGCCTATCATTTAACACGGGCAACACAGGACTCCACAGTGTCTGCCGTATGGGCAATAATTTCATGCAAGTGATTGCTACGCAGGCTTGACTTTGTTCAGGTAAAAACATGAAAAACATCAGTCGAAGGGTTGGTGTTGTGTACTTAAAAACTAATGTCACGCACCATACAGGGCCGTAGCCTGGGCGTAGATCTCTGCGGGGGCAGTTCATGACACTATCTAAGCGGAGCACTAATTGTTATGCCTACAGATAGTTAACACCCAGGCGGACCCTTCCTCTTTCACATGTTCTGGGTACCATCGGGAAGGGAGGGGTGAGGGGAGGGGCACATGTAAGGCCTGGCTTGGTTCAGGCTATCGTTGGCAAAGCTGTGAACTGATTATATTTTTTACAAATCTAATTATTTATTGAGATTCTTTGTATTTTGTGGCTGCGTAGAAGGCAGGAGGTGCTGTAAGGAGGAAGGGACGACGTCCTTTACTGTTTGAGAAATTTTTGCCTATGTGAGGTGTCTTGGATGCAAAATGGTGTTATCTTTCTAAAGCTTCCTAAAGCGTTGAATTGATTATATGTTTGATTGATAAACTGAATTTATTCGGCAAAGATCTATACATGTGTGTGGTACAAACATAATATAAAAGATCACCTAGGATAACACATAAAGCGAAAGTACTTAATTCCAATGTGGTCCTGTGAATAAATACAATACAATACACACATACAGATGAACAGACATGAAGCAAGAGCTACTGTACATGCAAAACAAATGAAAACACACAAACTAGTCAACACCACCCCATCATTCACCAGCGAGTTTAGACCATAAATATTTCTTAACATTCACTTTGAATGAGGCAAGAGTGATGCACTGCTGAACATTAAGTGGCAAAGCATTCCATCAAGATATGGCAGTATAAGGAAACTACCTTTACCAAAACCCTTTAATCTTGGAACAACACAAGACATGATGCTTGACCTAGGAATCCTCATTATTTAGTGATTTTTTTCGTATCCCGTTAGGGTGCAATTGAAGGGAATATTGGGGAGGGGATTACACCTCTACTCTTTGGGAAATTTTTCATGTTCTAAGTTTTCCTAGATCCAAAATGGTGTTATCTTTGGTGAAGCTTTGGACTCATAAAATGATCTAAACGTTTAATTGTATACTGACTTTTCCGGCTGTGGCATGTATGGCACCCCTACAAGGCTGGTGCGGACTTCCCCCTGGCGCTCTTGGTGCGACACTGGGGGAGCCAACATCAGTTGGTGCGTAGGCATAGCGTATGCCTTGCAAGAAAATGGAGAAATGACACATTTTAGACCTTAAAAGTTGCATCTAGCCATTTTTTACTTTTAAATTTCATGCTTTAGAAACAAATTTAGATTTCAAGAAGGAAAGTTAGATTTTATTTAGAGAGGAAATGCACTCACTCCAATTTGAATTAGTGTACCCGGGCACCCTATTTCATGAATGGCTCTGAAAAATCATGTTACAATATGTTTCTCACTACATCAGTTGAAAACATTAACGTATAGACTAACTCCTTGGTTTACCTTAAATATGCAATATTTATGTTGTAACATATCATGAAAGATACTTGATGTTAAATAGGGGATGTTTGTGAGATTTAGCTGTTGTTCAAAATAAGTTTGCGGCGATTACTTATACCCTTTAATTAAAAGTTACTTTGGAAGCTCATTGACTTTTGCTAATAATTAAAGGCTATTTTATCTTTAGCCAGTGTGTATGGTTGTGCCTTCAAGCTACGTTTCTTGAAGGAGGAAGATGGTTTATTCATTATGCAGGGAAACCCAGACATACAAACGCATCCATAGAAGGGACCCGATGATATTTCCGCCCCCTGTGGGCTGGGGGGTTGTAGAATATGCCCACGTTATTTCCGCCTGTCGTAAGAGGCGACTAAACGGAAGGACTTGCACAGTGTTTGGACTGTATTTAAAACCGAACTTGAACCGTATTTGAAACCGTATTTAACTTTTACCTTTTTATCTAGTTGACACTATATAACACATTCGTGTTGGTGTGTCGTTAAATCTTATCTAACTAACTAACTAACTAACTAACTAACTAACTAACTAACTAACTAACTAACTAACTAACTAACTAACTAACTAACTAACCGATGATATTTCGGGAAATTTTTTGGGGAAAAGTACCCTTAAATGCGATTGTCCAGATTTTGGGGGCCTTGAAATCATAATTTGTACAGTGAAATTTTCAGCATTTCTGTATATTTTCTCAAATAGGCCAACTTTCATTTACGTTTTGGAAATCTCAGAGGGGCAGTAGCCCCCTGCTCCTCCTCAGGCTACGGCCCTGCCTTAATGCAATATTTTCTAAACTAATGAAAAACATTGCTAGTACAAAAGTCGTGCTGTTACGTGATGGGTCTGTAGTCACGTTGTTGCGCAAAGGTCATATATTTCATACAGGAAGTATAAACTGTACACGCATGTCCGTCAGTCCAATGCTGTCCGTAAAAAAGCAAAGTCCGTCAGTTAACTGTTTCCTTCCGACGGCGCTTCAGTCCGGCTCGCAACCGACTTCGTCGGCTGGGCAACCAATTTTAGTGGTAAGCCGAATGCCAAGTGGAGGAAAGCCGGATTACCCGGAGAAAAATCCACTTACGTCGAGCGGGATTTGAACACACGCACATGTGAAGCACATTGGTACACAGCGGCTGAGATAGACCACTGCCACTCTACGACCCAGCTGTTTTATATGCACTGGTATAATTTCCTCATTTTAGGTAGCACCACCACAAATGAACCCTTCATTAACCTACACACTAATTTGGTCCGTTTCGCGGCCTCTGGACCCTTGCAATTGTTTTCAACGGGCACAAGCTAAGGAATAGTTGTAAATTTGTTTACCATGACCACTTAAAGTTTGAGCTAAGAGAGCTTGTATAATAGGATGGTGGTTCCAGCCTTTCCACTTCATTAGAAATACCATTTTGCATCGCGGAAGGCTGTAATGTAAAAAAGGGCCGGAGATACATTGAATTTTCTTGGTTTTGCATGATCATTACTCCAATCTATAATGTGCCCCAAACATTTTCTTCTAGCCTAGGGTGTTAAATTTGTATGATAATATCTTCCGAGGGGAATTCCCTTGAATAAGTGGTGTGATACCTTAAGGCATGCCGTCCAATGTGCTCACGTCAGCAAAACTAATGACGCAACTGCATATCCTGCTTAGACCTGAGAAATGGAGCATAAGAAAGAAAGGTAAACGTATTTGTGTTTGCATTTTTGTGGGCTTATTGCTACATTCTTGAAGACCTAATTTACTCTTCCAAGACGGTTTAAATTTTCCCAACTATGTCAACGTCTATAGCCCCTCCCCAAATTAAAAAATAACAGCCTTTATAGCACCTCCCAGATAAAAGCCTAGGGATTACCTTCCATGTGTAGTGTGATTGTCCAAGGTCATATGCTGAGTACACTTCTGTGTATGGCTGAGGCTACACTACTATATATCCAACAATTCACTGATCTGCACTTGTTAACCAAATGTTATCACCAATAAACATTTCAAACACCTAATTGTTTTACAAAATATTTACGGGATGATGTAAGAATCGCTATAAATTTCCAATTTTAATGATTAGGTTCACACGCAAGTGCATGAAAATTGTAGCCTAAATATTCGAATTATTCTTCACATCACATACATAATTTTGGCTAGGCCCGGTAGGAAAGGATCATTTAATTAGCATTAGGCCTATATTGAAATATATTGTTTATCGGATAACTATAAGTTCATGGCCTTTCTAATATTACATTTGTTTACACTTGGAGGCCTTTAAATTATAAAAAGGGGCAAATCACGTGGTACTTTTACTTTTTATTTTTAGTTTGTAGTGATTGAAGCGCAATCCCTTCATTCTTCAAGTCTGTCGGAAAACGTCGTGTTTCATTTGTTTTACAAGGCTTGAATATAAATGTTTACCTTCAGTAGCAATTAAAGTCAGTTAACCGTTTTACTCGAATACCCACAATGGGAATAAACTTGAAAGGTTAATGTACATTGGCCATAAAGCCTCTCGTTGCTGCCTTCCTTTTTACACATAAATGTATCTAAATCTGAGACAAGCTAATGCATGACATTAAACAAAGTTGATTCTCAATTCATGTCTAATATTTAAAAACAACTGTCCTACCTAAAAGTCAGAGAGCCTTTTCTCAGTTCTTAAGTGATATACTTCACATTCTGGAGTACATCCAGTGGTGACAAATGATTCTCAGTGTTACTGTTAATTTAACGCCTTATAGTTATCTGGAGATCTTAAAACTAGTGTCGACGGCAGTCTGAATTTTTCATTATCCCCCAGGAATGTGACCCAATTGAGGTTTTCCTGCAAGATTTTTATATCGGTACCAAGATTGTTTTGTAAGACCAGCAGTTACCAACGCTACAGAGCACAACTGGCTGTGCCAGCCTACGTACGCTCCAAGCTAGTGATAGCCTACTTGTAGACTCCAATGTTATTTTGGGTAATCCACGGCAATGATGATTGGAATACACAGTTATAGATTCATAACATTTCTGCACTTCTCGTTATGTATGAAATTAAAGACAAACCAATGACCGTAGGTATAATAATAATTGACCAACTATCGTGAAGATTTGTCAACCATGCATGATGCATAATATTAATTATGCACCAGCTTTTAAGAAATACAAAAAACCCAACATCGGTCGTTGATGCTGATGATCCCTACACAGCTGTTGTATAATACATTTTTGAGAATGCGAATTAGATTTCAAAAGGTCGATTTACCCACAATTTATCCTGAGATGCAAAGGTATCTTTATATTAAGTGTTCGCTTAAATGTTGAAACTGTAAGTAAACCTGGAAAAAAATCGATTTCCAAATATTCTGTCCCACCTAATCTAGTTAAAAAAAATATAGTGATTTCAGTTAGAAATGGAACAAAATGTTTATTTTCACGTTACATCGAAGAGTTTAGTTTGAAGAATAGCTTAACCAGGGAGGTGGTATTAGATAGAGATACATCGAAAACATTTAATTTCTGTTAATCCGATTTGATCCACTTCGGGAGCTTAAAGAATATCCTATAATCAGGGATCATTGTATTTAACGGTAATGAACTCTTTTGTGTGGTTCATCATTGCCAAATCCATCCTAACAAAGGTAGTTGGGAGGCAACCAAGCTTTTATTTGATGTCTAACTAGTTGTTGACAGGTAGGAGAAAATTAATGTACTTGAATACAACACGACTGTTTATTGCCACCAAGCAAACAGGTGCGCGCAGTAGGCGAATACTATTGCTCTATGCAAATGCGCAAAATAGACAGAAGTCTAAAATTTTAATGACTGATTTTGATCAATTCTCGCACCAGCTCCCAAGTTGTGGAATTCTTACTCTTGTTCAGTATGTGACTAAGACTATTAACCACTAGTAATTTGTCAAAAGCGTCGAAAAGCGTCGAAAAGCGTCGAAAAGCGTCGAAAAGCGTCGAAACTCGCTTTACCGCGTGAGTGGGAGAGACAGTATCCTGTTAAAATAAAGTTGTCAAACCCTAATGTAATTTCATATCTACCTGTTGCCAGGTAACAAAACAAACATTTTCCTGTGTTTCCTATTTTGAGATGCATTAACTTTGTGGGGTGTTATATTAAATTGTAAACCGCTCAAGACTGTATGGTAATATTTGAGCAATGCCACATGGCCGTCAAATAGAGGAAGTTATAAATCTCTGACTAAAATTTATTGACAGTGTGACAGAAATCCTTGAAATTTGTGTATATGAGGTAACAAGTGTCATCCTTCATAAATTAAAGGCTCTCTAATCTCACCCAGACAGTAAAAACGTCCCTACTAAGTTTGCTTTTCGCCCCTCCTCCAGTTTAAACAAAAACATCTATTTAGTACATCTCCAAGACAGATATATATATAGACATATATAATATATATATATATATATATATAAGACATATATATAAGACATATATATAAGACATATATATAAGACATATATATATAAGACATATATATATAAGACATATATATATATATATATATATATTGACACACAGCGACTGTGTGTGAGCTTCATTGGGAACAAAAATGACTGCACAAGTCATCGCTGACCAACCAGAGTGAAGCTACATTGTTTGAAACTTTGAATGAATGCTAAACAAAGTGCAGTCAACTGTATTTAGAACTCTAGGGCTATTCTTAAATATTTTTGGACAGGGGGTTGCTAGCAACTTCCCAGTTTGGGGGAGGCCATATCCCCCTTTAAGAGTGGTAACTGTCTTTTGGACTATTTTGACGGAAAGTCCGGGTATCTGTGATCGAAGCAGTGTGAACAAAGACTATATCTTTATAGTACGGTACACAGACCCGTAGCCAAACAAGGTACTGGAGTGGGGGACAACATTTTTCCAGGGGGGATTTTTCAGGGGGCCAAATATGTACAAATGTATTAAGTCAATGGTAATATTCAAACCCTCTAGGGGGCAGAAAAATTTCAGGGGGATTTGATCCCTTGCTCCCCTTGACTACGGGCCTGACGGTACACCTGGAGATAACAGATTAATCATGCTTATAATCAACTTTTCTTAGATCGATGCTTAACTTGATGAGACTTAATGTTTCACAAGTACAAAATAAGAATATAGATGATACCGTTTTGAAAATACTTACTTTTTTCATTCTATACGAGTTAGTCAACAAGAGATACACAAAGGTGATCAAACAAAATACTCACAAGACTGAAGACTGTGAGCAGTCTAAGAGTTAATTTTTCACGCAGAATGGTTCGATTTTGACACAAGTGTATTTATCGTTCTCTTTCCTTATTACTAAAATTAAGTAATAATTTACGTTTAATTAAAAAACCGGTCCAGGTATGTCAGAATGGACTTGAACAATGATTTGCAATTAAACTGTAGGGAAAATTTCGGGGGAGGGTGAGTTGTGTTGTAAATAGAAGTAATTACCAAAACTGTAGTTCAATGGTTCCCAACGCGGGGTTTACCATCGGGGTGTTGGCAACTCAGAATTCAATAAGGGGAGTGGGGGAGGGGTAAATATGCGTACTATATTTACACTGGGGTTAAAATCATCCCAAATAATTTTCACTACCTGAGCTCTCAAATTAATAATCATACAATGAAAAAACTGAAATTAACATTTCATTAATAATCCATTTTAGGTGCACTACAAAGTTTGTGAATTATCTTAATTGTCAGAAGCCAGGAAATTGTATCTAACAGTGTTTAATTTTAAAACTTTCTTGCGGAGTCCCTCACACCCCATCAGTAGCAACGAAAGAGGGCCAAGGCGTCATGTCTCAAAATGTCCCTCCACTTTTACCTCGAATGTAGTTTTCTACTTGCTGGTGACAGACAGCACATACTTACAAAAATGAAAAAAAAAAACAGATAATTTAAAGCAATGCAAAAGAAAGATAACGGTTGATAAAATGTATTCAAAATAATATTTTCGAGTTCAAACCTGGACTATCCATCTCATTTCGTGTCCCTTGACCCGATCAAAGCTTCACGCTTTCGTTAATCGCGAACCCCCCACCCCCGTACAGCTTTTGAACTAACCTGGGCTGGGTCTTTACCTAAACCCGATGTATGTGCACCTTTTATTTTGACATGTGCATTTATTCTTTCCTTTCCATACTATTTTATAGACGTGATATAATTTGTCCAACTCCTTTCTATGAAAGAGGACGATGAGCTTTAAAAGGTTGGTGACCACTGCTGCAGGTATTTCCGCAGGCGCACAGCCAGGATTATGCCGTGGACGACATTTCGGACAACACTAACCCAGTGGCTACAGGAGAACAGGCTGAAGCAACCCCAGCAGCCCACCTCAGGGCCCCTGGTGTGCTTTAAGAGCAATTGCCGTCAAAGGACCGAGCCGCAAGCTTTAGAAATTTGGCTTTTGGGCTATATTTTTGTACTTGAATCTTGGTGGGTTGAATCCTCAACTCTCCCCTAGCTGTGCCCCTTTTTCGTAAAGAAAACAAGAACTAAAGTGTGACGGAGACGTTTCCAGAAAGGTTCGCACAACCTATATTTTCATCTGCCACAAACGGCTGTTTATGAAAGCAAGATATCACGTGAAGAAACAGCGTCCATCCCGTGGAGAAGATCTTACTGAACAGATATTTTGATATTCGAATAATGATGGAGGAATGTGTACATGTTGCGTTTGGCTTGCTAGATAAAGTGGAAATGAGAAACATATAAGACAGTCAAAGATACAGTGATACGAATGAAAGTTGTCTACGGCATCATTTACCACATGTCGGTGGCAATTATCTGCTGAAAGTTTAGTGAGCGCATTACAGCCACTAACGACTTTTTAATCTAGCCCCTTCCCATTAAAAGACAGCAAAAGATCCAGTGACATGAGTGTAAGCTGTGTAGACCATCATTTACCATTTGCCTATAGCAATTATCTGCTGGAAGTATGGTGTACACACCGCAACTTCTGATGATTTTCAATCCACTCGAACCCCACTTCCAAGTTTTGTCTGGTTGGTGAACTGGTGAAAAGTCAATACATACTCTTCATTTTCGGGAAATCGAAACTGAAGCATAAAAATGATAAAATACAATACTGGCATAACTATTCATTCCTGGCATGAGACACATCAAACTGTACGAACCGTTACTCACTTCAGCAAAGTTGAACTGAACATGCGGGAATACCTTCAAGTACAGTACGGTACGACGAGGCTTAAAATTTATTTACGTTCAGACTATTATCAGACATGACGTTTGAAGGACAGCATGAACTGACTTCAAGTTCATTAACCAGCATGGCCCTAATACCTTCACCGCTGCGCAGTCTCGTGAATCCGCGGTACTGAGCTTTAAATGAAATCTTCAAATATTATTGGTGAAGCCACGTCATACTGCAGGGATGTAGTCAGTAAAGGAGGACGCCCCGAGGGTCACGTTACCCCACGAAGGGGACTTTTGTTTGCTCAGCCCCTCTTTTAAGTCTTCCCAAACACCATGACTGAACAAGGAACAAGCTGTACAGCCTGCTGCGTAGCCAAGGGTTACGTTCGCCGTGTTGAAAATTTGTTAAGTGTTTACAAGGACAAGAGACAAGGAGCTCTTAGAGAATATCTTTGATGTTGCAAGTGTGCCTCGTCGTTTCAACTCTTTACATATAGTTAACTTCAATATTGTGCATGCATTATTACACCCAGAACCACTCTAGTAAAGTAGGCCTAGTAATAATTTACAAGTCGGTAAATGAGAGTATCATAACAAGTAAATGTATATGGCATCTAAAGGGGTAAGACAGTAACGTATACAATCTGGCACATACCGTGGCTTCATACTGAAAATCGCCGCAAGTACCTTTAATTTTAAGAGGGAATACGTACAAGAGGCACATCACGAAGTTAAAGTCACCTGAACGAAAATACAGATAAGATTCCCTTACACTTGTTCGTCAAATTTGTCGAAAATCCTCCTAAAAACACAGTTCTCTGGAAGATGCATCAATGGAGCCGTCCTTTTGACAACAGTACCACATTGCGTTTCGGTAACCTTCTGAGGGGTCGCATTGGGGGAACATCAGGGGGTCTAAGTCAGTCCAATGGTAGGGGCAGCCCGACTTTTCTCGTAGCTTAGAATGCTTAAATACGAAGAAGCTCATTCGTGAGTGTGAAGTCCTCTGGCACATATCGCATTGAAGATGCGTCTACGGAAGGGATTCTGGGATCCTTCCTCGGGGAAAATTTGCAAAAATGAGCTTGGGAAAGATCTCATAAGCGATTTCCCGGATTCTGAAATCATCATCACAACAATGAAAGCATAGGCTTTCTAATCAGCAGTATACGTGAAAAATAGACGAACTATACTTTAAAACGAATTTCATTGTTCTGATTGTTTTCAAGTGTGCGCTAAATGTGGAGGATCGGGCCAGCAGAGTCCATACCTGCATGGGTGCTCTCCCTAGACAGTTATCTCATTGTTGTGATTTCATAACTGTTCGATCAAGAACACCCACGTTACATGAAATTTCGGCCCATTCATAAGTTTAGGAAAGTCCCCAGTCAGAAAGCCACTTGGACTTATCCAGGCCTGGACACGCCTGGCCTGATCGTTTATGTTTATGGCAATGCAGGCGCGTAGCTACGGGGGGTGCCCCTAGATGTTTGCTAGGCTCCCAAAACTTGTGTGTGTCCTAATAAAATGTGTAAGAATTAAGGAAAGCGATCAATGCCGTGACCCATTTGATACCTTGGCCCCCTAAAAATTTCATCCTACCTACGTCCCTGTGGCAATGCTGATAACTTCAACCCAACTTGCAGTGGAATAACAAGTCGAGGGCAGCAGATTTATAGGAAAATATTATATTGTTTTGAGGGCCACAGCGTAGGGAACCCGTCGGCCGTAGGTTGATCACTAACTGCACTAAGTAAATATCTACCGCTCTGTTCTCAATATTCGTTATTTGACATGATAAGTTAGTTAGATTATTGTATAAAACCTCGACTTAGGCGTGCCCAATTTATTTTATACCATATCAATTTTTAAGGTTGATCTATTAGTCTCAAGAAGTTGGCCAATGAAAATTTAATTTATGACCCAGAATGGAAAGAAAACTCTTCTTTTAGACAAGTACGGGTGAACTTACGAAGTTTGAATGCTTTCAGTGTTTTACGATGTATAATAAGTATGAACAGTAAGAGGGTTTCAAGTGGTAGCCGATCATGTAATGTCCTCTTTGCAGTAAGTAAAGTAGAGAAAGTCGTGTTCAGTAAGTTATAATAAAGGTTTAAGAAGGCAGATTACGACAGCGGCTTCTCGTTTCCGTAAATGAAGTCGACATGCCATTAAAGACGCCGACAATAGGGATGAAAACACTTAAAGAGGGCCTTTATTGATCCTAACGGAAACAATTAGTGTTAAGGGGATAAGTGTATCGCATGTTTTTGTGTCATAGGAGGATTTATACTTGTAGCCAAACAGAAGTGTAACTACTTTACTGAAAGTTATGTTCATTGTTATATCTAGTGGCAACTCTCTGGTTATTTAAAAAGTAATACCACTTGCCTAACTAGCTAACCTTAATCATTTTCATGAAAAATAATTCTCATCGAAAGTGCATTTTAGACAGTCTTAACGGACATATTGAGAACCCAGGGCCGTAGCCTGTGAGAGGACTTAACCCTGAGATTTCCCAAATTGTAAATAAAAGTTTTGGCAAATGAGGAAAAAAATAGTGAAACGCTAAAACTTTCACTGTCCTAATTATGATTTCAAGGCCCTAAGAACCTGAGAAATCACATATAAGGGTTCTTTCCCCCACATTTTCCCGTGGAGCTCACCGGACCCCCGACGTGGACATGTTCTTATGTAGGTCCCTCTTCCTGACGAATGAACCCTCTTCCTCCTACATGATACACAGCATGAATTCACCTGCATATACGCTGGCTAAAGATCTTGAGGGTTGTTTTCAATTTCGTGCCATCATACCTTGCTAAAATAGTCTATGATTACCTTTCATCATATGTTAAACTCAATCAGATTGTAAGGTAACTTTTCATATAGTAGTCAAATTTATCCTTTCTCTATTCTTCTTGAAATCTCAGTTTGTTTCTAAAGCATGCAATCTAAAACTAGAGATCGTTTAGATGTACAACTTACAAAGTCTAAAATGTGCCACTTCCCACCATCTGGGAGCATTTCAACCAAATATTTTCTTGCAAGGCCGACGCTTCCGCTACACGCCAACCGATGGTGGCTCCCCCAGTGACCCTTTAAGTGGGAGCAGCCACCACCGCTTGCCAGCTTAGTAGGTGTGCCATGCCACAGCCGAAAAATTATCTAAATTAGTAAGATTTTTAAATATGTAACCAGTTCCAAGCTTTACCAAGAGCACCAAGACTTTGGATCTAGGAAACCTTTTAACACTTTTTTGTCAAAGATTGGAGTGTCACCTTTCCCCTTAGGTAACATTTTCTTGAATTAAACCCCACCAAACAGCAATACACAGTGGCGGATCCAGGGGGGATCGCCGACGTCCGGATCCCCTCAAATTTCCCAATGTGCCCTTCTTCAAAATTGGGTTTTTCCACACTAGCCTTAAAAAGAAAAAAAGAAAAGAAAAGGAGACAGTTTTACAGGTAATGACAGTTGTCCAATTCCGAGGAGATTTTGGTTACCTCCATCCAGTACCGATCAATCCATCCGTAAAAGTCTAGCAGAAACTTTCGGCAATATATTTGACTACGGTAGCCTATATTGCCCGCCCCGAAACACGAACAGTGCAATCGTTTTACAGGGAATGTGACTACAGTATGTTTTACTGCCTGCGTGACAGTCAGGCATTCTTATCACTTTTCGCTTGGAACCACGTGTGGCGTGCTTGGGCATTCAAAGTAATACAAAACACGCAGACACTACGTCATACTCACTAGCTAGCGCTTTATGCTATGTATTACTATTGGGTTTTAATATTGATTCCAAAAGGTCACTGCTAGTTTTTTGGTCTTGCAAAATAATGATCTGTTCACACTCCCTACACGCTACATCTACAAAACTTTCCCACCACCCGCTAGTATCTCTCCTCTCATGAACAAGAGAGAGAGTAGGTAAATACGTTTCGCTATTCGAGGTCTGGAATTACTCTCTTCTTTTATTGTGTTGCGGCCCTAGTAATGGGAATAAAAAGCCAATCTTAGGTTTAAAGTCCACAGTCAAGAGTTGACCAGAAGTCACAATAGACGAATCGGTGGTGTTTCATTTTAAAATTACTATATAAAATCACCACCAGGTCAAATAACGCAATGTCAGTCGGTTCAATTTTTTGACATCTTTGGACTGATGACCGGTCTGCTGTCGCAATTAAAAAGCAAACATTCGACTTCAGTCATCTGCTCTGACAGAGTATTTTTGCCAGTCACGCCGCAACTATATAGGGAACACAGCAAAGAGCATTTTAACCCCCTCCCCTAGTCGAGATAGCGGTGGCGCCAGGTGGGGGAAGGGTTCATGCCCCCCGTCGGGGAAGGCTGGCCCCCTGTCGGGGAAGTTTTACAGTTTCTTCGGCGGGGGTCTTAGACGAAAGTATGCAGTTCCCGACGACAACTAGTCGTCCGACGGTTTACTTGTTTTTTGCTCTCAAGCGGATAATTTCTCTACGAAGAACCCAAAATTTTCAGCGCGCTATGCGCGCTGTAGAGTCACTCGGTTTTCTTCAATAGTTCCATTCCACATAGCAGGATAGCACAAGTCCTGTCCACCTTACCAAGTAACATATAGGCAGAGTACATAGTTTATGTAAAGTCGTAACTTTCATCCAATATCGCAAAGCCTAGTTGGTGTTCTCTTGTGTGTGTCATGCGGTAGCAGCGGTACAGTCAGTTGGTGAGCGACTTACGGAGCAAAATTTGGCTATTTCATCGTGTAGTCCAAGTGGTTTCGATACAATGTATGTAACAACCGATACGGTCTACAGACCTCACAGTTTTTTTTTTCTTTTCGTCATATGTTTTTTGTGTAAGCCTATCAAAAATTCTCGCCATCGCGCACTTTTCAACTTCACGATCCAGATTCAAAGATCACTATTAGTGCACAACTCCGATCTTGCAGTATTAAGCGATATAATGCAAAGTATGCCTGCAATGGCATGGGATAATGAGGCTCCTCCATTTGCCCTTCTCATCATCCCCTCGAAACAGGGAATGTCGGAACTTGGGGCAGCTGACATGGCCCGTCCCCCTGTTGGGAAAATTCTGCCGCCACTCATGGTCGCTTTACTTATTTTGGCTTTCATAAAGGTAATTTCTGGGATAAAAACCAAAATTTTCGGTACGCTTTGTCCACTCTTCCTCAGTTCCGTTATACATGTAGATAAATATAGTACAAACCCTTTCCACCTTTTGAAGTTAATAAGTAAAATACATGGATTTATGTAAAGTCGGGAATTGAATCGCATTACGCTAAACCTGGTTAAAGTTCACTTGTGTCTGTCGTACTCGTACGGTAGGGCCAGTGACTCGAGGAGGGAAGTACAATAAAGTTATGCCCGATAGGGCCCAATTGTTGGGACAATTGTTCTATATGAGCTTTAAATTAGTACAAATTCTTATTAGTTTAGGCTTACCCAAAAAAATTTTCGCGCGCTTCGCGCGCTTTGCAAATTCCCCGTTTAGACTCCAGATTTTGATTCCAGTTTTTGCATGTCTCTTAGTTTATCCTTTCTTTGTCAATATGCGGTAAATTGTATAATCGCTGACGTTTATGGGAACCAAAATTAAAAAAAAAAGCAAAACGAATGTGCCCTTTTTATGTTGGACCCCACCTCAGAAAAGACACTAGATCCGCCCCTGACACATTACTAAATAATGAGGTTTCCTAAACATAGAATCATTCCAACGCTTTAGCAAACGTTTTCAACGATAGCAACATTTTGCATCTAAACCACCTCACATAGGAAAAATTTCTCACGGTACGGTTGTCGTACCTTCCTCTTAGACAGCACCTTTTGCCTTTCGCCATGCCAAAAATATGAACATAAAACCAGTTTAAACATTTGTCAAAGATAGCACCATTTTACACCTAAATCAGGCCTTACATTTTACCCTTCCATCCGCACCTTCCCCCAGGATGCCGCACCCATGCAGAGGTGAAAAAAGGAAGGGTCTGTTTGGGTGTCAACTTTCTACAAGCACGCCACTTGGTGCTCCGTTTAGATTGTTTCGCAAACTGCCCCGATAGGGCTTTCGCCAAGGCTAGGGTCCTGGAAGCATTTGAAAGACAAGGTTAAGAACTTTTAGACAAGTACGGGTGAACTTACGAAGTTTGAATGCTTTCAGTGTTTTACGATGTATAATAAGTATGAACAGTAAGAGGGTTTCAAGTGGTAGCCGATCATATAATGTCCTCTTTGCAGTAAGTAAACTAGAGAAATCGTATTCAGGAAGTTATAATAAAGGTTTAAGAAGGCAGATTACGACAGCGGCATCTCGTTTCCGTAAATGAAGTCGACATGCCATTAAAGACGCCGACAATAGGGATGAAAACACTTAAAGAGGGCCTTTATTGATCCTAACGGAAACGATTAGTGTTAAGGGGATAAGTGTATCGCATGTTTTTGTGTCACAGGAGGATTTGTACTTGTAGCCAAACAGAAGTGTAACTACTTTTAGTGAAAGTTATGTTCATTGTTATATCTAGTGGCAACTCTCTGGTTATTTAAAAAGTAATACCACTTGCCTAACTAGCTATAACCTTAATCATTTTCATGAAAAATAAGTCTCATCGAAAGTGCATTTTAGACAGTCTTAACGGACATATTGAGAACCCAGGGCCGTAGCCTGTGAGAGGACTTAACCCTGAGATTTCCCACATTGTAAATAAAAGTTTTGGCAATTGAGGAAAAAATTAGTGAAAGGCTAAAAATTTCACTGTCCTAATTATAATTTCAAGGCCCTATAAGAACCTGAGAAATCGCATATAAGGGTTCTTTCCCCCACATTTTCTCGTGGAGCTCACCGGACCCCCGCCGTAGACATGTTCTTATGTAGGTACCTCTTCCTGACGAATGAACCCTCTTCCTCCTACATGATACACAGCATGAATTCACCTGCATATACGCAGGCTAAAGATCTTGAGGGTTGTTTTCAATTTCGTGCCATCATACCTTGCTAAAATAGTCTATGATTACCTTTCATCATATGTTAAACTCAATCAGATTGTAAGGTAACTTTTCATATAGTAGTCAAATTTATCCTTTATCTATTCTTCTTGAAATCTCAGTTTGTTTCTAAAGCATGCAATCTAAAACTAGAGATCGTTTAGATGTACAACTTACAAAGTCTAAAATGTGCCACTTCCCACCATCTGGGAGCATTTCGACCAAATATTTTCTTGCAAGGCCGACGCTTCCGCTACACGCCAACCGATGGTGGCTCCCCCAGAGGCCCACTAAGAGGGAGCAGCCACCACCGCTTGCCAGCTTAGTAGGTGTACCATGCCACAGCCGAAAAAGTATCTAAATTAGTAGGATTTTTAAACATGTAACCAGTTCCAAGCTTTACGAAGAGCACCAAGATTTTGGATCTAGGAAACCTTATAACACTTTTTTGTCAAAGATTGGAGTGTCACCTTTCCCCTTAGGTAACATTTTCTTGAATTAAACCCCACCAAACAGCAACACATTACCAAATAATGAGGCTTCCTAAACATAGAATCAGTCCAAAGCTTTAACAAACGTTTTCAACGATAGCACCATTTTGCATCTAAACCACCTCACATAGGAAAAATTTCTCACGGTACGGTTGCCGTACCTTCCTCTTAGACAGCACCTTTTGCCTTTCGCCATGCCAAAAATACGAACATAAAACCAGTTTAAACCTTTGTCAAAGATAGCACCATTTTACACCTAAATCAGGCCTTACATTTTACCCTTCCATCCGCACCTTCCCCCAGGATGCCGCACCCATACAGAGTCGAAAAAGGAAGGGTCTGCTTGGGTGTCACTTTCTATAAGCACGCCACTTGGTGCTCCGTTTAGATTGTTTCACAAACTGCCCCGATAGGGCTTTCGCCAAGGCTAGGGTGCTGGAAGCATTTGAAAGACAAGGTTAAGAACATAATCGTATGAGGCAGAGCTCTGGAGCGATAGGATCTCACCACCTCCCCCCTCAAAGAAAAAATATTGTAGATTTCAGGGCTACAAAAATCGTAGTTCTTAGGGTAAAAATCACTCATTATCATTTACCAATTCGGAAAAATTTCATGGCAAACATGTTCTGCTCCGTTGTGTAATGTCTTCCCGCATAATAAGACACTTCGACAAATGGAAATTTTATTTCTTGGCCGGATGTTCTTGGATTATTGCAATTTAGATGCGGGTCATTAAGATATCTTAAGCCAGCGATAAGTATTCTGTTTAGACTGTGCATGAGACTACAAATCATTCAGCCTGAAAATAAACAAGTTAACTAATACAAGACTTCTTGCAAGGACAGTTAGAACTCTATACATAGAAAGTTGTTAATTATTGTCAGCGCTGTCTCAACCATCCTACGAGGAAAGGACATTAGCACAGAATATGTTTCTTTACTCACATGAAGATTATCAGGGAGTCAAGGGGCGTGGGATTCTTGGCTGACGTAAGGGAATTGTATGTGAATAAAAGTCCCCTCGATCTAGACAGCTGCGATTGCCTACCTCGTGGAAGGGATTTCTTGCGGAATGCGAAAGGAATCTTGGTAATCACGCTGGCTAGTGTATGCGTGCGTGTGTTGTGTGTGCGTGTATGTATGATGCTTAGCTTATAAACACGGTATCTCAAGATAGGAATGATGGATACTTTTCATATTTGGTAAAGAGACTTATCATATTAAGAGGCCTTTATTTTTGGTGGAAGTCGAAGTCAGAGGTCATTTGAGGTCACCAAAGGTTAAAAGCAGATAAATGTTGTAAACTCGATATCTCTAGGCAGAGAGCAGGAATACTTTTCATACTGAGAATGTGCATACGTTATGTTTGCTAAATGAAACAATTTTCTAAGTCAATGCCTCTTGCAGTGTTTGAACCCTAACGCCGTCACATCCCCCCAACACTATTGGGGCTATCTTATTGCGCAATGGCCCTTCTGCTAGGGAGTTTAACGTATTGACAGTAATAAGCGTGTAAATGACCCTATTAACATTATGTCCACCTATGACGAGAAAAGGTACTCTTTAATAGGGAATGTTCACTTTTTCCGAAGTCCCCTCGACTCTCCGGCGAAGAGCCAAGGGGCGAAACCAAACATTACTCCCGAAGGAGTTCTGCTCCCCAAAGGAGCTACGTCCCCAAGGGACAACAAACTTAACTGACCAACCATTTGACCCTCAGACTTCTACATCATGGGTCTGTCATGCGTGGTCCCGTTCTTGACTGGCTGAAAAGAACAGATATTACACATTACCTTAGCCAAAAGGCCGAGAAGCCCTTTAATAGGAGAGTTTTTACGTACATATATAGAAACGGGCACAGACAAACAAAGGGAGAACCCAAACCGGACCGGACAACAACATAACTGTCAATACCCCCGGAGCAGACTCTGTTTGCTCAGCTCCTCAGCTTCCCAGGGATATGACTGAACAAGGAATATGCCGTACAGCCTGCTACGTAGGCAAAACTGTGAACTATTTACAGACCTATTTACATTAGCTAGCAAACAAAATTTCTGTGGTAACCATGTACAACACTTTAATAGAGAATGATAAAACAAATCAAGAATTGTTCATTTAATGGATATGTTTTCGAAGTTCGTTTCCTGGCTTCTATTTAACCTGTACTCTTAGTCATTCATTAACACTGAATTCCACAAAATCTGAAACGAAATAAAACCTGGCTAATAGAGCCTCTGGACAAGTTTTCTGCTGTCTTATTATCTTATATTGCAGGTGCTTTCGGGGGCTTTGCCTCCTGGATCTTCACCTTAGTCGGGGAAAAACAAGTCGTACCTACCTCACCTCCGATATCCTGCACACGCCACTTGTGTAAAGGATGCTGTGACTATAAGATAATAAGAACCTTCAATTCCCTTGTAGCCTATACTGATGGCGTAGTGGAAAGTGCTAAGTTTTTCATTTTGACGGCCTGGGCTCGAATCCCATTCAAGCACTTGTGTTCTCATTTTTTGTCGTTCAGTTGAGTCGTTTGTTACCTATCATGCCTTGAATATAGATTTGTATATTGAGAGGAGGTATTTGGTGGAGGATGGATGTCACTTAAGATGACTAGAGTTCAAAAACTGAAAACCTCTTAAAACAACATATCTCAACTTAGGAATCGTGAATGTTGTTAATACATGGAATGCGAATGCCTTATACTTAGACAAATAACACTAATGTTTTCGGTAAAGTTTAAATATCATCTGAGGTCACCGGTGGTGAAACTACTAAAACCCGTAAACTGCTTGTAAACATGGTATTTCAAGAAAGGTAACACTGATGTATCTCATACTTAGCATGTGGATGCCCCATACTACGTACAAGAACTCTTTTGTTTTTGGTGGAGGCCAAAGTTCGTTTGGAGTCACTAGAGGTCGTTTGGTGAAAACCTCTTAAAGCGTGATATATCATTACATGTAATCTTGATGGATCTCAAAGCTGGCATGTGGATGTCCCATATTGCGTCCAATAGTTCAATTGTTTAGATGATCAAAGATCAATTGAGTTCAGAAGAGGTCAAACTGTGAAAACCTTGTAACTGTGAGCATCTAATAGGTAGCATATGGACGATCTATGTTTTTTTACAAAAGCCCTATTGTTTTTGGTGGAGTCAAAGGTCATGTGAGGTCACCAGAGGTCAAATTGTGAAAAATCGAAAAACATGACATCACAAGAAACATAACTTTGAGGGATAAAAACCTCAGTGGTGCGACACAACACATTTCCTTTAGGCAAGGAATCACTAAGCCTGTGGGCTGTCTGGTTCTTGGACGTTACAGAGAGCCAGTGTCTGCATGCATAGTTTAGAAGGTGTAGTTCGGGATCATATGTTATGTGGGGTACCCTGAAACACTCATTTGTGCTCTCTTTAGCAATATGAATATAACATTAAGATGTTATTTTCTTCAGTACTCTTCTCAACTCGAGTCTAAACATGTCTCCCAGATTGCAGAAATGGCACTTCACTTCTTAAACCTCTCAAGAGTATAAAAACACTTCATTTCAACATTTTGATATTCCATATTTAAGACGTTTTTACTTCCAAAGCAAAGGAGTGTATTCACATGTAAATAATAGTTGGATGTTTGTTATCTGCTTTACACACAAAAATAGGACCAGGGGTGGGGAAAGAAGTTGAGTAGGTGGGCCGTGAAGGGAGTTAGGGGAAGCGGCCCTCTGCTAAGTGTTTAAATATGGGCTCAACAAAGATTAACATGGATGTACGTTACCGGTATTTCCCCGAAATACGAATAAATTTTTGTGAAACTTTGGACTGCGAAGAGTAGTGTGGAAGTAACCAGCCTGAACGTGAAATCAAGTTTAGCTAAAAGCGGAAGCCCCAGAGAAAACTACGACAGTTTCGATTGGTGATGCTTTACAAATCTCAGTATTTTGCAATGAACTAACCGTAAGCTTTTTTTACAAAAAGAAAACAAAAAATCCACCTTTAGTCAATACAATGTGAAGTTACAGAAGACATTCAAAGAGTTGTTGAATGGGCCGATGGGCTTGCTTCGAAAACTTAGCTTCTACATTAATATACCTGTAGTAAGTCATTAGCCCGGTTTGTGTAGGGGCCCCAGTCCCGTTAACCCACCCTTAAATCCCAAACTGTTGTGAGCAGTTATGCATGCAACTAGTCCCGCATCTGACCAATTTCCTCTAATGTTATAAATAAGAACACTAAAAAGGTGTCACTGAAGAAATGCTGAAGTATATAATCAAATACTAGATTTGCACTGTACGCATTATTATGTCATATAATATACTGATTAAAAATATGTACCTTTGCAGAGAACTGACTACATGGCATTGCTAAAGGAGGTTCGTGTTTCCCTGTTTAATCAGTTGTTCAATCGGAAGAAAGGAGAGGTTGCCCCACCAGTACTGCTGCATATAGTGTGCTTCAGCAAGACAAGAGTTCCTAAGATTCACTTGACTTCAACTTGACCAAGAAATGTGATGCAAGTGATAATTTTTCGGGTGAAATTGACTTCCTTTAGTCAATACTTTGACATAAACCTAAAAATGAACATCAGAATATCTCGTGGTATTTCAATTCTAAATTATTGTTTAAACTCATACACCACTAGCATGCATACTACTTTTAGGAGGTACCAAATCTGTTAAATTGCATGTATGGAAATTTAAATGCAAAGAAATTGATGACAATGACGAGAATTAAGTCACTTAGGTTATTTTTATTAATTTAACACATTTTATTAAAATTTGTGACTTGATTGAAATTATTGAGAAGACTAAGGCTGACCCAGAATTATAATTGTCTTGCAATTTCAATTTACTACATTTCATAACTATGACCAACTATTGACCATCAATTCATCCTCTTGCTTCAGGGAGAAAATGAATATGAATTTTTATGCAATTTTTGGATTCATCTGGACATTATGACACCTAGTTTGTTGAATTTTCATTTTTGTGGACTCGGATGGAATCGCCTCCGATTCCGAGTCCACTTTCAGCCATTTCAGACCAATTCAAACTCCAGAACCTCCCATTCCGGGCCACTTCCCGAGTCCAATAAAACGGACTCGAGTCCAGAATCGAGTCCGAGTCCGGACTCGGATGCCACAACCCTGTATAGATACCATGAAACTGTAAACTGGATGAAACTTTCCACGAATATTCCAAATATTCCAGGTTGTGCTCAGAAAAAATATGTCAACTTAACTAAGCTTGAAATGTAGGTGGTAGTCCATAATTCTGGCGGAGGGCTTCGTGTCGATCACGACTGAGTTAAGAGCTACTCAAAGACTGTTAGTCACATACGTCGAGAGTTATTATATTAAAAACGAAGCAAATGTTGACTTTTCTACATACGTAGGTCTATTGCAAAATGTTTGAAGCATTAGCAGTTCAGGTGGTACCAACGTTTGAATCACATCACGCCGACATGTTTATCAGAACCCAAGGATCGAATCAAGGCACCCCCAACACACTAAGGAACGGTGCACGGACTCAGGCTTGGGCGACGTTAATATTTTTGGAGTCGGGTATCAGCAGGCATAGTATTAGTCGCGTTCCTACAATCATAACTGAGAAGAAAATATCTCACAACAGCTATTACAGGGAAATGTTACTTTTGTTTTACAGAAAATTGGGAATATTAATAGATACAGAATGCTAGAAAATTCAAAATAGGGCATGACGCATCACGGTAACTTTCTTTTCACGAAACAAGGCTCAAATAGGAAGAAATTTGGTTATTTATTGCACAAAAGCAATTCTCTTGTAATGCATATTTTTTTTTTTGAGGAGATAAAGCTATTGATGGGGTTTATTGGTGAGACTGAAAGGTTTATTGATGATTTAAGATATTTTTGTTTGTATGCCATTTTGGTGAATTTTAAACGCAATATTTCACTTTAACTGTTCATCATAACGGCGGAGGTGTTGAACTGCCAGTGTCGGAGATTTGTTCTGAAGGCGTACCGAAAATTCAACCGCTTTATGCCAGAATCTTGCCAGAAGTGAAATGTGCAGACCGGACTTATATGCAACATTTGTTCTACATGCGATTAATATCTTGATAAGCACTGAGAATCATAATCTCGAATCACAATCATTGGAAATGCTGTCTTCCAAAATGATGACCAGTCCCCTTTAATTCTTGGAAAAAGGGACCATTCACTTGATTTTTACTGAAATCAAATGAATGGCCTGTGACTTGAATTGTGAAAATTTGCGACTTGACTTGTGGTAAGTTGTGACTTGACTTGTGACTGAACCAAATGACTTGTGACTGAACCAAACGATTTGTGACTTGCCTTGGACTTGCAAAAATTGAGTTGCTAGTATCCCTGGATTGCATTGAATTGAACTCAGAACTGAATTGAATTGATTTGAACTGAACTGACTGAATTGAACTGAATTACAGAATACTCTACATAAGCTTTTCTTTTTCTTATATAAACTGAATTGAAAAAGGGAACGGTATAATTGACGAACATGAGGTTAGATGCTCAGTCTGGAGTATTTACAGAATTAAAACCATCAGATTAAGGCCTTTAAATCAAGAAACCAGTTAGGAAAATGCTAGCACGCAATACATCATGGGATGGATCAAAGGTCAAGTGAACCACTTACCAAGGCGAAAAAACTTTACGGTACAGCTGACCTTGTGACCCCACCGGAAGAACTGAATTACCCAACTCGTTTATTTTAGTAGCATTGGAAAGCGTACTACGAAAGTAACAGAAATCAAAGTATGGGTGACGGAAGGGCCTTTCACCTATGAATTTCCAACTGTTCAACAGTTGTGCCGGAAGTAATTTTTTTAACAGCTATCCACGATGGGTGTATACTTTAAGCGCGCCTAAAGCAGAATTTCAAAAACATTTTAATAAACCTTGAACTTCATTTTTACCATGATAAATTTTCCTTAACCATTATGTATCTAAGTCCGCTAAAAAGAATTCCTGAAAGTTTTATTCTTATTTATGAAGTGTACTGGCCATTAGACCTATGAACCTGTTAGGCCTAGTGTGTGTAAGAGTCCGTCACTTAACTTGCCTGATATCGGACGTTGTGTTCCACACCCTTTATAAATCGATACACGCCCTTGGACCGTGTGATATAAAAAGGGTATTCCAGTCAAGAGGAGCGGCGGTAGATTGATGAAAATGTTTTAAAACTTATTCAAGCGAGAAGCTTGCTGCGAGAATTTGATGAAACGTGTTCATTCTAGGAGCAAGGGATTCAGTCAGAGGGGCGCTTTGTAGGTAGATACCCAAAGCCTCAACACGACCTACCTAATGTCTTTTCAATCTTTTCTCTTTGACTTCCCCAGCTGGTTGAATAAACTGTTTCCCCATCCCGCCTCCCAAATATTTCTCTTAAACGTGGCATATTTCCACTTTTCAATCGCTATCTTTCAAACACTAGTGAACAAGCTAACACATTGTCTTGACAAGGTCTTGACACATTGTATAAAATTAACAAAAAAAAAAAAAAAAAACCACACACACACAATTTTCACAACTTTTCGCATTAATAGTAAGCATTGTCGATAAAGGAGTTTTTAAGAAATTCTTCACTGAAGATAATTGAATGAGGTTTACTGTGACGACAAATGACGAGAGTTTAAAACTTTAGATTTTCCTCGACGACAGGCAATGTAATGTCAAATGATGAAATCATCATGATGAGACTTTGAGATATAGCAGACGACACAAACTATTGTCTTCAGTACCAAATTTCTCTGAAGCTTAATGTCGGCAACCACCCAGTCTCGAAAGAACACCTCCTCCCTCAACAACTCTTTGGATGGGGCCAAGCACTACATCAGAGACCCTAAATGGCTATGTCTCCCAGGCCCGTAGTCAAGGGGGGGCAGGGGGCGAAGCCTCCCTTGGAAAATTTTTCGCCCCCTAGAAGATCAAAAAAATAGCATTGCCGTAATGCATTTTAGTATGTTTCGCCCCCTCTGGAAAATTTTTCGCCCCCCGAAGCTTTTTCGCCGCCCCCCTTCAGCACCTTGTCTGGCCACGGGCCTGATGTCTCCACAAAGGAGTAGTAACGTAGAAGCATTAAAAATTCTTCGATATGAACAATTTCTGCACCTTTTGCCAGCATCTGAGATGGTCTCTACAGACTCTAGCCTCCCATATCTCCTTTATTGCAGATGGAAATCTCTTTGTCTTAATTATAAAAACGACAACTAAATCGTATACAAGGGCTTCTTTTTCCAAATTTTCCACGGGATGCCCCCATCATATCTGTTCTGCATGTCCCTTCACGGTAGATGCACCACTGGTGTCATTTGGTATGTATTTATGATATGTATTTGATGAGGGTTTCGACCTCGCAGTGGCTTACCCCGAAATTTATTGTCTTTTGTTACTGGGGCACCTTGAATGGAATTACTGTCTCAAAGCCCAATGCAACCTCTAGCGTAACCATTGTGCCTACCCACAATCCTCCTGCATCCTTACAACGATAGTCAGATGAAGACTGCCATAAAATATTGGTCAAAATAGGCCTATTGTGATTTTCATTGTCTTTTCTGCCCACTACGATGCCATTCGAAGATTGTAAATACTTCAATCTATAATGGCTGCAATTCTGCAAATACCCGCCCCATAGAGCTTCCAGAGGATTCTACCTGATCCCTTAACTGGGCGTTTGCCCTAGACCCGATCAGGTCTCTACTGCGGACCCAATGGCCTCACGCCCCAAGGGAGCGCTTCACACTCCTTCGGCGACTTTGGCGCCACTCAGCCTTCCAGATTGGCATGCCTCCTGGTGGGATGTCGTACCCCAGTGTCCCCTCACTTCGAAAAGCCTGACGACGACACTGGTGAGCCCTCCGGATGACTGTAACCAAAAAACTGCTCGAAATGGCCAAGAGGGAACCTCTGGGCCATCTAGATACCTCCCCAGAAAAAAGTATGAAAGAAAATTCGGTTAATATGATTTGCTGGCATCTAGGCATCAAGATAAGTGTTGAAAGAGACATTTTTATGACATTGTCAAGTATTATACAGTGCCGGGAGACCACCCTGCGTTTTCGAAAGCGACCTCTCAAAACGGAAACAAAGCTGCTCACCAGACAGGAGTCAAGTAGTCTTATAAGCCATTCTCACCAGGGTACCAATTCCATTTTTTACCAGGGTTTTTTTTTCAAATGTTTTGGGGTAAGTTTATGGGGGCAGCAGGGGCTATTTTATTGCTTGTGCTTACAATTATGTAGACATTCGTAATACTTCAATTTGGTCGCCCATCTCAACAACTTCCTGGAGAGATTTTGTCTGCTACGAGGGCGGATCTCCAGTAGCTCATTGCATTTTTATGATAATTCCAGCAAACCCCGCTTAAGAAGCATTTCTAACCTTAGGGAAGTCCCACCATACGCGTTGGCGTGTAACGTGTAGACAATTTTTGGTTGAAAGTACCTCCTAGATCACATGAGATATTTTATCTCGCTAGCAAATAGTGGAGATAATGACTTCCGTTTGAGGATTTACTCATCTAAAATAGCACGATTCTAAAATAATAGGCATCAGAAATCACACGATTTTATCATATTAAGTGAAAAAATAGCAACTCATACGTGAAGATAAACACTTGAAAGAACGACCTGCAGTCGATGTGAGTACGTCGGTGGGGGTATTCCCCTCCAGCTCCCCTCTGACTATATCAAAGTTACATAAGCGGACGTATCGTTACATAGCCCGCTACTTGCAAATAAGCTTTTAAACTTAAAACCCACCTTGTGGAAAACGTGCGCTTCTCGTATGTATCATCTTGTTCAATTTCTGGTCAAGCCCAGAGATAGTTATCATCTTCATGCTATTGCCGTTTTTATAACACTTTCGTTGGGAGATCATTTCCAGTTGACAGCTCAATTTTTTCAATTTTTTATATGTTTACACTCACAGATTGAAAATGGGATGAATCAAGGACAGCGTATCTTAAAAAAATCCTCAAATGAAACCGTCATTCTCAATACCATTTACACTGGGAGATTAATCCTACGAATTATGCATACCATTAGTGCATTAAGTTTTATAGCTATGAAACTGATAAACTGTAAGAAAATATTAACGCTTGTAATCTGAAAGCGCAGGAATGACATGCAAGTACCCGCTTTAGGTACACAGTAATTTTTCTGTAGATGTCACGAAACATGTAAAGATATGTTCCTCAAAGGATAGCAGAGCCTAAATGCCACCTAACTGGAGGGGCTTCTGCCGGGTAAAGAGAGGAAGTGGTATATGGATGGAAATTCCATATTTTTAATTTTACGAATACGATATATGATATTGACTGCGCGTCCCAAGAGAATGAAGAATATTACAGATATAAGGAGACGTTATAAATAAGTTCCCCGCTTCCGCACTTAAGTCTGCCTAATTAGAAAGTAATCTTTATCTGGAGGAACCGTAAAATGACGGTAGCTCACAGAATCCACCGTTAACTTTCAGCTTTTAATTCGGAGTCGATGTCAGCGAATGAGCCAAAATATGACCAGCTTTGTTGAGAGAAACAGCAAAGTTTACTACGACTCGAACAAAGTTTGCAACTTAACAAAGTTGTCAGTGCTATGAATATCACCATTACCTTTGATTGCCAGGATATTTCGGAGTTGATATGCTGATTACCCCATAGTTGCGACAGAACAACAAGCTAGTTCAGAGTTGTTGTTTCTGCATGCGCATGTGCGTAGTTTCTACAAGTCATAGGAAATGAGGTAGAAAAGGTAACCTCAAATTACGCACAAGGGGACAGTTTGTGTACTGTGCCTATGCAGGGGCGGATTTAGGGGGGCCCAGGGGCCCGCCCCCCTTCCAAAACATTTTGAAGTTTTTTCAACTTCATAAAACAAAGGGCAAGGCCCTTTTCCAATGAAATAGGCCTATGAGATGTGTCAGAGTGAAACTCAAATTTGTTCATTATTTTTACCTCAGAAAATAAGTGTTATGTTAATAACTCTGCTACTAACTTTCAGCTGATAACATTTTGGCTTATATTGGCCTCAGTAACTTTCTCTGGGCATAGCAAGGAGTTACTCATGATCGCTGTATTAATGGATTGCTAACTTCAGTCTATTACCGGCCAGGCCACAGCATTGGGAGCACTGCTTCTACTTTCAAGGGAATTTCAGAATTCTTTAATATTTAGAGAAATAGACAACATCAGGCTTTTAACTTGCTGCAATATTACTCTGTAGTGTCTTATTAAAGCCTTGTAATTTATTTTAATGGATTATACTGTTAAATTAGGGTAAAATTTAAAATTCACTAAATTATGAACATTTTCCAGCCATATATGATCTTCAAAAATACACCACAGACATCACCATTTTGCATCTAAGCAACCTTAACAAAAATTTCTCAAAGGGGGAGGGGACACCCCTCCCCTTGGACCCCTCCCCCAGGACGGCGATTACTTATCAATGCTTTGCCCCTTTCAAAATACCCTGGCACTGATCAGACTTTTATACAAACCACTATGACTTGCCCCCCCCCCCCCTTTTGCCATCCTGGATCCGCCACTGCTATGAGTGGCTAAAGTAACGTTCTCGCATTCGGATACCGGAATTCCGTAATGACCCTTCACTTGTAGTAAGCAATTTTTTAAAACTAAAAAAGACATGAAGTGTGCTCTTACAGAATCGGGATTGTTAAATTTAAATTATGTTACAACGATTAAGAAATCTTAAGTCTTAGCAGTTTTTATGTTTCTCTTCTGCTCTTTGGATGGCGTTACTTCGTATCCTACTCCCTTCGCTCCATGCAAAGGCCATATCAGAACCATCTTTCTAGAGCGAAATAGGTTCCGTTAGTCAAAAATGTATATAGATGAATTACCCTTTTTAAAACTCTATGAGTCCAAAAAAGCTCTGGTCACACCTGAGAGCTCCCTAGTCAGGGCAGCCACCAAAACTACCAAAGCTTGTTTGACTCTTAGCTGTTTAGCATGGGTACATGCCTATACAACCCCCTTTCATTCTTTTTAAGAAGTATCCTCTGATAAGTGTATTAGAGGAAATCTCAAAAGAAACGGTGCATTGACGTAGCCAGTAGAAGTAAAAAGTAAAAAGGATGACCCTACCAAAGTAACTTTCATCTGTAAATTCCCCACGTTCTCCAATTTTATTTCTTTCCTGAAGTCCCAAAAGCCCAATCTGAGGGGAAAAACCAAACGAACTGATTGCATAAGTGGCCCTAATGGGAGTTCTAGTGACAACTTCCTGAGGTGACCAACCGTACACCATCATACTTTTACATAGCAGATTTGTCACGTGTACTCAGCTATAGACTGGCTGAAAAAGAACAGCCAATAATTTTTCCCAATTATTTTGTAAAGACATTTAAAGTCTTCCCTTTTATATCATCTGAGACTTGCGTAACTGTAGCTGAATTACTAATACTGTACAATTTTATATTTTCAGAAATGGGTAGACAGTACAAGATAACCAAATAAACGAGCAAAGGAATAAAAAAAGAAAAGGAAGGTTTAATTTATAAATAGTGACATAACTATCGGAAATGTGTTTCATCAAAAACAATTTCTTCACTTATAGAAGCTCCTTAAGTTGAGGAAGTGGCAGGACGTTGACGTCAGAATTTGATCTTATGGCTAGTAACATTTGATATTTTGTATGATATGATGTCGGATCAACCTTCCCGATTGGAACAAATTTTGGCAAATTGTAATGTGACGTCAGGTTGGAGACTGATTGCCTTCTAGGGGTACGACTATTTTATATATATCTCCAAACGTTAAAGCCATAATGCCGTCACTCAGGCATCTTTAATTTAAACGATCGGTATCATCAAAGGAAGATGGTCATAATTTCGCTCACCGCTTTTCAAAAATTTTTTATCCTCCCCATTAAACAAGGATGAATAATTGTCTTTATAGTTTTTCGATACCAGTAACGTGCTATAGTGCTTCTTGTTGTCATTATGGAAACTTAGCTACCCGGGTCTCCATCTGAAACCTTGTCAGGTCAAAGGTAAAATGAGTTTTACTTATAAAGCAATCCATGGTTTCTACCTGAAGTTGGAAAATATTTATTGAAAGAAAAGGCCTAACCAAATTTCACCTTAACTGTTGATTAAGTACACACCAATTGGTGCTCTTCTCTAATTAACAAATACCAGTAAGGCTTGTTCCCTTATCGTCATACACCGAGTCCTTCAACGTTGAGATCGACGCGAAGTTAGTACTTCCATGATTATGCTCTGCAGTTGAGTTTGTAACTCTTTCTGTGGTAAGATCTCTGCTTACTGCTATTCCATGGATGGAATTTGTTGATTTCACTCTCGGACTGTCTTCCTCACAGGTCTCAAAGATTCACGGTTAGACCTAAGTACAGATTTCGATAGCATGTTTACATTTTTTACAATGGCAGACATGGAAAGGAAGGGCTTATTTGCCGAGAAAGATTTAAGAAAGTCTATGCCATGAAAATAACTTGCATACGAAATTTTTACAATGGCAGATTCGAAGGGGAGGGCTAAATTCACCCAGAAAGACTTAACGAGGTCTATGCCTAGAACATAATTTGCATACAAAAGAACAGTCTCCTCCCGGTCCTTACAGGACTACGTAAGCAGAGGTACACATATGTGAGGAGTGGGGTAGAAACCCAACGTTCATATAAAAACAAACTGGTCTCCAGTTGATTTCAAGTTGGACTCCAAAGGTTAAAGGGGAAATCTCCTCATCACAGACAGTTCCAATTCTCCCAACTAAGTAACTTCCAGCAACTCCCAAAACTCCTTGTGCAGACACAAACCTGATGATCATACCATGGAAGTACCAACTCGGAGGTGATCATACAAGGCCCTTATGTGAAATCAGAATATACTTGCGCTTGCTGTGTAATATGAGCTACTTGTGCATCTTTTGAATTTTCTGACTCTGATGTCATTCAAAGAGCCCACCAATTGGTTTTCCTCAACCAAACATGTACTTGGTGTGATGAGTAGTTCTCCTTGTAGGAACAAAAGCGAGAGATACAGGGACAGTTTAATTTAGTGCATGGATGACTTTTGCAAAGTAAAATGAGAAACAACATTACTAAAATGTCTACGAAACTGATATTTTTCTTACTTTTCGTGCACACATTGGTGGAACGTGCTCTCTTTACTTCCTGTGCACGGCTTGAGTACAACTAATGCTCCAAAAGCCCCATGCAACCCCTGAAATAGTTCTTTCTCTCCACCAGCCAGCCCCCAGGCTGTTTTATCAATCAAATAGGCTATTATAATAAAGACATTGGTTATTGTAGAAGAAAATGGTCAAATTGTGATTTTTGTTTTCTGTTTATATTTAGATGGACTGCATCCGATGTTTCCTGAAGATCATTCTAATGGCTACCCTTTACCCCCTGTTTACCCTGCGGTCGTGGGTTACCCCAGGTACCCCTGACTTACGCCCCCAGGAAGAGGGTACCATCTGCACCGTTCGTTATGGTCAGTCAATAATATCTCCACTTAACATCTTAGATGAAAATCCCGTCTGCATAGTAGTTGCTAGAAGAGACAAGGCGAGCTCCAATGCACTAGACAGACGTCAGCATTTCAGACTCTGTGGCAAAGAAACCAGGACGCAGGGACAGAGGGCCATGATATCACCCAAGTTTACCGTTGCTCTAATTTACCCCCAATCACCCACAACCCTTCTTTCTTCCTAGAATGTAGTTAGCAGCACAAACTGACATAATGTTAACTCGCCTATAAGGGATTTTAATATTACGGAAGTAAAATATTAATGTTAAAAGTGCCCTTTGCTGGCATCCATTGTACTGTTGTATGCTCTCTGTGTAATTATTGCTTCTTGTAGAACAGCTGGAGTAGAATGTCCAAACCCCCATGACACCCTGTCATCGTTCATCCTCCCCACCCTCAAGAATATTATCTGCTTATGATCACATCGATTTCACCTAAAATTAAAAATCGCCAAATAGCAACTACAAAGGGTTATGGGATAGACTTTAAGTACGCATTTTTTTGTCCACAGTAAAATGCCATTGACGAAAACGACACACACCAAAACTCGATCCCACGATCCTTTGTAATTGCTATTTGGAAAAGGGTCTATGCCCATATTGTGACTTTTGTGATCTGTTTAGTGTACATCCAATGCTAAAGTAGTAAATTCTTTCATTTTAGCGTCCACAGTTTTGTAAATATCCTTGCCTCTGCCCCCATTGGGGCGTTGCCCTGAACCCACAACAAGTCTTGGTGTGCCTTTGGCGCTGTTGGTTTATTCTTGCTTGACTCAACTGAACTTTTATCTGTCCGAACTTTGAAGAACGCTTCACCGCCATCAATAGTGGGCCTACGTCTGTGACAGTCGGTCTGAAAAAAGCTAGTTGGTCTCAAAATCGATAGACAATTCCCTCCCTACCCTTCTGAAAAAATGATTTACGTGGGCACCTGTGCGTAATGATGACGTGAGCTTCGTCAGTTTGTTTCACATAGCTTAATGATTAGCCTTCTTTTTAAATTACACATTCAGCATTAAGCTGTTTAACCGAATAACTTTTCAAATTTACGGGCATGTAAGTGTTCCATACAAACAGTCGTAAAATCTAAAACAGTAATGCAATGAACATGAGTAAACAACACACTACATCAAACTTAAAAGATTGATGTGATAATCGCCATATGGTTATGATGTCACCTGGAGAAAACGCAAAAGGGCAGCAGACGACAAACTTCGGAAAAGATCCACTTGATTACTTCGACAAACTCTCCTGCATTTAAAATTTTCAGAAGATCGTCCGACTTTACAGAATATACTTAACGTACACAGAAGCTGTTTGAAAAATGCAACTTTTCATGCGAAATAATCAGTCACCCCAACGTTAACACGAAAGATAGCCTGACCTAAATATAACGAACTTCCTCTTTTGACCTAAACAATACTTTTTGTGATGTTTCAGGACATAATTATTGCATAATAAAAGTAAACCAAGACGTTGTTATGCTCGAATTCAACAGCTCAGTAACAAAAGTATTGTCACGTGATTAAAATGTGACATTGTCACGTGATTGAAAGTGACATATATTTTTATAATATATATATTTTATAATATATTTTTTATTTATTGTTCAATTCCAGCTAGGCCGGGTACATTTGCCCTTATATGTAGTAAATACAAACACTAATTAAATTTCTAATGAATTTAAGACAATACTGTTGCTTTCTTAGGGCGGTTGTCTTCAAAACTCATTAGTACCAACGCAATCCGATTCTAATAGATTAAAGGTTTCAAGAGCATTGTGATTCGATTTATTTCGCATAGTATTAGTGTGATTATGAAGCAGGGAAGTAGAATCCATCTGCTTCCAAGATCCAACCACTGCTGTCAAAACGAATGTTATGAATAGCCTATGCATGTAAATGTAGTTGAAATTAGTTGAAATTATAGTTACGTGCAGATTTGAACGACATGGAAATTAAGCAGGGTTGAAATGTCCGAGTCCGGACTCTACTCGATAACGGACTAGAGTCTGTTTTTGCTGGACCAGGAATGAGAAGTTCCGGAATCGAAATTGGCCCTAAATGGGTTGCAGCTGGACTCAGACTCGGAGCCGATTCCAGTGAGTCCACAAAAACGGAAGTTTCATAAATGTTTCTTGAAGATTCATTCTTATTGATGCACAATTTAATACATGAATGGTCGCACACGGTCAACGTTACCCGGGAGTTACTCTGTTGCAACTCCCTGACTTAACTATGCAGGGTGGACTACACTATGAAATTGACTCCTAAAAATGACCTTTTTAATGAAATGTATTTGAAAAAAAAACATTTGTATGATATTCTGCTTTGTCAAATGGCTGGACTCAGAATTGGCCCCTAATCTGGGTCACTGGAACCGGAATTGGCTTGAAATCGGAGGCCACTGGAATCGAACTAGCTCGAACTGGGTTAAGTGGACTCTTGTACAGTCCTGAAAATAAGTTATTTAATTTTTTGTCCAAGTTGCCTACGACAGTCAGAGGTAGTGTTTTCCTTGTACGAAACTAATCGTCTTTGTCACTCTGGGATGCCTCGGGGCCCATGGAAAAAAATTACCTTTTCTCCTAATTTGAAGAGTTCAAACCAGTTAGCTGCCATAAGTGACATTAATGGCAGCTCCCTGTTCAAACAATCTCTAATATGAAGAGTTCAAAGAGTGATGAACAAACACACTAATTCGTTGCTAGTGGCAAGAGTTCACGGTGCATTTAGCTTATTTGATTGTATGTTTAATCTTACAGCTGCTCTTTCCAAATAAATTCCTTTGAAAGTGTTAATTACCGGTATGTCTTGTCACACTCCAGTAGGAAAATAAGGGAATCTGCAGATTGATACATGAAATATGCTGATTTATCCACAAATTAAGAGGCGAGATAAACATTGGTTAAAATCATCTCATGCGTAAAAGTGTTGTGAGAACACCATACGGATTTGGGGTTTCTTTGTATTTCAAAGCCATATCGCACAAGATACCCACCCCATCAACCATGTATGGTATAAGATTTTGTATATTGTGAAAGCTGTAGATACAAAACATGAGGGACTACTTTTATGGGTAGAGGTGGAGTGGCTGTAGCACTTGCTCCAGGCACGTAGCTACGGGGGGGGGGTGGCCCCCAGAAATTGTGTGTCCTAATAAAATTTGTAAGAATCAAAGGACGGCGATCAATGTCGTGAGCCCCCATTTGATCCCCCGCCCCCCCCCCCAAAGTTTAATCCTAGCTACGCCCCTGACTTGCTCTAAATTTTAATGCATGTTTGCCTGAGAAGAGCATACATTTTGCCCCCAACAATAAATTTTCTGTCCGAATGGGGGTTTGTAGCCCCCAGCACCTATCCACTTTGTATACCCATGTGTAGATTTACTGAGGGTACGGGTGGCCAAATTAAGTTGCCCGGGACTGAAGCAAAATGCATCTGTGAAAATATGAAACACCCTCTAGATCTCTACACGTTTACTATTCCGAAAGAGCGGCACCTTATCGAAAATGAACATGGCGAGCAATAGTCTTGCACCAGATGTTTAAAATATTATATTCGAGATTGTCCGGAATGTTTCCACAATAGTCAGTCAATTTCTAGTCGATGTGAACCCGACGTTTAAAGAATGGAAGAGATGTCTGGACTTGAACTCCTAGTGTAAAGATTGGAGATAATTGATACCCTTCCGAGGCAATTATGCATGCCTTATGTCAAAGAAAAAACAGCCACATTGCATTCTGCTCCCACAAACATTTCATTCGAAAGGACTTACTATTTTCCGCTTATGACCTTGGAATTTAATTTTGTCTGTGATTGAATAACTACCAGGAATGAAGGTCAATTGTGACCGCTTAGGGTGGACTCCGTAACTTCTCTGTTCAAAGCGTTCACCCTCAAATATAGGTCAGTGTCACCACCGTTTTACCTACTGTTAAAAGTGGATTCGATCCTTATAGGGCTTTATACATATATACAATTACATTTTTGTCACTGTCATTGCAGAATGGTTGGCACATACGATACTTTTCTGTAATAAAACGGTTATACTGTATGATGATAGGCTGTGTATATCCAGGGAGGTGGTGTATAACCACCTTGATACATTATGATATATCATGTGGTGTGGAAGATGTTTGTTCTGAAATTTTCCCTAACTGAATGGCAATCATGACGTAAATTTTGCCCTGAAAATGGACATTTATTGCCTGAATTCGACATTTTTAGTCCCATTTGGGCAAGGGAAGGGCGGACGAGGGGTTGCTGCCTACGTGTCATACGCCTATACGGTACCAACACTTGTAAAGAGGTTGTCTCCCCGTTATGAAGTTACCTCAGTTCAAGGGATCCCTACTGAAGCCCTAAACATACTTTGCAGTAGCCTGAGTAGCGCCTCTGTGGCTGCTACCCGTCCGGGTTAGTTTTTTTTTCGTAGCAACAAGCTGGACGAAAAAAGTTCGTCCGCTCCGCGGGTTAAAGGGGAATTTTCATCATCCCAGACAATTCTAATTCTCCCAACTATGCAACTTCTAGCTCCTCCCACAACTGTATGAAGCTCCTCTGTGTGCAGGAATAAACCTGTTTTATTGCTTAAGGCCATGTCCCGGTGAGCATACAAGGCTATAAAATGTAATAAAAGCACTCTCTCTATCTTGTGTGGAATGTGAGCTACTCTGCATCTTTCAAATTTTCAAACTTTGATGTCAATCAAGAACAGTCACCAACTGAGAATTTTGATACCCCCACACTAAAAATATACTTTGGGGTGATGACTGTCTGTCTTTAACTTTGCAGTAACTTTTCACGATGACTAAGTATAAAATACGACACAGACTTATTTTTACCAACAATTTTATCCAGGTTGGTAGTTTGGTGTAGAAAATGATGAAGAATCTTTTCTTGTTTCGCGAAAGGGAAAACTAGGCTGTAAACCTCTTTCACCTTCTGGACCTAGGAAAAAAGTTCAGGGGCCACTGATGATTGAGAAGTCGTCGATGGCTATGTGTGCACACTTCTTTCATTAGGGAGTGACTAGAAGCACTTATTGGAAATTTTCGCACAGTGCATTAAGCCGTAGAGGGTACATGTATCTATCTCAAATTACCTTCGTAGCAGGTTTCGAATACGTACAGCTCTTCTTCACCTACATGTGGGCAAGTACGCTGGCACACTCCCTGCTCAGGGTCTCTGTGGTTCCTACAGAGTAATTCGCTTATACTCAGAATAATTGAGCCTCGAAAACTTAATCTTATACATGTACTTTATACTATGTAGCTAATCATCAGATGTCGTATAACACCTGCTTCTGTATGGGTAATTGCCGGCTAAGCGAAGGCGTGTTTCCTCACGCTTTCCAACATAATCTTTAGGGATATTAAGACCGACGAAGAAACCTGTTACGTAGTTAACATGATACAGCGAGTTGTTAGGATAAAGGCAGTTGTTAGTCTGAACAGGGAGCTGGAAGACAAACAAAATTCATGTGCTGCACCTGCCTTAACAAGAAAAATAGGCGCCCGAAACGGCATAAAACACTAAAGGCTCAATTTCCATGTCACAGACAGGGAAAACGGTAACAGTCCGCATCAAATTTAGAAAAAAATAGATCTGTCCACCGCGCCTTCCCTTACCTTCGTAGCAGGTATCGAGTATGTACGCCTCTTACGAGTGTAGCCAGTATAGGCTATAGGTACATGAGTAATACACGTCGGTGTCTTTCCAAGCAATTAATTACACATATCAGCGGATAGTATCATCACACGCACTTAAAGGCCGATTCATACTTTGGTATAGGGGGTTCCTCACATCAGGTGGTCGACAAAACCGCTCGCCAACTCGCCATTGATGGCGAGTAACATTTTAATCAGGGCGAACTCCATATACACTTACCTCGCCAGTTTGGCGAGTGGTTTTTGAGCCTCTCACAGTGTACATTGCCTACAAGTTGATGCATTACGGCATTTCTGATGCATTACGGTTTTTCTGGATACATTAACAGCTGCTTCAGTCACATTCCTGCATTCCTGAACGTTGGTATACAACTTGTGCTACTTAATTAACTTGGCCTCCTTCCACCAAACACTCGACACTGTGGAATATGTGTCACCGTCAGGATTACCAGCCACAAGTGACAAAAATGCGCTAGATCTGTCAACAAAAAACGCCAGAAAACGCTAGATCCGAGTTTTCACTTCCTATATGTATGTTTTGCAACCATTCGTTACAGTTTAGTGATCATTTTTAATACCTCTTCATCGCTCACTCTACAACGCTTCATCATAATCAGGAAATAATACGCGTTATCGTGGAAATAAAGAACTTCAAACTTCCAAAAAGACCAGAGTGTAGAAGCTGCCAACTTGGTCGCCCAGAAGTCTGTGCAATACGAGGCATTGAGTCGGATATCATATCCCGGCTCTATGGTGCAAGGCCGTGTTACAATATCACGCCATATACAGCTACAGTACATACGTATACGCGGTTTCATTTCCTACAGACAGCCCACGAATCCACCGTAGCGCAAATGTGTATAGTTATTCGTAATATACAGTTTACGCAATGTTATAGTGTAAAAAGCCGCACGGAAACATAAAAATGATTTCATTTGGTTCAAAAGTGGTAATTTGGTCTCGAAAGTCCTATAAAACAACTATTTTACTTTTGAATGATCAATTTTGGGCAAAAAACGCTAGATTCCACCAAATTTGAAGAAACTTACGCTAGAACGCTAAAAAGGTGAAAAAAAAAAACGCTAAATCTAGTGTAAAAACGCTAACGCTGGTAACCCTGGTCACGTCTACTTCGTAAACAAAGCGAAACGGCTTGAGCAAGTCTGTTTCGCCGGAGTAGACAAGGTCAACGGGAAATTACTGTGTAAAATGGCTCGCTTTCGTGTTTGGGTCTTTGTACTGTCATGGGCGTCACCAAGGGGGGGGGGTCGGGGTGCGCAAACGACCCCCTTTTAGCTTTTTTTTTACAGAAACGTTTAAAGGATGTACCAAAGATCGAAATAGGTTTCTTCTGCCATTGCAAAGTAATTATTTCTTTTAATATGTTGAATGGTTAATTTCGCTGCAAATTCATTTCGATTACTCTGTATACGTATCAAACCGAGTGATGGGCCAATCTTTATTCTAAATTACAGCCAACTTCTTCTGTTCTTCCTCCAATTTTTGCTTGGCTTTTTCAATTTTTACATTTCCATTACCTATTTTAATGGAATAAATGACAGGTACAGTATTTTCTAGGTCTTGAAGGAGAAAGGTTGAAAGTGAAAAAAAAAGAAGTAAATTGGTAAAATCACATTGTGCACAAACTTACTGTTCTGTTCTATATTAAAACCTGATAACTTAAGCAGTTAAGAGACGCTATTCATTGCAGATGTGAATGGTTTTCTTAAAAAATTTCTTTGCATTGCAGAGTTCAATTTGCTTAAAACTTTTGTACGATATGTTACTTGAGGTTAGCTATTTTATTTCCTTAATCTTGAATATTTATGGAATTATATTCCAAGAGCTTCCGAGGGTTTTGTCCATGGGAATCTTTTGCCTCTGGATTCTACCAGTTGGTCCCCTTGACCAAGCCCATAGGTCCCATGATAGGCAACAACTTTAAAAGGAAAATGTTCTGGTGCCATTGTCAATTTAAGACCTAAAACAACTTTTTCTTTGATCCCCATCCATGGGTTCACGTTTTACTCTTATATGGAATCATATTTTTGGCATTATCAAACTAGCAAAATTAAAGATCATTTCAAAGCATTATAGGCATTTGAAATGTCTAACTCCGCAGGGCTTCCAGGGGCCCTTAAACGGGCCCCTGGACCCCACGCCGTAGTGTTCGCTCTATACGCGCGAGCGGCATTGCCGCTTACTTGAACGCGGCGATAACTTCCTCTTCTTCACAGAATACGACCCCCCTTTTTAAATGTCTGGTGACGCCCATGGTACTGGTTGTTAATCAGTGAGCAATTGTTACAGAGCCCCATCAGTAAAGATGGCATGTAGCCCTTTTCGCACAGGTTCTTGGAATTTGATATATTCTTGCATAAAATTATGTGAAATTCATATTATTTTACAAGTTGTAAACTGTGTTAAGTACGGTTCGGGCAAGTAGCAGTAAGTTACCAAGTTAAGAGTGAGGCCGGTCACAGCGAAATTATTTTCTCTCTCCCCAATTGATTTGATGATATTCATACTAGGCACTTGGGATGAGGGTGGGATAGGGGTTGACGTGAAGCTGATGGAAGTACTAAACTGTGAGAATGAAAGAAAGCCCATGCTAACTTCCTATCTCAGACTAACTCGCCATTTTTGTGCCAAAATCTCTAAATTCATGAGTTTCACGTAAATTTGTTTTCTCTTTGACTGACAGTTTCCGTGGAAGGATAGGCCATAATAAGGGTGAAAAGATCAACTTGGTTTAATAATTTTGGGTAGTTGGGTCACAATGTAACACTTGCTTATGTGGCGAGTAGATGTTTCGTTCTGGCGAGTGCAATTTCCATGCTGCTCGCCAACTGGCGAGTTGCTATGAACGTTCTTTTGTCGTTCACATGCCGGACGTCATAATGGTCAGGGCTTTTCCGGTGCCGCCATTTTGGACGTTAGACTTACTGCACGCGCAACAACTACACTGCGTACACACAGTATCGGTCAAAGGGTAAACAGTGTAGTGCCTTCTTTTCAAAGAAAGTTTTCCCAGACTAAACTGTTTGGAATCTTTGTACGTACAAGTACGTGTAGGCCTGTGGGTTAGCTACAAGTGGTGGGTTTACATACTTTGTAACGATCAGATAGTAGAAATCTATCATAGTATCTCAATTCGCTCCCCGGACCTGTAGTAAGCACTGAGCAATCTAATATGTGGACTCCGGAGTTCAATGTTTCTTCTGAAGATCCCAAGAAACCCATTAAGCTCTACGTTGTGTACTTGTTGGAGATGGATAATAAAACTGTAGGCTCTGTCATTTTCATTGACGATTTAGCAAAAAACTTTCGCCATCATTAAGGAAACATTTTTTAAAAAGAAGGTGCACAACATTTTAAGCATTGACCAATACTTTTGTACACAGGGTACGGTACATGTTGCGCGCGGTATGTTTGACGTTCAGTATGGCTGACTTCGTCGTTGTCACATGTATTTGTGACGTCAGTAAAGAACCTCTCTAACGATAAAAAGCTATAAAAGTTGAAACACAGTTCAACTCTGAACTATGTGTGTGATCGACCCGGAAGAGGAGAGATAACCTTGTATGGTCATCAATCACGGACATAGTTCGGAGTTGAACTGTGTTTAACTTTCATAGCTTTATAGCGTTGTACTGAAGTATATACCGGCCTTTAAGAAGTTCACGAAATAATTATCAAAGCTATTGGAGATATTTTGGGGGTACAGGTGTTGATGGGGAGGGGGGGGGGTGTAACGACTTACCCGAAAAATATAACCAAAAGTTTCCGCGAGCTCCACGTGCATTCAGCATGTTAATGTATCATACAGACACGCCTCGTTTGTCACACCGCATGCCAATTGCATACAATCATTTGCCGTGTTATTACCCTTCCATAGTTATAAGTTTTGAAGTGGTTGCAGTAATAATGATAGTAATCAGTGGCGTAGCCAGGTTTTATTCTCATGGAGTAGGGGCAGCATGCATTATGTTGTGTGATCGAAGGCTTTAAGTAAAGGGGTGTACGGGGGGGGGGGCGTGTCCCTTCCCCCTGTGAAAATTTTTGAAAAATTAGGTGTCCTTACAAGCAATATATAGGTGTAGTGCAATTCAAATTAAAACTTTATTTTAATTACCAAGGAAGTTTTTTGAACTATCGATTACCTTTAGCTACATCATTGCATTATTTTTCTTTCAGTAGGTGCCCGAAAAATTTTCAGCATATTGTCCGAATTTTCACAAAAATATTTGATTGGGGGATGCAGCCCCCTAGCCACTCCCACCTCCTACGCCTATGGGAGATACAGTATCCGGTTTATCACTGGCAGTCTTATCGAGGGTTAAAAACAGGCGTACATTTGCTTTATTTTTGCTATTTAGAAGCTAATTCACAATTTTCCAAGTTTCCTTTATGTCATTTCTGTTTTCCTTAAATTTATCAAAGTAATAGTTCTTCTTTGCAATCCGAATGACATTATTCAATTTATTTTCGAAATTAAGTGAAAATTACTATTTATTGGCAACAGATACGTTTCTCAAAACTTGCCTGTAAAGTTTATCTTTTTTCTCTATGGAAGAAATAACCCCTGAAGTGATCCACGGTGAACTCTTTCCCCTTTAACTCAACCTTTAATAGGTATCATATGAAACATGCAATGGATATCTCTGAACATATCATAAAAAGTATTGCAGGGGGTATTTGTATCATTCTTACTTAGTACATGCTGCCAATTTATGGCAGAAATGCGAGAAACAAACCTGCGAATGTTATTTTCTGCATGAAAGCTTTGAATACACACATAGCGTCTTTTCTCTGACATCTTAAAAGGACTATTATGAAGTATTGGTAAGTGGTCACTTTTGTCAGTTCCTAACAACCAGCTCTTAACTCACGACTGGTATCATCAAAAGATGAAACACTTGTGCTCTTTTTGTTGTCAATTAAGGTAGCTGAACTGTGTGAGGCACGGGTGGGTTTAGCTATAATCGGAGAAAACCCACAAATGTTTAAAGTTTGCCAAAAAGTTTAATGAGTCCTCTCCAGAGGGATTTCATACAAAGTCATGCTAGTGAGATTGCAAGGTACTGAAGGGCGAAACAAACACGCAGTAAGCGTATTTATAGCACACGCGTACGACATAACCATAGATACTACTGTGACACAATGGGACGCTTGTCCTTCAAAACCAGAGATGCGCGATCGTGTGACTTCGGTGAAACCCCTCTATGTAATCTCCAAGAATATGACAGTATTTTTCTCTCTGGAGACTTTATACAAAGTGTCATACAAATAATCATTGAATTGTGAAGTATTGTTTGGCGGCAGATAGATAACACCGACAACAACACTGTCATTGCAAGATGGGGCAGTCATTTCAATAAGAAGACTTTGGACAATAGGCCTATCGCTAAATAACGAAAGGTCTGTATGATCTTAACGAGTAAAATCAAGACAAGACAAAAACAAAACAAAAAACAAACAAACAAACAAACAATAAAGAAAACAGAGGCCTAGTGCTTTCTGTGTGTTTGATAACCTTAGTTAATGAAGAATTTGACCTCCAAAAGTGCAAAGACAAGTGAAGGACTGACAATCGCCCCAGATTAATCGCACGTACCTAACTAAGACTGACACCACTAATGCTTAACAAAACCCTAAATGATTATTATAGTAAAAGTAAGAGAATATTAAACCGCAAGTATGATGAGCTAAATTACCAAAAGACAAGACTCTGGACGGACTCGGAATTGACCCAGAATGGGGGCCACTGGAACCAGAATTGGCTGGGACTCGGGTTAGGTGGACCTGGGTAGATGCATCCACTTTATCATTCGCTCTTATCAGGGGGCGCCGTTCACTTTCTCAGATGTGGGGGCATCAGTGGTCTACAAAGGGAAAGAGGGGAAAAGCACCCTGTCGTCGGCATAGGGTCCAGTGGCCCTCTTTTAGACCAAAGTGCTGCTATTACATGATTGTTGAAATGTGAATGTGCAGAGCAAACTGTGTGCAATTCGTACAAACAATCCGATTATTTCCACATAGTTTGCAAAACGTCCACGGGCTGGCTCTCGATTGATGTGAAAGCACACGTTGATGGTTCTTCTATTCCCATAAAATGGAAGAAAAGTTTGTTCCATGTCCCCTTGCGTGCTCAAAGGTGAATAGGTCCCTGTCCCTGTCAGTATCGGTCCTAGCTCTTTTACCACAGTGGTAATGATTTAATTAATTTTGTGGCCCAATGGAGTCATCAACAGAAGTTTAATCGACTACAGTCACAGTGTTATTTGTACTGTGGAAAACCAAGCCTTAAAGTGTACCTTAAGTCTAACATTTCAAACATATATGTAACAAAGCTTGAAAAATGCATCCAGATGGTTCAACTCCACCTTTAGAAGGATATTCTTAAGCTGAGATATAAAACGTTGAAGCTTATTCACTCGATTTGAAATGGTAGATTGCGCAATAATTTGTGATGTCATTCTTGTACTACTCAAATTACAGTCTGTGCTTTTTTTTTTCTTTTTTTTCGAAAGCCACCGCAGATTGTGCCAAAATGGGATCACTGTCTCACTGGTATGGGGTGACTTGGCTATATAAGTCCTCTCCCTACAACATGCTATGCAAGGAAACGGTAAATGTTTCAAGGTCATATAAACATCTTAATTTCAAAAGGAAAAAAAAGCAAGTAGTGTGAGTTGTACAAGAAGGGCATCACAAATTATTGCGCAATCGACTATTTTAAATTAAGTGAATAAATTTCAACATCTTATATCTCAGTAACGGATTAAGCTATGATAACAGGAGATGGATGAATGGAATTCATTTTCCACCCTCTAAAGTATGTATTCTTGTAATTCTAGACTTTAGGTCTACTTTAAAGGGAAATATTGCGTTCAAAATGCACCAAGATGGCATACAAAGAAAATACCGATAATCATTATTTAATCGTTCAGTTTCACCAATAAACTCTAGCAATAGCTTTATCTCCTCCAAACATTATGCACGACAAGAGCTATGGATGTTGCATTATTTGAAATTTTGAAAGTTTGGGGGAACAAATTATCTTTGTGTAACAAGTAACTTTATATCATCCTGTGAGAACCTTATTTCTTGAAAACAAAGATACAGTACTGCCTTATTTTGAACTGTCTATCATTCTGTATCTACTAATATTGGTTTGAATAAGATGGAAATTTTCCATAAAATAAACGCAATATTTCGCTTTAAAGTAAGCAGGCGCAAGGCGATTTTTACCCAATTGCGCAAGAGATTAAGTGTCTGGTTTGCTTCAAAATATATGACCAGGTGACTTCTAATTTTCGTACATAGCGCCTGGTCGATATTCTCTGCTTACGAATAACAAAACTGAGGAAAGTGTCTAAATTAGCATTTTCCTTCACTTGTATACAAAACACTGACATAGTTCATGAGCTCTTTACCCATGTTTGTAAGTATGTTGTTAAATTTTAATATACAAGCGTATTTCCGGAGTCTTTACACTGCATTGCCATCATGCCAATACCATGTATAATTTGCTCTTTCAATGATTTAAAAACATTCCATGGCTAATTATAGAAAATAAGACCCGTTAAATCCAAAATTTACAAGAGAAGGAATCAAACCGTGGATTGGAATGGTGCCTGGTCCACGCCCCCTTAAAATTAGGCTTGAAAAAACCCCTCCGGAGGTTTGATTTTTCGCGGAGGTTATGACTCATAGGACGGCTCCATGGCCCAACTAGTTAAGACATCAGTACATTAGGCAGGGGTGTAGGTTCGCAGGCGCGGATCTAAGGGGGGGGGGGGCTTTCCCGGTCTCAGCCCCCCTTTTTCGCCACATCAACAATAACAAATACGCGAAAATTAGCATAATGTTAATCTAGGAGAATGTTCAAGGGCGCTTTCAGCCCCCCACCTTTCGAAATTTCTGGATCCGCGCCTGGGTTCGAGTCAATGTGGAGATGATCACCTCCACTTTTTTATCCCTTCATTTTTTCACCCCCTTCATTTTTTCATACAAAGATTTGCTATTGGGCGGCTGGGTGAGACCACTCTGCAATATTGGAATTAGCAATGGCAAGTAGTCATGTGATCAAGAATCGGCCAAAGTGGCCAAGACGGTGAATGTGCAACTCTTCCCACAGGATAATTTTGGCAGTAAACGTTGTCAAATACTGTCAACAAACTTCCAGGGGTACGGTAATCAAAATAAGAACACAAAGAAAGTTTTTGATGGATTCTTTCATTTTTGTACAGTTGTAAGCAGCAATTTCTGAATATACCAATCAGTGATGACCACCTTCCCGTAAAGATAACCAAGGCAGGGCAGGGGGGCGGCGGGGGTCGGGTCGGCCGGGCGGGGGATGTTTTGATCCTACCTCGGGAAAATAATCAAATTAAACAAGTAGTATGCAACAGTAGGCAACAAGTTATAATCGAACGCAACTGTTATGTACTGTTATGTGTGATGCAGGAGGGTCATTGGACTTTACATGGACCCCTCTTTTCCATGACAGTCAGACTGGGATGATTTTAAACCTGTAGGAGGGAAAGCTGCTTTAACTAATGGGGTTTATACAATAGCATGACCGGGTTTCTTCGTCCCTACACCCTAAAGCGTTCAGTTCAAGTTGAACTGAAAACTGATCAATTGGCCACTTAACAGAAATCGGATCAAAACTTTGATTAGTTTCGGTTCAAATATAACCATTCCGGGTCAAAACGAACCAAATCCAGTCAAAATTATGACCACATTAGGTGTATAGTTCATGGAACCTGGCTAAAATTTGGACTGAATGTTCCGTAAGAATGTAATCCGCGTGTGATCCTTAGAAGTTTTTGTTTAAACAATATCACAGCCACTGTAATAAACTGTAGCATAGTTTTACAGAAAAACATTTCACAAGGGGTAGAAGGAGTTGCATTGAACTTTTGCCTACATGCATGGCTAACAGTAATGACACGTACTGTGTGAAATGAGCATTTATCCCTTTTGTGCTCAGTATACTTCGAACAAACTACTTTCTCACCTCAATGACACACATCACCGTTCAATCAAAACTGTAATGCTTCAACATGTTGTGATACTTCAGGTTTCTAGTTTAGTCCGACACTCATGGGGGAGGCCGTCCCTTCTACCCCGTGGCGCGCTCCCGGGTGTAGCTGGAGTTTTAGTTTGTTCCTCGATGTAGGGAATGTCTATACTTCTGCATTAAAGTAAACCAAAAGTACCCTCTCCCATAGAGTTTCGCCCGGGATCTGCCATTGACGGGCAGCTATTTTACAATGCATTGAGCAGATAAACGTGGAGGAAGCATCTAACTTTTGAAGTACACTTTACGTTAGGTGGCTAACCATTTTAGAAATTTAGGCCGAACTAAGTTCTTATAACTTCAAATGTCAGAACTTGCAGAGAACGGCTGGGGATCGAGCCCTGAGCAGGGAGCTGTAAGGCTCACAGCTCCCTGCCCTGAGCCTCGAGGGCGTTATGAGCCTGCGTAGCGACTCTTTGCAGCTGTCGTCATGGGGGGCTGTCGTCTCCTTTATTTCCTTCCAATGACCGTGAGCTTAGTTTATTTCCCTTTTTATTACATGATACCCCTTCCGGGGTATAAGAGAATCACAAATCAAAAGTGCATGCGTCAATTACGTGCGATGAGATGAACAAAAAACTTCGCCCCTTACTCCCACCCCCAGCGAGCTACGTACTTTCAAGTCTAAGTGCTTCGAATGACACTCGGATACAACATATTACAGATTGAATGTTCAGGCAGACCAAAATGCAGATTCCCTTGTTTCTTCCGTCACCAACATGCCCCATGACACCTACATGTACCGGCAAATGTGAACACATCCTGACGGCATCTTCTTTAGTTGACTATGACTATGATGAGCGCAGGGGGCTGGAGGGGGACGAATACAAAAACTATAGAGTACTACATACCTGTGGGATGCTGCAGATAATACTGGCCACCCAGGCGACGGTCAGCATGATTCTACATCGAAAATCGGCTTGACGGACACTAAGGGGGTGGACAATGGCCATACATCGATCCAGGCTTATCACGATGACAACAAAGGAGGAGGAAAAGAGAGTGGTCTGTCGAAGGAACATAATCACTTTACACACCTGTGTGCCTGCAAGGAAGGCCTTGGTTTGTATCCAGATGAAATCCACAGGAATGTTGAAAAATGTAATGGAAAGATCCGAAATCATAAGATGGAATACCACCAAGTTAATGCGTGAGAAATGCTTTCTGTCTCTCCATAAGATCAACCCCAGAAAGCAGTTAAGAAAAACTGACGTAACAAATATCCCTATTAACACAGAACCTCGGACGGTATGTCCAATATCGTGTTCCCAGAGGTCAGTAAAATTTGTCGTGTTTACAGCTGGACTCGAACTAATGTTCCCATCCATGATGTGGATTTAAACTTTAAAATATGTTTTTGTAGTAACTTTGATATTTATGGCCAACTGACCAAAGTCTACAGGAGTGCAGCTTTGTTCTAAGGGGAAGCAAATTTCTAGGATTTGAAGTGAGACTGTCCCTTAAAAAGCTTCCATAAGCTTGGAGTAAATGAAGTTTGCCTCCTTAAATACTGTTCACTTCTTTTAATTTGAAAAATCGGCAAGCTCTTCCAAAACTCTTTACAACTCATTTACTGAGTATCTAACCAGAAAGGACTTAATTTTCTATCATATCCGAGAAAAGAAGAACATAAACACAATTTACTTAACAGTTTGTTGAAATATCTTTAACATCATGTTATAAAAACTAATCGATGCATTGTTAGGAGGCAAAAAACGGTCGACCGATTGCAGAAATATTCAGCTAAGAAGTTCTGCGTAGATTATCAAACACTTTCGCCGAATCCGATTATCTTATAACAAACTATGCTTACAGGTTTCCCCAGTTTCCATTTCACGATCACAAAAATCTGCCCTCCGTTTGCGACGTGAACCCAACTTGTATTTCTGCTTCATAGGAGCAGTACTCTTATTTTTCCTCTGAATTTCCTCCCTCTCGTAGAACCCAAAGACTGCAGTGACTTTGTCGAAACTATCCCCCAAATATATCCAAAAGATGTATTTCTGAATGTGTTTCAAATACCTTTATGCACTTTTATCGTCAAAACCAGATGCCGAAAGTTCAACAAGATTTTATAATATATAGTTAAGAAATTTCTTTATGATTACAACCATCCGTAACAGTCCTAATATAAATGCGGAAGGTGGCGAAGTTGAATATTTCCTCCTTTAGTGACGTCATTGTCACTTTCTCTCAAAATACTCTTTAAAGATGTATGGATGGAGCGATGAAATCTGCGGAAGCATAGCTTTCGCTTTTATGGAGGACCTTTACTTAAAACGACCTCATATTATAACTGGTAAATTGTTAAGCTAGCAAGCATTTAAAAGAAAGAGACCGAAGGCAGTTCAAATAAACATCCTTGTCAAAAGCAACTTTATATAACTTTTCAAATTTCCAAGTGTAACTCGAGAAAAACCGTCAGTCAGGAAAAGGTACTCCTTTAAGCGGCACTTCTCCAAATGACATAATTTACAGTACTACTGCGATTCACTCAGTTACCGATTCTTCCGTGCTTTGATTTGTCAAATTTTACCACATAAAGTTTTCGGAATCTTTGTCCGACCATGACTTGCTATGACAGTTACTAAAGTGAATCCTCCACACTAATATATGAACATGCTTTACATCGAGACGTGACTGCCTTACTAAATGTAAGCTCTATTATAATTCATCGCGCTGAAGGCAAAGATGCAAGCCTTCTTTTGATTGGCTGAATAGAGCTTAAGATGTAAAGGAACGTGCGTTCATGCATGAGACGTATTGTGCGGTTCGTAATGGTGTTACTGTGAAGTAATGTGAAATGTCTGATTTTAGTAAGCCTTTGGCAAATTTATTTAAGCATGAATGATAGAAAATAATTGATAAATCAGCTGGACGCTTATATTCATTGCAGACCGATAGGCTATGCAACCATGATCGCTCTTCGCAGATGTCCTGCACGCGTGCAACTCATAAAGATCTCAAAGCATTGACGTATTTTGACTTATACTGTGCAAAACATACAATGTGCTTATGGGGGCTTTAAACTTATCAAGATGATTTAGAGCTCTTTAAAACTTACTAAGTATAGCAGACTTGTATAAAATAGACGATTTCGAACACCTACATGCTGTCGTTACCTTTACATAGACCCTTTTCCAAATAGCAATTACAAAGGATTGTGGGATAGCATTTTGGTCTGCATCATTCTTATCCACAGTAAAATGCCGTTGACAAAAATAAAAGCCCACAAAAACTATCCTACAATCCTTTGTGACTGCTATTTGGAAAAAGGTCTATAGTCATAATTTTGTGTACCCACATGAAATATTGCAAATTATCTAACAAGCTATACTCATAACTCATCAGAAAAATAAACTGCATCTTATCAGTTTTGTACGTTTCGACTGTTCTGCAGAATTATATTAGGCTATTCACTCGGTATTTAATTCATGAACGATTATAACTTTAAACCATCAAATCAAGTGGATCGTATTTGTTCATCCCTTCCTCCTACTCCAACCTGCAGGACCACTGGCAAAGCTAGCTACATACATGCCGTGAGGGTTTACAAAATAAAGTACTAGTCGGGAAGTAAGTCACCTGAAAACACAGACCATAATGTTTCCGACATAATGGACCTGCATCTAACAGTCTAACCAGGGAGTTGTCCTAACAACTCCCTGATGTAACATTGGCTGCACTCGTTAAAAGTATTGCATAAGAGATATTCGCAACCTGCTGCAAAGATTAATAGTTATTTGTTTTACAAATTAGAGAATGTTGAGGTCAGAGCCTTCGTAACTTCCTTTTCCCAAAATTAATGTAGGGATTTGTGTATGGAAATATATGACCAAACACTTGACCTGACCTTATCAAGCCAGACAGAACTCATTAAAAGTCTAAGGTGAAATATGTAAATCAAGTTTATATGGACATACCAAGCCAGATAAAATTTTATGAAAGCCATTTCAGATATGTAAATCAAGTTTTATATGGCCATGCAAACTAGCCTATACAAAAACCCATGCCACATATGTAAATTAAGTTTTTCAGGCCCACATCAAGTCTAATTTATTTTATTAAAGCCCAATCCAGCTATATAAATCAAGTTTTACAGGGCTATACCAAGCTAGATATATAGGCCATGTAACCAGTGGCGTAGCTAGAGGGGGGCAGGGGCGGTCGCCCCCCACAAAGCCTCCGAAGGCCTCTGGCGGAAATTAATAAAGGGTTTACTTTCCCTCCTGTGGGCGGAGTCGGCATAAGCAACTCAATTTTTTATTCTTCGTGATTTAGGAAGTGTTAAATAAAATATTTATCAAGTTGCAGACCCACCAAATCCTTACGTTTTGTTTTGTAAGGTGTCACATTTGTGTCTCAAGACATGCATATATGCATGGTATCATGAGTTTAGGTTAGGGTTAGAGACATGAGGAAAGGAATAGGGTGAGAAGTCTCGAAACTTCTTATTTGCATGATATCATGTTACGGATTGAGTGGCAGACCGAATCTACAATCAAATATGAACCAAAGTCTAAACAATGATCACGTGGAAGTACATTCACAATAGGAAATTTTAAGGATTTTGTCTGTTCGTTGTTTCAAAGGAAGACGACTTGACCAACCAAAAGCATAACCAATGACGTCCTACTTGAAGCAATCGAAGACGGGACAAACCCCAAGACGCAGTCATTTTAAGTCTCATGTTCCTGCGGTTGATCACTGTAACCTCTCGGTACCCTTCAGGGGACGTAGCTCCTTGGCGAGCAGAACTCCCCCGGGGTATAAGTTTGATTTTCGCCCCTTCGGCTCTCATCCAAAGAGTACGTCAAGGGGATTTTGACAAAAGTGTTAAGTATTGTGTCCCTTCGGGGTCGTAACTCCACTTGGGAGTAGTTTCAGACTTTTGCCTGCAATCGGAGATTACTAGCAGGACCTGTCTTAAAAGGAAGTCATGTCAAGTATCAGGGTCCATCAAGGTAATGATCGAAATTCATGTCATGAATGTTTGTCAATAAGGGGAATTTCAGAGTAAGAACCTCCGCCCCGGTAAAATGTCTTTCCATACTCCTGTGTTAACTGTGAAAAACCTTCCCATAGTATGTTTCAGAAGTAACTCCCTCCCCCACCATGGCAAGGTACAGGAGTAAAGACTGGAAGCACCAGGATTCATTATACTTTATATGCGAGAGTAACAAAAAACACTTTTAGCTGTTTTCAAATGAAACTGAGTACACGCCAAATACATCAAAATTCGTCAAGAAAATACTGTTATGTATCGATGGAGGTTTGAAGTAACATCGAGCATTGCTCAAAATCACATTCTTTGCAACATCCCCTATACTAAATTTGCTTGTATCAATTATACATTGGCGACAAAATGTACTTTCAAATTAACATCCAGCAAAACGAGATCATTTTGTATTATTTTACGTAGTGATGGCGGCATACAAATTTGTTGCAGGCATATTTGTGGATGAAAAGGGACGATGTCCTGGATGGGCGGGAGCAGGGCCGTCGGAGCAGGAGAATGGAGGACTGCAGCCCCAATAACTTTTAGTCCAAGTTTTTCTTCAAAAGAAAAATGATCGTAAGCCGTTCTTAAAAATGTCCAAAACTACCACCATGCCAATATCTAAGAGCTAATGGGTCTCAATCTTAGAAGGCTTAGGAATGTTATGAGGTTTCAAGTGAAGAATCCACAGAAAGGTCTTCAGGAGAAATTTCGTTGTATAGGCTACTTACAAAATGCTGAAATTACTGCTTGACCGGCATGGCCGTACGGGACTGTTTTTCTCAGGGAGGGCGGTGATTTTTGCCCTACTCCAGACCTAATTTAACTGTCCAATTTTCCGCCCGACTGAGACAAAATATCTGCCCGATTTAGACAGGTTTCTGACATTTGGGGGCGGCCGCCCCCAACAACCCGGCCCGTACGGCCATGTTGAACGGACAACTCCGCCCCACCGGATAATTTTCATCAATGACATTTACCCCATAGACAACTTCCCCTGCCATAAAATTTGGAATTGATCCTGTACGGTAAGATTTGTCGGGGAGGGGAGGTTTCCGGGAACCACATCATTGTACATATCTATCAAAACATTGCTACATGAACAAATGTGAGTAAAATACTTATAGGCCCATTTCCCCCTAAAGAAGTCAATAACAGTAAATCAGAAAATAAAATTATACGAACTTTTCCTGGAGTTAGGCAAGTGTAACTTTTGAAAATTAACTGGGATAATAATTAAGTTGCGTTTTATTCAATGGCTGCACTCACAAGTCAGGTAGCATTATGAGTATCAACAACAAAATCGAAGGTGGGGATGGGGATGGCGTACTTAGAACTGATACGAAGGCGAAGCTGTAAGGGTGTGTGTGTCGGGGGGGGGGGGTAGGTGGATCCTATATGCGCCGTGGTATGATCCCCACTTATTTGGCATACGACATTGGTTCAATCGCCCTTAAGATTCAGATGTTTGTGAATCAACACACAAGCTGTTTCATAGTTTTCGAGTTTATTTCATTTTCATTGAATCAGGAATTGTAAGCTATAGAATCGAACATATGTGTAATAATTATGCTTTTCGTAGCGTTCTGGGAAAAAGTGGGGGAGACATACTATATGATGCCCCCACTTTCAGAAGTGAAGGGACAGACCTCCCCCCACACCATTTGACATGAGTAGCACATAAATTAAATAAGCTTACTTAAATTGTATTGTAATTTTATCATGATGCTAAATTGCCTTCCACGCCCCTCCACAGCCGTTTAGCCCCACAACATTTCTGCTGAAAAATGCGATGCATTGGTTTTATGCTTGTATGCTCTAAGTTTGCCATAAATTTTGTCATTAGTCCAGTTACTCTTGAACAACCCATTTACAACGAAACTTTAATTTCTGAAACTGTTAAGATTTTGACCTGTTTCAGGGCGGCAAATATGAGGGATACAAAAAACTCAAAAAGTGTGAAAATATTTTCATGTCTCACTCTTCTTCCGTGTTAGTGATTCCGCTCACTGACTGTACCTGTTAATTTGATGAATGGGTGTTTACAGTAGTTATTATATAAACTACCTTCAGAGTCCGTTGAACCCCCTTTTCCATGTGTTTTTTTTTTGTTTTAGAGAAATTCTTTGTAGCGTTGGTTTGGGCTGGGTTCAAGCAAAAGGGGCAGGGAGGATCCATGGGGGGTCAAGGTTGTCCTCCCGCCCATAATCTACACTTACGGTACTTTGGAAAATTTGCAAATGTTTTGAGCGTCTTAAGATGCAATTTAATGCGACATTTTGTGTAGTTTTTGTATATTATTGAAAATGGTTGAAATATTATTAAAAAGCACCTAGTATTTCACAGAGGTAAAAAATAAGAAGTTTATGTCCTTACAGGGTGTGGATGAAGGTGTACTTTAGCGCACGTATTCTTACTGAGGGTTTTACCGCCATCCCCGCTCTTCCTATACGCTTATGATTTAAAGTTCAGCGTTTTTGTTTCGTTTGTGGGTTTGGTGAGCTAAGAAGTCAGTTTGAGACTGGAACTGGCGCAATACTGACATGGACTTCTCACTCTCGAGAGGAGCACTTTTTATTAACGCATTTGCAATTGTATCCCTAATGTCTCTATACGCTATAAATCCTGGCTTTATGCGCCCCCAACCCCCTCCACTTTTGGATGCAGAATGTCATCCTGAATGCTCTTTTAATCTCTTCGATACGAAGTCTAGAATCCAAACCCACCGTAAAATGCAATTTTATAAACTCCTGCAGCAATAATAGGGATATTAAATCACAAAGTTATTCTACCTCGGAAGTAGTACTTCCGTAAGTAAATGTTGAGCCGTGACAAAATAACTCATTTTCACAACAGGCTAGGGAATGAACATTTAGGATATTTTCCTTGGGGAAAACTTTTCATCACTTAGGGCAACTTGCAGCGTTGTCAGCATGGGGCATTTCCCAGAATAGGTAAAAATGGACCTGTGCATGTATACGTATGTATGAACTTGGTTTTGTGTGTCTAATTCACCGTACAGTTATGAATTTGGTGAAAGGTTCGCGCGAAGAGCTCCGGAAAACTACGGTTTTCCGACATCAATTGTCGCCCTTTACCACAGGCCTCCCCGAGAACTCTGCTGGACTCCACTGGAATCGGCTCCATATCTGAGTCCAGTTGCAACAGACTATTCCTGACATATATTGTAAGCGCCGAACTTACATGTCTGACAAGGGGTTAGTGGGTTTCCCCTTGAAAACATTTGAGGGAAAAGCCCCTACATGACAATTCAGTGGTTCTGAAGGTCTAGCAATAACACTCATGACAACGAAATTTGTAGCATTTTCATTAGCAGTGAATGCGGACAATAACACGTGCGTAAAAGGGTACTCAGCCCCACCCCCTTCCGATCTTATGCCTGAAGTATAGTGACTTAAAATACTCAAAATACATGCATTAAGATGCAAATAAAAATTGAATTTTTTCTCCATTTCTGTTACTTTTGCTGGTAAAAGATGATGTACGAAATTTGAAACCAGTTCTGTAAACGAGAGAGCTCGTCATTTCTATTTATGAACAAACCTTGAAAACATTTCATAGAGTTGAAAGAAGTAAACTTTCAATTACATCCTTGATTGTCTTTCAAATAGTGTACCGTACTGTAAGCGATATTTTCCAATTTACGTTGCCGTATTTTTCACAGTAATAAAAGTCAGGGTGGGTGGGGCGCCAATTGTTGTTAAACCTTCGAAATGTAATACGGGGTGGGCGTCCTCCACAAGAGCAATCCTGAAATTAAACACCGCTATATGAGTGATTTCATTGAGTCATGCAGGTGTGTATGCAGATTATCCTACCCGGAAGGGCGCCATAAGGATACGTCAGAGTGAGATTTTGACAGGAAGGGGAGTCAAAGGTTGGCGTGCAGCGATGTTTTTTGTCAAAGTTCTCCCAAACTACCATAAATGAACTGCACTTCCCAACTTACACAAGTTTTACTTGAACACTGTTGGCCCTAAAGGCTATATTTGATGCTGTAGAAATTTTCACATGCAAAAGAAATTATGGAAAATTAGAAACTACTCAAATTACCGTCTTTGTTTTCTTTTTTTCAAAAGCCACTGCACCAAGTTGTGCCAAAATGTGACTACTGTCTTTCTGTTATAGGTTGACATGGCTGCACAAGACCGCTCTGTACAACATACTAGGCCCCTATGTAAGAAAACAGTAGAATTTCAAGGATAAACATTTTAATTTCAAAAGGAAACAAACCCAGGTAATGTCAGCTGTACAAAACGGACATCACAAACTATCACGCAACCAGATATTTTTAAATTTGTTTTAAGTGAATACATTTCAACATTTTATACCTCAGCAACAGAGTAAGCTATGAAAATGGGAGTTAAATGAATGAGATTCATTTTCCAACCCCTAAAAATATTCTTGTAATTTTACACTCTAGGGCCGGGACGCTTTAAGTCTTAAAAAGGGGTTAGATGCAATGGTCCTTTTATATTCATTTTCTAGAATTTATCCATCACCTGGACATGATTATTATCTTTTTTTTGTAAAAAATAAATGACATATCTAGGATAGTTGTAACCTGAGCCAAGTCCTCCCGCTTTGTAGTTTCGCACTTACTTTCCATTCAGATTGAGGACCTAAACAATGGATTTCAGGTCCTTAGGAGGAAATACAATAAATTTCTCATGTCCTCAGAAGTTTAACAATGGAGAGTCTATTGTTAAATTTAGGGTTAAGGAAGAGAAAACAATAGAGAAAACGATGAGGTCCTCAAACAGTATGTAAAGCACAACTGTTCGTGTGTGTGTGGTGGGGGTGGGGGTGGGATGCCATCCTGAGCGTGGGATCCAAGGGCAGTGGACCTCCCATACTCTTTCATCACAGGTTTTATCAGAGGGAAAGCAACTTGTGAAATTAGAATGATGAGGATGGTTGTGTGAAATCATTTTTGCACAGTGGAGGTAAAGAGGGAAGCAAAGAAGACGAACAGCTAGTTACAAGGGGAATATTAGCAAGGACGGGGTTAGTATAACCGAGGTAATATAATCGGTTAGTATAACCGAGGTAATGAGGATTAAAAAATGTCATTCGTTGTATGCACGTAGCGATGATGGTAACCGGCGCAAAGAGGGTGAATAAAAATCATGTTCGGAAAACATGGTGTAATGAGTAGTTAGTATGTACAAATCATGTACGACTGATATTTTATTGCCTCAGAATCCGCTCTTGTGTCGGAAACTAGATCTTGTCATAATAGTTCCGTACATTCTCAAGGATTATTTCGTATATTGTTGTCCTGATAATGGCCATCATGGATGGGGCACTAACCGTGAATAAATGCTTGAAACAAGCAATCACGCCTATGTAGAAGGACCACGGTACTATTATAGTGGGGGGTATGAACCTGCAGAGGAGGAGGAAAAGTTTTGTACTTTGCGGCGAAAGATTTTTGATGGAAACAATAAACTACGCAACTTGCCTTCATTCATTGGAAAAGACACCTAACAAAATTGCAATAGAAACATGTAGGCCAGCTGGTTACGTCTTCCAAAATTTAGATTTTTGGTCGAAAATTGATTGGGGTTATGTGCACGTTACACGTACGGCACTCCCCTTCCATGCCCGTGACTCTGAAATGTAAACGATTCCATGAAGAGTATGATATCCTAATTTCATACGACCATTAATATGTAAAAGTGCATAATGGCCATGTAAATGCTTACAATATACTGTAAGCTTTTTACCTCTTTGTTCCGTTTTCTTTCTTTTCATTTCTTTTTTATCCTTCTGAGGTTTTATTGTCTTCGTTCTTTTCTTTTTTCTCTCTTTTTCTCTCTATTTCCCTCTTTTTCTCTCTTTCTTGGTTGGGGGTCCGGCCCCAACCTCTGTGTATACGGCATTGTCTTGCAATCAAGATGGAGGTTCCGTTAAGTGTATTTACAGAATTATGGACATTAAAATGAAGCAAGTTAAATATTTTCGAACGGCACACAAAAAAATTCAGAATTTGATCAACATTATCATATAAATGACCAAAATTATTCTTTCTTATATTCTAACTTGGACTAACGGTCGGTTGATTTGAAGCTGCAGAGTAAGGGTAATGGATTGTGAGCAGGAAAGGGATGTAATATCTGAAAGTGTGTGTGTGTGTGGGGGGGGGGATTTGGTGTCCGAAAGTTGAGTGGACAAACCCGGGCGGAATACCTAACGGGGCCGAAGGCAATATGGGAGCGTGAACCACTCCTTTGCAATGGCGGTGTCCGAGAGGGCCCGCCTAAGGGCCTCTGGTAGGGTATAGGGACAAAGCCATGGCAGGGGCCCGGCCACTTTGCCCCCGGAAACTCTAAGGTATTTAAAAAATCAGAATTAGTAGAATAAAGCATTTGGCTAGCTTAAAAACATCCGATGTGCACTGAACAAGTCATAAATATCACACTCTGACCATTTTAATAATAGCCTTACTCAGAATAATAGGCAGTTTATGATGAAGGAGGTTTGGCTTATGAGTGGTTAAAATGATAATGGAAGAGTCTGTACAAAGGTATGGAATACCCAAAATGTTCTAAAAAAAGTTACCACAAATCAATATTTTAAACGGGCGCGCCGAAGAAAACAGCGTTTTGTAGCCTATTGTTTTCTTTATTTTTTAAATGCAATATAATTTATTTCATAAACCACTTTCCTCAGCCATCTGTTCTTTCTTTTATGTCTCATTTTTGTCCATTATTTGGGACAAAAGACCCCTTAAGAATTTTGATTAGTCTGAAAAAGAAGATAGTTTTGAAAATACAGGTTAAAGTAAAATTTTGTAAGGACGATCAAAGGTTGAGGTTTATATGTTTATTTTACTTTTCAAAATCAGCGAAACGTTTTGAGCGTCCCCAGTAAAAATGCCATAGAAGCAATTTTCATTAGAGGCTGCATCTTCTTAACGTGTAGCCGGTGAAGCCTTTAAACGCGACGCTGTGAAGGCGGGAAGTCAGAAGATGAGGACCGAGGGTCCTCCGGGAGAATATTTAAAATATTTGATGGCTTTTGCAGCCATTCTGGACCATTTCTACGGAAAATCCTGCCTCCCCGGGATAATGAAAATATTCAGGTACTTGGTAGGGAATGTAAACAGCGGATGAGTTTCAAGGGCTTTGGAAATAGTAATTTACTTAAGCTATCCTACAGCTAGGAAGTAACAACGAGGCAATTTCACAAAAGTTTTCATACGGACAGCAGCACTAACTACTTATACTGAGCTCACGCGAAGCACGCCGAAAAATTTGAGAATTGTGATTCCCTGCACACCGATAGGATTCTGGATTCTTTATGTAAGGACTGTGATGATGCATGTAATACGTATGTTTAGTATAGTAAAGGCGCCTGAATTGACGCGGCCCCGAAATTGCTCCCCCTACACAAATTGCTCGCTTCCAAACAAATAATGTGATGCAAGTTAACATAAATAGATAAAATGTAATCAGAATTTCATTATTCCACAACCTGTAACCAATGAAAAGTATTTTGAAATTAACTTAATGTCACTTTGGAAGGTTTTAAGAACTCTTCCCGACAATAGAAGTGAAACCATAGTTAAAAACGAAACACACTCACAACTGCTCAAATTACCTCTGTTTGATACTTGGGACCGTTTTTTTCTACTGCGTTTGTTGTATTTAAGAATTTATGATGCAGGACCTAGGTTGTGATGTCATTGAAATTAATTTTAAACTGTTTCAAATTTTACATCTTTCTTAGCTCAATTTCTTAGGACAACGCTACGTGCATGCATTTTCCTCCAGACATGTTTGCACCACTTTTTGGATGAAATAATGATGTTTTTTGCCATATTTTAAAAGAACAATGAGCCTATCTGTTTAAGAAGCTTTTTTTGTACTTTCATGTCATTTTCGCTGTTTCTGTGGCTTTCATGATGCAAAATTTAATTTGCAACATTCAGTCTTATGCGAAACTTAAGTTGCAAAATTTTTTATCTTTGCTCAAAATTTTGTTTTTAACCCAAAACTAAGGCTTCCTGCATGTTTATATTGAGATAAACAAAAAGTTTACTTAGAGAACCTTATCTGAAAACACATTATACAAAATAGATGGACACCTGCAGACGCCAAAAACACAGGGTGAGTCAATTTAGGGATTTTTCAGGCGCACATGCTTTGAAAGAAATTTTAAAACAACAATTGCCCGATACCTTCCTAAACCTTTGAGTTCCACCACTACATTTGTTAGTTTACAAGTGTGGGTGCGCCCAAAGGGCGCCAAGAAAGAGCTTTCCGGCATTTTTAAGGTATTTCAAATAAATGTTTTCCTCGTGTTTTATTTCTAATTAACCAAAATATTAAAAATTTCTTCATTATTTCTATGGTCTTGCTTCTTTTTGTTCATTTTTAAAAATTTGTAAGTTCTGGTAAAAATTGGGGCGGGGGAGGGGACAAGTGCCCCTTGACTACCGTAATCCCTTGACTACCGTAATCCCACCAAAGACTGTGAGATTAAGGGTTGCAAAGGGCTTGGTGGAAGAGAAGTTCCACTTAAGCTGTTTTACAGGGAGCCATACCGATTGTTAGTGTGCGCCTAGAATTGCATTAAGAAGGTATTTTTGAAACTGCATCATTTCCACTACAAATACTAAAACTAATTTGAATACCCATGCTTATACCTATGCCCACATCCATACTCGTACCAATGCTCGTACCAATATCCATACCCGTACTCAGCATATCGTGATCTAACACTATAATACTAACACTTACACTCTGATAGGCCGTCTAATAATGATGATAACCGCAACCGCCACTGCCACCGCAACCGTCATCGCTATTGTCATCATCACCGTCATCGTCATCATCATCATCGTTAATTGTCATTATCACCATCATCATCGTCATCTATAATGATCGTCATCATCGTCACGGTCATATCATCGCCATCGTCATCATCATCGTAATCATCATTACCATCGCCATCGTCATTATCGTCATCACAGTCATCACAATCGTTATCAATAATTATACAATAGCGATTTTTTAACCACAATATCCCCCAACCCTTTGGCTTGTGGGGACAGAGTATATATGGCCTTTGTTGAAGCCATGCAAGTAAAGTCTTGCTCTTCCTAATGCAATATAGCACGATAATTTTCAGCATCTATAAATACCGGTAGTTACCACCCCTGGTAGGCCTACCTACCCGCATTATGAACCACCCATGTGTGAGCTGGCGTAAGTAGCCTTGTTTTCGACGAAGGGGGTGAACGTTGTTTGGGACCACCGCAGGCGCGGCGCCACAGGGGGGGGGGCAGGGCAGTCATTTGCCCCCCTATGGTTTTTCAACCCCAAAATTAAAATCGTCTTAAAAACGTTTTAAGACACATAATTTTGTAGGGGGTGGGGTGAGGTGTTACAGTATGTCACCCATCTATCACAATATTAGTTAAATTGTTCGCTACAAAATACCTGAAACTTGCAATCCCCGCACGGATAACGTTTTCTGTTTTCTCCATTGTTTACGTAAATGCAGGTTAAGTATTACATAAACACTTAAGGCCATTATACATAACGCGCAAGCAAAAAGGGCATAGGAACCGAGAGTAAAGCTAAAACAATACAGTAGTATACCCTAAAGCCAAGTTATTGTGAGGTATCACACATATGGTGTCACAGAGCAAAAAGTTTTCCCTCTCTTGGAGAAAAGGTGCGTATCATTGCAAGTTACACCAAAAAAAAAAAAAAAAAAAAATACAGACAGCTAATTTGTGCATCCGGGGATACGCCTGATCCATGAATCTCTGTCTAACCGAAACCTCAACCCTACCCGTTACTCTGAATATATTTTCCTCCGGGGGAATCTTCGGTCTTAATGAACCTTCGACCAAGTAGTGAACCTTTCGTCTATGGGTATTCCCCCAGTCCGGATTATGTAATGTTTGGCAATCTCAAACATTTACTGTCTCTCCATTCCCAGCATGTGACCATTTAAAATTTAGAACGTGAACATATACATTGGGGGTATCTTGAGTCAGTCACTTAACGAACATTTTGACAATAAAAATATAAAAACATTTAATAAAATGAATTAAACTTTGAAGTAATATTATATGTCTCCCTTGTTGTATACGTGTAGGAAGCGGGGGCTGCATGGGGGCTAAAGCCCCAATCAAAAATCTGGGGGGCAGAAGCATACTTCTGCCCCCAATATCTAAGGTCAAAAACCCCTTATTTGTCTCTTCAGTAAAAACTGTAAAAAATTTGCAGTAATTTTCTTTAAAATTTGCCCCAAATGTTGCACCAAATTGCATCTGAGGACCCTTAAAATACCCAAAAATTTTCCAAAGGGGAGGGGACACCCCTCCCCAGGACAGCGATCCTAAACAAGGTTCAGCCCCCAGTCTCGAAAAGTTACCTACGCCAATGCCTTATTGTGCTTTATTTTGGTGTTGTCTCGACTGAGTAATCCATAGAAAACAAATTTTAAAATAGTAGGTGCATGGCCGTACACAACACAATATTTACTGTATGAAGAAATCTTGAGTCAATCAGAAAAAGAGCAAAGAAAAACAGGGCGATGCCACATGGGGCAGAGGGCAACCGCCTCCTATCATTTGCAAGAACAGGGGAAAGAGAGAAGGAAAAGAACGGGAAAAAAGAAAAGGAGAAAACGAAAGAGAAGAAGGGGAATCGAAGGAGAAAGAAGAAAGGAGGAGGGTGGGAAAGGCATATATTTGATCCATATAATTAGTCCAGAGCTTCCAGGAGGCCCTATTCCGGTGTCTGCCAGCCTTTAGATACCTTGTATAATGCATATATGAAGCAACGAAAATATTCGTAATAGTTCCTGTTTCTGTCGACTCAGCGCACGTATTTTTGAGTGAAAACATACCCATACATAAAAGGGGTGGCTTCAGGAGGTTTGTTGACTACATACCCTTCTCTTAGACAACAAAGGCTACTCTCCTCTTTCACTAAACCAAAACCTAAAATTCAATAAAATTATTAACACTTTCCAGCCATATATGATAGCTCAAAAAATACCAAAGACATCACCATTTTGCATCTAAGCAATCTTAAATTGATAAAAATTTCTCAAAGGGGAGGGGACACCCCTCCCCTTAGACCCCTCCCCACAAAAGCATCCTTCCCCAAAGCAAAAATTAAAATTCAATAAATTATGAACACTTTCTTACATATATGATCAGTTCAAAAATATACCAAAGATATCACCATTTTGCATCTAAGCAATCTTAAATTAATAAAAAATTTCTCAAAGAGGAGGGGGAACCCCTCCCTAGCCCTAGAAAAGTATCTTTCCCAAAACAAAAATTAAAATTACCAAATTATAAACTATCCAGCCATATATGATCAGTTCAAAATATGTACCAAAGACATCATCATTTTGCATCTGAGCAACCTTAAATTACCAAAAATTTCCCAGTGGGGAGGGGGACACCCCTCCCCTTAGACCCCTCCCCCAGGACGGCGATCACTCATCTCACGCTTTGCCTCCCTATCGAAATACCCTGGCGCCACCCCTGGACCACCGTTCTGGGGAGGGGACACCCCATTCCCCTTCCCTTAGGAAATTTTGAATAGTCGGAGGTTTAATCTAGATGCAATTTGGTGCAACATATTGAGCAACTTTTACGGAAATTTTTTGAAATTTTTACAGAAGGAACAATAAAAAGGGGTTTCATTCTTAAAATGGAGGATTGCAGCTTATTTCTTTTAAAGTGCCCCAATTTGTACACTGATACCTATTTTTTCTCCTGACAAATAAAGTGTACTGCTAATTAATCACGGCATTAAAAACACGGCCTTCTACCAGGCCTACCCATAGGCGTACGAGGCGGGGAGGGGCAGGGGCAGACTGCCCCCCCAAAAAAATTCTGAAGTCGAAAATTCGGGCAAGAAAGGACAAAAATTCGGGCTCAGAATAGGTAAACTTCAGGCAGAGATGAAGTAAAAGTGAAAAGATTGCCCGAATTTTCTACTGAGTTCCCGAATTTTTGATCAAATGCCCGAAAAATGTGCAAAAATTTTCGGGCGCTTCTTGCTCACGTAGTACTTTGCTGATCTATTAATGCACCTGAACTGCAACGAAATTCTGGCAACATTTTGCGATTCGGCAAAAAATTTTCTGCCCCCCCCCAAATTGCAAGAGTCCCATACGCCTATGGGCCTACCTACATGGCATCTTTGCCGTACACAAGATCAAACGTTTCATCGACGAATTAACAACCAGTTCATTTACCTTATTGATCCATTTTCATGGTAAATACCTCGAGATTTTACTAATGACGTATAGTTCCCAAGGTGACAGGGGCAGTTGTAACCCTAATTAGGGGCGGTAAGTACCAGGGGCGGTGAATTCAGGCACCACTTGAATTTAATATGCCACGTATAACAGGTGCGACAGTGATGGCTGAGCCTAGAGCACCGTGCAGGCGCGGATCCATGATTTTGAGAAAGGGGGTCGCACAGACCGTCGGCCGAAGGCCGACAAGCGAGCGCCGAAGGCGCGAAGCCACGGCGGGGGGTTTGGGGTCCTCGGCCCCCAAGAACAATTTGAATTGATGTGCTTAGATGCGATTTCCTAGCATCTGGGAAGCATATTTTTCATTTTTGATTCGGATATGAGGCCAAAAAAAAAAATCGTTGGTCATCGAAAAAAGGGGGCGTGCGCCGGGTGCGCCCCCACCTGAATCTGCGCCTGAGCAGGCCACGCTAGGTCATTGTATCCCATCACGGAACATAGCTATAGCTATAACTTGAAAAGCAGAGCGTACCTGGATTTTCACCCTCCGCGGCCGCATTCAGACGAAGGGACTTTTAGACTAAACAGTTCACTTTCTATGGTACAGAGACCGTACGTCACGGACAGAGCTACAACGGCTGGCTACGCAGGTTGGTGCCGGCGCAAGTTGAATTTATGGCAGACGATACACCACTTTGAATTTGATTAGAAACGAGGAAAGTAGCCAACAATCCTGTAAGTGTCGCGTCGATCGCCGTCGGTTTGCTGAAACTTATCCAGTTGGAAGTATTTTTTGTAGGGGTTGAAGGCGGCAGTGATCGTGCATATAAATAAACAATTCATAGATGAAACCCAGCAGACGGTAGGCCTCAATCAGGTGTCAACGTTAGGCTACAGTAGGCAGTGTTAACATCGTAACGGCAAACAGTAGACGTGGGACCAGGCCTAGCCTCTCTCCAAGTTGCATGGAATGAATTTCAACGGGGCCTAGCCTACCTAGTGTGTACAAACCCATTCCACGAAAGTTGATGTAAACGGAGTTAAAGTTAAACTAAAGTTAATGACATATGAAATATGGTAGCAAGGCATTCTTTGAAAGTCCAAGTCAAATCACAAGACATTTTTGCAAATGTCTGGGAGTTAGGCCTACCAGCACTGTGAATCTCACCAGTGTTCATCCACATTCACTAGGCCTAATGTAAGGCTAGGCTAGCCTAGGTCTAGTCACTCTGGTATAGGCCTAGCCTAGGCTAGGGCCATAGTATAGGCCTAGGCCCCAGAAAGGAAAGTTTGCCTTGTGCACGCAAGATCTGGCCAGCCCAGCTTGCTGCGAGATTCGGCACCAGGCTGCGAAAAAATTGCTGGTCATAGATCTGGCAGCACATGTGATGCAAATTGGCTGTGGCCTCGACGCAGTACGAGGCAAAAGGTAGGCCTAGGGAAAGCTAATGGAAAGCTAGGCCTAATGCAAAACTCACTGCCCGACAGTGCCTGTATTGCAGCAAGACCTGACCAACATCTGACCGTGCAGAGGTCTGTGAACCAGTCTCGATTTTAAAAAAAATTTATGGTTGTCCATTGGACAACCTGTCTGCCTTTTTTGTTGTCCAAAAGAAAATTTAGCCTAGTAGTCCACAAAGAAATCTGCAGTAGGCCTAACTGTAGAAGCAGTCTGTTAACTTAGGCCTAGGCCCTACATGAACTTTGGTTGTCCAATGGTCAACCAACCCACCATTTTTGGTTGTCTGTCACAAATTTTGGTTGTCACGGTCGACCGGACAACTGTTAAAATTGAGCCTTGAGTCAGGCCTACCCTAGGCCTAAGCAACTGGGGACTAGGAAGTTCAACGCTTTTCACACAGATCTGTAGCAAATGAAAATGTGTGCCAAACTTTTTAGGCATATGGGCGTGAGTGTCAAATCCAATTAACTTTGCTGTATTGGCATAGTGTAACATTGTTAGCTTAACAGTTGTCACCACAAACGGCATAGGCTAAGCCAAATTCACAGTAGGCCTAACCTGCAGTAACAAGCAATTTACCACACTAAGTCTATACTTTTGGAGACTGGGGTTTCAAAAACTTGGCGTGGCATGATTCAATGTTGAATGACAAAATTTAGCGCAATTCTGTGGCGAACAGCATACAAACTTTTCAGTATGGGTAGGCTATACTATAGGGTCCTTGATGAGCCAACTGGCTTCCTGAGGCTCAAATGTTAAACTTAACAGTAACATTAGTCCTCAGTAAAGGCATGTGTAGCCTATGGCCTGTTGCCCCTAGCTTGTACATGGTCCTTATAACGACCCATTGAATATCTGGGGTCTTTGATCAGCACAGTGCTGGTCGAAATTGATTTTCTTCTTACAGTATAGCAAAGCTAGGACCTAAAGTCTTAATATTCTACAATCACTTTTCCTTTCCAGATCTTTCACTTATAATAATATAACAGTTGTTTTTGATCCACTTTTATCCTCCGAAAGTTCCAGAAATTTGAAATTAAATCATCAGCAGGAATAATAATGGAAAAACAAGCCCCCACAAAATTGCATTTTAACATGTTTCAGCCACGTGACTAATAAAAAAATATTAGCAAAATATGTATACTCAAGAGGGGTGGTTATCCCATTCACTCCCTCCCACTTTGCTATGTCAATGCCCCATAACAGGGTTTTCACTCATCACTTTCTTTCAGGAGTCACTGACCCTTTAGAATAAATTTACAAGAGTCAAAACTAAAAGAGAAGGGGTCAAAATAAAACCAGAACACTCCGATCATCTACGCATGCTGATATCTGTGATCTGTTTACAATACACCTGCACTCATTTCGAGTCAAGTCTAATCATGTAACCAGGTGCATGCGGTGCAGTTAATTAGGCGTTAATGTATACGTGGGAATGGAGGTAGCTCCGTACTGTTGCAGCGATAGTTTTTTATTCAGATTTTTATTAGAACATACAAAGAGGTGGAAAATGTCTCACAGAACAAAGTTGGGAACTGGAGAGTGCTGCATTTTGTGAGTAAATTTGCACAATGAATGTGTTGGTGAAATTACTTTATCACTACTGATTGTTGGGGTGAAAAAGCTGTGCATCAGTTTGACCCCAGAAGTTTTGTGTCTGTGCGTCAAAATCAAAAGTTGTGCATCATTGACCCAGGTGCCTGGGTCAGTGAAAACCCTGCATCATGCCAGAAATGGCACTTTCCATGCCTTTGAAGTTGCATCCAAGCAACTGTTATTTCAGTATATATATTGGAAGTTTGTACACAACTTGAGGTTTTGAAAAGTTACTTAAAAATTTTGGGGGGGGGGGGGTAGGGGACATATCCAGATGTGAAATGTGGCGATATCAGGGTGGTTTTTTAGCCCATGTTTTGTTTACTGTAAATGAAGACAACTAGCCATTTCATGAGTATCAGAAAATATATACAAGACCTTTTCTACTGATTAAAAGTGTTAGCCATGCCTTTGCTGGTTTACTTTTATCCCATCACCACCCAACTTCATGATGATATGCAGGATCATATTGCAGGCCTGTAACCTTTTTGTGAAAGAAGGGCATCCTGCCTGAAAGGTCTTTGCCCTATTTTAAAGTTTTGAGAAAGAGGAAAGTAATACTGCCCAAAGCTTATCTCTCCTCATGAAAATTTTCCCACTCCACCTCTGAAAAACACCAGGCTCCTCCTACACCATTTCAGTCCAGGCCTGAAACATCTTTTAATTGTGGGAAGTAAACTTGTTTGCAGAAGTGATTCAGGCAATCTAGTGGGCAGAATATTTTTTTTTTGCAAATGGGAAGAATATTTTTTTTTCTTTTCCATCTCAGTTTATTATATCTTCTTTTTTTTTTCATTCCATGGATTCATTCAATATTCTGGAATTTTTATACATATTATATACAATATTTGCAAGATGAAGTCCCAATAATTACTGAGGTTTCAATTGATTACAGTTTCATTAATTGCAAAAATATATAATACATAGTCTTGATATTAAGGTCATCCTTAAATGTATCTAATGTAATACAATTGCATTTTCCGCTGGCTATTAGATGTGACAGTGTCAATTAAGCCATAACAAAATTAGGTGATTGTGAGCATGCAATTATTGCAGATGAGAGCTTTATAATATATAAAGAAAGGATTAACCATGAAGTAATACAACCAGGGGTTTGGGAAAATCAGCCAGTCGTTTTAAAAATTTTTTGAAAACGTAAAGTTCGCAGATCATTGTTTCTGCTTACGCAAAATATAGTATTCTACGTCTAACAAGAATCTAAACTTACAGTAGAAGGTATGTGCCTCTGGAAGTTTGTTATTTAATTTACAGTTAAAAAGAAAATATTTTGCATTCAATATAAAAAAGTTTAAGGGACATTTAATGTCCTCTAATAATCCAAAATTCACATGATCTAAAGTAATACTGAAGTCTTGCTTAAGGCAGAGTACAGAAATACTTCGCCAGAACAGCTGACTTACTCGACAAGACCAAAATAAGTGTTCGAGGGTTTCGTTTTCTGAATTACAAAATGTACACAATGGTGAGTCTTTTACTTTTATTTTATGTAAGAAAAAATTAGTACCGATAATTCTATGGATAAAGCGTAAGTGAAAGTACTGGACTTTAGTATCACGAACAGCAGCATATGGTAGCAAGAACACTCTATGCCAGTTACCATTAAAGTTACTAATTTCTTCCCACTTGAAAACAGCACGAGGGGTTGAAACTTTTAAATTCACAAAGTGGTTGTAAACAAACTTAGTAGGGCGTCCATTAGTAGTAAAACTGATGAGACGCAAAACATTTTCAGAAGGGTTTTCAAGGTGTTCAATATGGGCTTTCCACTCTCTGGGAATTGCCGCTAAAATTCCATAGAACAAAGTAAACGGAAAATTATGCGTAATATCGAACTTCGTAATGAATGCATCATAGGTTAAGGTATTGCCCATTTTCATCAAAGAAATCTTTCACAACATAAGCGTGTTTTACCATCAAGACCTTTGAATTAACAATACTCTTATCAATCTTTATAAAAGAATTATTTACAACATATTGACTACCATAGTGATTTGGAGGTCGAAAGTTAAATAAAGACCATGCACTGCAGACTTCATAAATAAATTCGTTTGAAATGTTAACATCAATATTCTTATAATTACAATCGAAGAGAAATTTACCTCCATAGTGTTCAAGGGCCGTGTCAAAAAATACTTTCCATCCTCCCAAGCTTTCGTCTAAGTAAAGTTTCACCCATTTACATTTTAAACTCTTTGAGAATAACTCCATGTCGATCATGTTAAGGCCACCATTGCACTTTTGGTTCAATAAGACCGAGCGTTTGATTTTGTCTGGCTTATTTGACCATATAAACTTGAAGAAAAGAGAGTGTAATTCTCGAAAGAAAGGTTTGGGAGGGTCAGGTAAAACAGTCAATAAATAAACCAGTTGAGATATTGCAAAGGTTTTGATAATTAGAACTTTACCTATCGGAGTGAGGTCTCTGGAAGACCAGAGACTCAAGAGATTTTTAATTCGAGAGAGTTTCGGCAAATAATTTAATTCAAAAAAATCATCATGGTGATGCGTAAAGGAAATTCCTAAATACGTGATGGGTCCGTTACTGATCCTAAATTGAACATTGTGAAAAAATTCAGCGGGGTTGGAGAAGAGGGGACCAAGTGGGAAAAGGTAAGATTTATCTAAATTAACCGTTAGGCCAGACACTTTTGAGAACCGATTGAGTACATTAACAACTTCGTTGATGGAGCGTTCGGAGCCATCAGTTATAATAACGGTATCATCTGCGTAATTAGAAATTTTTAAGGTTCGATTATTGACAGTAATACCTTTAATATTAATGTTGGTCTTAATTAAACAGTTAAATATCTCACTGCATATGATAAATAAGTACGGACTCAATGGGCAGCCTTGGTGAACCCCTCTAGATACTCTGAAATATTCAGTAAAGAAACCATTGTAAACTACACAAGACGAAATATTGGTATAAAGCGTTCTTATCCAGTTCTTAAATTCGTTACCAAAATTAAACATGGAAAGCGTGTTGTATAAAAACTCTAGATCTAAGGTGTCAAACGCCTTTTCATAACGCCTTTTTCAAATGGGAAGAATAACTTCATGCGCTAGCCAGTAAGTTTGTTGCTTTTGAAATTAGGTCCACTTGTTTCATACTTACAGTAGAATGCAGCTTATTTCTAAATATGATTTCTCACACGAACCTGTAGCCATTGCAGAGGACTAGCCATTGGCAGGAAAAGCCTTCAAAAAAAAGTTATGTGGGCATTTTTAGTACAAGCAGTCAGCCATGCTGGATCCAGTCTACTTATAGTAAGGATTAGTGTTAGAGGGCTAACACATTTGGTCCATTCTTTGGCCAAAATATGATTTTCATGATTTTTGTGCATTTCATATTTCCTTATAATTTACTATCAGGAATAAATTTTTGTCAATTTGAACCCTAATTTGGTCAATATTGACAAACTAAAGTTACAAAAACAGAGAAAGTGAAAAAATTGTACAGCAAATAGTACCTTATATCTCAAAATACTGTTACCATAATGTACATTATTTTCTTTGTCAGAAATCTTTTGCATGAAAACAAGAACATTTTATAATATTGACTCAAAAGCCTTACATTTTTATACTTAAACCATTGTGATGAAGTGAACATTTTGACTTTATGGAACATAAAACCCCATTCTTTTTTTATTGAAAGCAATAAATTGATAACTTTGGTCAAAATAGAACATTTGTAAATTTGATGTATTTGCACAGCCTAAATAAATGCCAGCTTTGACCAGATACTGGCCTGGAAAAAAACTTGGAAAGAGACAGCAGATGCTTCCACATTCTCCTAATTTACCCCCCCCCCCCCCACACACACCCTCTTTTTTCAGCTATGCATGCTTATGTTGGTATGCTCATATTGAAGATAAGTATAAAGGCAGAACCTAATAAGGCCACTTTAAGAAGTAAGAGCTAAGTAGTTCCTCTCAGCAAAAGCAAACAATTTTCTGTAGTTACGTCTTCCTAGCGTAGGTGACAAATTATTTTTGCTGCAAGGTCCCATACCTTCTTTTTTGTTGCTTGAAATTTCTCACTTTACAGTAGATATTGAAATAGATTTCTCCAAATTTTAGCCTTATTCTGACTTGGAGCAGGGAACCTAATGAGGCTACATACGCATTGTCCATAAATTTGCATATGGCCATCTGTGCATGCATCCCATCTATATGGCTCCATATGGCTTCATAAGCAACCAGTGCGGTGTGTCTGCAGTCATGTAACTAGCCAAACAAACACAGTAGTATGTGCCATGCATAAATACGAGACTCCCAGTTTTGAACGTAGCCTTGTTAGGTGCCTCCACTATATACTTGAGGGTTTGGGTTAGTCCAAAAATACCCAAACCTGACCCTCTGACTCTAAGACAAGTGTGCCCTGTTCACAAGGGTTTCTTGATTAGTTTTGTTGGTAACCTTTATATTACATTAGAAAAATCTTGAGGATCTCAGATACTTTAGTCACAAAAATGTGGATCCAGCAATTGGTAGGAGAGGAATAAGGCAAGTGCACAAAAGTGTGAAGTGTATGTTTACTCCTTTGGGGTGAAGGAGACTGCTCTGGGGATCCCAGTGTGGGGTCAAGGAGTGGAGCCCACGTGAAGCAGAGGTTGCAAAGGTCTGAACTCTTGCAATCAGTGCTGTACAGGGCCACCAAATTGGTCGAGCAGCCAATATTTTTATGACAAGATTACTGTACATGTTGCACGAAGCAACTTTTTTCGTTCATGCATTACATGTCATGTCAAAAATGGAAGTCCACTTTACATATTGTACATATGTATAATTTTAAAATTACCCTTTCCTTGTGTGGTATGTGCCGAATGACATCATGCCTCCTGGCTTCTGTAACAATATTCCTCTCAAGGGCATACGTAACTTTAACAGACTAAAGCTGGCCTGATTTCAAGGGACCATGTTCATGGTGTTTGTACAGGATTTTACGGTGTGATTTTTCTCACATACAGCACAGGCAATGGAGAAGCCCTATTGACTCACTGTATAAATCTTAGAAAAGTTGCTTCTGAAGGATTCTTTCACACACAGTTGAGTCAATGGTAGGTCCCATTAACTCAACTGTGTAAGAAATCATTGAAGCAATGTTCATGCCTAACCTACAATAAAATGATGATTCATAATCATAACCTTACATCAAATTCCTCAATAATTTGATCCCAAAGCACTGTGAAGCATATGTCAGGCCTAGACAGAGTGAATCATATAAATGCATGACAACTATGTACACATTATGCATGTGCTGATAATGTTAACAATGATCTATCAGTTTGGTCAATCAGTATTGATACTGATATGTTTGTTACTCGTAAACCAGTTAAAAAATGCTGGCGCCTAAATTCATTTTGTTTAGTAGCCTGTGGCTCCTAATTTTTTTTACTTCTGTGTACCACTGCTTGCAATATTAGACATTTTTAACACAGACAATTAGTTTGAAGTGCCTCAAGCATTGCATAATAATGAGCAGCAATTCTTTCATTTTAACTGAGAATGATTCTTTGCCAGGCAGTATAAAAGAATGTTCCCTAGTGGATAGAGAGAAACAAGTATCATTAACCTGGAAGAAGTTTAGTTGTCACTTGAATTCATAGCTCTAGAAATTCATAGCAGTACTAAGCACTATCTAATTTGAAACAGGTTTTTCTGACTCTTAAAACAAGCAAATCATACAGTATATACAGTAGGTTAGGAGTTTGTGAAGGTTTGCCAAAGTAACTAGTAGCATAGCCAGAAAAATTTGAGTGGGGGACTTTAGGGAGTGGTTGAAGGGAGCTCCACCATTCCATGGGATGGGGGAGGGGTTTAAATATGATATTATCATATACTTGTATATATTTTTTCACTCTTGGATTTTCCAGGGAGGGGACTTATGGGGACTCACCCTCCAAGCCCCCCTGTTAGTTACACTCACTGAAAGTAAAAATTTTTGTAGTATACTGTACCACTTTGTCACGGTTGCATATAAAGATGATAAATATTTTGCCATAATTTGCCAATATACGCAGGTTGTAGTTCTAACTAATTGTGGATCTCTGCTGTACTGTCAGTAAGGTGTCTGTAACTTTCTGGTTGTTTTCTCAACCCTTCAATATTTTCATCGTAATTTGCTTCACAGTCTAGATTGCCTTGCAGGCTGCCATTTAATCACCACACCTGTGTATACACTGGTGTTGAAATTTGTGAAATGTGCAGTACTACCTGATACATGCTACAGTTTGTATGAAACCTTTAACAGTTCCTAAAAACTTTACTTTGTCTTCATGAATTGGTATAAAAATTCATTGCACCCCATAAATTTTTTTTCAAGTTTTGGCATACTTTGAAACTTGCCTATGATATCATGCCAAGTTGAAATTATTTCAGACAGTAGCATCAATTTTCTTCATGAATACATACTGTACAGTAATATAAAGTAGGATTCTTGCATTATAAACAAATCTGTAATAAGCACTCAACACACATATCTTTGAAACATATCAGCCAAGAACATAAACAAATCACCATACTGGCTTAGAATAGCTTCAGGTGTTCTCACACAGTTGACCTATGTGTAGTGATAGTTTTCAATGCAGTCACATTTTTTACATCAGTGCTCCCTTTAAGACTACTGTTTACCTCCAAAAACAAGCAAATCACATCCTACTGTAGTTTGCAATGCAAAACATGCCAGTGTGCCAGTCCTCATTGTTTGTAGAAGCTTTTTATTGATGCATTCCCTGATATGGCTGTGGCTGTCATTCCCCTTTTAATCCCCACAAATATGTATGTTTGAAACTGAACACAAACAGGGCTGAAAATTCCTTACTGGAGTTCACTTTGTCACCACTTTAATGCAAAAGAAATGCTCAAGGCAAAAGAAATATATGCAGCCATGGTGGCATGTGCTGAGTATGTAAAAATGTGTGTCTTTTTGTGATGCTGAGCTTGTAAACACGATATTTCAAGAGAGGATTGATAGACACTGTGCTCTTCATATGTGGTGTATGAATTTATCATATTGAAAGGAAGGACCCAATTATTTTTGTTGGAGGTCAGAGGTCATTTTCAGTCACCAAAGTTCAAAACCTGAAAACTTTGTAAAAACATCTGATGTTGATGAAGCCTATTTTGGTAGATGTGGAAGGTTATCTGAAGTCACTGGGGGTGAAACTAAAGACATACTATCTCATAATACTGTAGGAATGATGGACACTTTTCATACTTTGTATGGATTATCATATTGACTGGAAGAACCCTCTTGTATTTTTGGATGTCAGGGGTCATTTGAGGTCACCAGAAGGCAAAAACCCAAACACCTTGTAAACTTACCATTTTTTATATAAGGAAGTCTGGATACTTTCCATACTTGGCATGTGGATGTGTAATATAGTCATCAGAAGGTGAAACATATTGTTTTGGGGGGAGGTCAAAGGTTATCTGAGGTAACCTTAAGTCAAACTATGAAGACTTTGGTATTTTGCTTGTTTCAAGTTTATTGAAGTCTGGTATAAATACATGGGTCCAAAAGTGTGACATGAGGTCAAAATTTAAAAATCATCTTAACTGATTGAAATTTATACTCATGATAGAGTATTATCAGCATTTATAAAAAATAAAAATATTCTTACATACAGCATTATGTATGCATGGCCGGACTCATTCAAACATACACATGCCTGTAAATTGACCAACATAACAGGGACACCAAAACAGTCTTTAGTCTCCTCTTAAAAGAACGAAAAAAGTCATAAAGGGTTGAAAATTCATAGTTGAGTGTGACCTAGGACCCTTTGTAACAAGAACATGGAAAGAATTCTCCAAAACTTAAAAAAAGTCAGTTTCATTTTTCTCAACACTTTCACATGTCAAAAGGTCCACACTTTTCAATATTTTGTATAATATTGACTGTTTTTAACCAGTAAATGATATTTAATTGTTCAGATTTTCCTCTTTGACACCCTTAGACTGTTAGACTTACCATTTTGCATCTTATTTTGCATCACTTTATGGACATGTGTGATATTTGCAAGACATTTCACTCCATTTAGTCTGTCATGTGTAACAGGGACACCAAGAATTGGTGTCCCCATTACACCTAACATGCAAATTGTCAGTTTAACTTTTAAATGTTGAGTTGACATGGAAACTTTTAAATACAATATCAATCACTGTTTGCAGTAATAAGATACAATCAAAAGCCCCAGTTTCATTGAAGTTTTGTTGTTCATACATTGAGAATGACCAACATAACTATGGCAGCATGGGGGACACCAAAAAAATCAAGTGTCCATCAGCATAAAATACTTGGTTCAATATACATAAGATTACGTTTTCTAGTAACATTGTGGTATTTTCTTTTCATGTGACTTAATTCTCAAAAAAACTTAAGCTGTTTGTGCAAATGGTGAAGCACCAAATTTTACCAACATAACTTTCTGAGAGGGGGGGGGGGACACCAAAATTCTGTCGATTATAAATGATGCCTTGAATAACGTTTACTTTGGTATATCTTTCCAAATGTGCTACTATCTAAAAGAGTTTGACTTTATTCTTATATCAAATGAACTTCTCTCACCAGAGAATGACCACATATGTAAAAATGATGAAAAGTACATAAGAAAACCAACATAACTAGGGGGACACCAAAGAGTTATGTTGGTCAGGTAGTTTTCTATGTTCCTGTTTGAAAAAATGGGTGAAGCAATAATATTCATATTGGTGGTATCCTTACCATGATAAATGAGCAAAGCAATTCAGTCCATGATAAATATGTTTTTCAGATAAATCATATGTGTGTGCTTGTATGTCACAGCCATTACCCCAAAATCATAGGGGACACGAAAGCAAAGTAGTCTATTTTCTAGAAAATGCTAAACGGTGAAGATAGAATTTGTATATCATAAGATAGCCATGTTGGTATAAAGATGTCCAATATTTGCTTATTGGCCCCTTCCTTGTCAAAATAGCCCTCCCCCTTCCATGGAAAGGCAGGATGATGTGTTAACCTCTCCTAACAAACCAGAATTACTGAAATGTGTGGGTTGTATGTTTCTTATCAATACATTTTTCAGTAATCAGCAGATGTTTGTTGTACATTAAAGAAATGTAAAGAAATGCCTTCATCAAAGATACAGTGACTCAGGGTTGGGTTCGAAAGCTCCCACTATTGAATTATCAAGTTGAATGGCAATAGAATGAATGCTAATACCAATACCAGGAATGTTGAATGAGGTTGTGTTCAAAACTCATGACTTGATGTGCTCTACAAATGCTTAAGCTAATAAATGCAGATTGTCACATGAATTTATTATTATGGTTCAGGTATGTAATGAAGCACATAACATCTGTGTGGAGTAGGCACTCAGAATTATCACTAACAAGCAAGGCCCTCAAACAAGGTGTTTTGTCTTTGGTAGGCGGCTTGCTCTGACATCCTTGATGATGCAAATTCAGCCACAGGTCACATTGTAGTTGGATCATCTATTCCTGTTAGGCTACTGTACGTATCACTAGCATATCTAGAGAGAGGGCAAACCAAATGACTGAAAAAAAATGTTGTGATTGTGTTGGTATCTTTGTGGTATTTTAATATTAAATAAAATTTGAACATGCAAGTTGGCCTATTTCCTGCTCAAGGTACACCACTAAAAGTGATATTCTTGGCAAGAAAATAAAGATTGCATTTTTCTTGGTACCCAGCATTTATGTTTCTCATGAAAGGAAAAGTAAGCATTGAAATATTGTCACTTTTTGTAATCTTTTTTTTAATTATCAAAAAGAAGGTAATTCAGACCTTCACCCTGAGTTCACATTTACACTTTCATTGCATTCCATTGGTATTTCAAGGTACAGTATCTTAAATTCCCATACGGACACGCTATTACTGTAACTTCCGGGTGAAAAGGCAATACAATGTTCTTTTTTTCTTGGCCTGATATTTTAAGAACACAGAACTGTTTACTCTACTGTAGTATGTGTTAGTATTCCTTAGGCTTTCTTTTTCAGTGGACTGATTCCAATTTATTTTCATGCATCAAATCAAATTCTCTGAATTTTAAGTGACTTTCCTGACTTGAAAGCAGCCCTAAAGCTAACAAGTGCTTGCTTTGATATTTTACTTTGAGTGGATACCTTGCATGAAGAAAAGGGATTGAAATACAGTTAAATAGTATGCCAGAAAATAGCCTTTGGGCTGCAGAATTCATATAAAATCAGTTGTCCTTTGATCATGGGACTACAATATATGAAAGCATTGATTTCTAAAGGTTCTACTGCACTTCAGTCTTCAAGCAACTTCTTAGAAGTTAGAAGGAGAGCATTTTAGTGCAGTGGGTCTGTAAATGTACAAATATTAAAGCAGTGTTGCCAACAACCACTGTCAACAGATAGGCTATGTACAGTATCATATCATTTGGTTGTATTTATTTATTGTTCAGCTAATGTTGCATTTTGAATGTTAGAATTCACTGTTTTAAAAGGAAAGGCTTTGTGAAACCTCAAAATTATTTAATGATGCAACCATACAGTACAGAAATGTAAATACAAGCTCTGTTACTTTTTCAGAATATCCATAAAGAGAGAAACATTTATGCTTTGATAGCATTCATATGGCAGTTGTAGGCATGTGACCTGTGTCACCTGGTTGTGAACATACAGTATTATCTCAAGATTGCTAATTGTGATATGTGTACATTCTTGAAAAAGTCCTTTCATAAGAGTTTTGGTTGCAACCCTTCAGAAAGGTATCTCCTAATTACATAATTAAAAAATGATTAAAAGAAGGCCCTGGTGCTGAGAGTGGCCCCAGTTTGTAAACAGTTCTGTGATCATGTACTATACTTCTGCCACAATCTGAAGAAAAAAAACTTATTTTTTTTTGTCAGGATTCACCAGAACTGAGCTACATCAAAGGTTTAGTTATTCATAATGAATCAGAGTATGAACAAATTGATAATGAAATTTTTATGTATGCAAAGTGCTATTTTTCACACCCTGTGTAAAGGGAGTGTACTGCAGACAAATTCTGCATGCAAGGCCAAGGCCAGTAGGCCACTGAACAAAAATACTAAGAAGTTAATCATTGATCAGTTTTCCTAAAGAGAGAAAAGTAGATTCAGAAGACCAACAGTGAACAGATATTAGTTTTGTGTGGACTGTCTGACATGTAATGTATACTAATCCTTTTGTTGGTCAGCGGTCCACCTGAGATGAGCTTTTCAAAGTTTTGAACATTGTCTCTCAAAAAGGGTAGCAACAAATTTTATTCTAGTACAGTAGCCTATGCTGTTTGTTTATTATACTGAGTACACCATGGTGTCTCTGGTGAAGAAAACAGGTCTAGCTAATGACATCAGCAGTACCTTTCTCAGCTGTGGTATCTTTTAACTGGCTTTTCCTGTCTCGGGTACAGAAAAGTAAAAACTTAAATACACCTATGATGTTGTTCATGTAGGAAATGCTGAACGATACTTGTGAGCAGTTCTCAACCTTTTGTGGTACTGTACAGTGTAGAGGTCTGCTACCCTAGGGACTGCAGAGATGGGGGCTACAGGGGCTTTAGCCCTCACTCTTTCTGCCTTTGGCATTTGGTCACCTTAAACTTTGAACTGGGGTGCCTTAATTTTCTTGTACATATTGGGCCCCTTCAAAATTGGATGTGTGGCCCCTGCACTCTCAGACTTCTTGTCACTTTAAGTTACTGTGGGTAAAAAGTGAATACATGTTTATATATTTTCTATTTTACATGTATTTTTACTTGTCAACTAAATCCATTTCAGTGGCTAAAGATCACCTGTGCAGGACTTTACTTAAAACACAGCTTCCAAATACCTGTATGCACATCAATATTATTTCATTAAGCATTGTGTTGGTGTCTTTCTCAGGGGCATACAGTGTGATTCAGTTGCTCAACCTCTTGCTAAATTCTCTTGTAGGGAGGATTCTACTGTATCATTCAAAATGCATAGTATCCATCAAAGTAAAAATGGTACTAGTACTACACATCATATCAATGAACCTATATTTAGTGTGCACCTTTATGCTCAATTTTATTCCCTGAAATAAGTGTTACATATGACTGAGGTACTGTTTGTGTGTATTTAAAGTTGCATACCTAGATTAATGGGATTTTAGGTGTCCATAGCAAAGTGATATATCACCTATATAATTATGAAAGGGGATGCTTCTGAAGTAAAGGTTTTAAAAAACCCATCCTGCAGTGTAGAACAGTCAGGTAAAATGATCAGCAAAGTTAACATTATGAATATCTTTTAAGTTTTTGCCAACAGAAGCAAACTTGTGTATTGTAAAATATGTTACTTTTGTAAAATTTTCTTTAAAACATATATTTTTTAAGGTTATTACCATTATGAAAGTTGCTTGTCTTTGGTTTTTTACCTGAAGGTTTTTGGTACAGCCTATAAAACTGTGTCTTAATCAGGCTATATTTCCTTTTATGAGATAAAAAAAAAAATCCCAGTCATGGCAGACCTAAATGACCTGTAGAACTGTAGAACTTGTTTAGGGCACTGGATGCAATATTTGCAATTGTCTTTGACTGTTTCTTTCTCCCTTAGGTGATCAAAGATGCATCTTTCCTGGTGAAACCCACTAAAGACCAGGTGAAAACAAAGTGACTGTAATGGGCAAGAACACGGACAGGGCAGTTGTCAGTGAAGATTTTAAGATAGGAGTTGACGCTCTTGTGAGGGACTTCAGATATGATGAAACCAAAAGAGGTATAAATGTGGATAGCTAATGAAGTGAATCATGTTTTTCTCTAGCTTGAGACCTTTAACTGGTAATGTTAATTAATGACCTATTTATTGCAGGTACTGTTGCAAATTGGAGAAATCGGAGAAGTTTTATTTTACTGTATTAATGTAACTTTCATCTAATCATTACTGTCTTCTAAGCACAGACCAGTTTAACTTTTCTAATGATGCTAAAGATCTCTATGGTCCTTTTTTGCAAAATTGGCCTAAGAGTGACCTACTTTTTGGAGGCTAGATTCAGGTAACTCAAACAATACTCAAGCAGATAACAAGTTCAAAATTCCTCAGACAAACTTCTGTACTGTGTGTCCTGTTCCTTCGTTGATTGGCCACAGCTTTGAGGAATTCTGTCTTTTTGGAAAGTTTTAGGGAAAAATGGAAAAATTTTAGATATGGGATGCTGCATGCTTAATTTAATATCAGTGGTATGGTTCCAAAAGGTTGTTATTACTTGCTCAGTCTGGAGTCATAGAATATGGAGAAGTCTCACAGGACTGTTCACAAGTTCAGGAATTGTGTTAACAATTTTGAAAATTCATTCCAATTTTGGGACACAGCCTCAGGTGACCCTCCAAAATTTGGGTTGCAACCCAGATGATTTGAAAATCAGAGACTTAGATGACTCTTGTGTTTTATAGAACTGAAGATGGTATGATTAGATGTTTGACACTGCACATATATGTTACAACTAGAAAATTTCTCGTAATACTGTAGTTGTGGTCATCAGGGAGTTGTTGTCTCACAGCACACTGGGAGGAATCCAGTAAAGAAGGGTGTTCTGCAATGCTGTAATTACACACAAAACTTTTGGGGTAAACTTACAGTACCTCACAATATAAATCAATACTTCAAACGCTTGACATGATGTTTAAAGAAAGGTTACAGCAGAAATGTATTACTGTTTTCAGTATGCAAAGTGGAACTTAATGCATTCTGGTGTAAGATGCATTCAGTGGCTATACATTGACACTTTTTGTGATATTTAAAAGCACTGAAACTGTCATATCATATCATTACCTTTGATACTGTTTCCCCCATTGAAACATGATACATAGTTACCTATAATTACAGATTTTTCATGGTTGAATGTAGGTTTGCTGAAATGAAATAAATACCAGTACCAATACCCGGTCAGAGACAGATGACTCCAGTGACACTTTAACAGGTGAAATGTCATCAACTTGATTAGCTGTGTTGTCTACACAATAGAGAGTTAGCTAGCTATCTAGTCTGGTGGTTTTCAAATTTTCATTCATGAATCCTTGGGGGTATACATGACTTTAACCAACAACTCAACCATAAATTCAACAACATCGTCATACTTGGGGACTTCAACACTAAGCATGTTGATCCCTGCTGCAACACAACTAACAACGCTGGAGTATAGCTCTTACATCTGATCAAAACAGAAAGCATAACTTGTCTCAACACCGGAACTGCTACAAGAATACTAACCCAAGCTAACAGCAGAGGGGAACAACTTGACTACCAGTTGTCTTTTTTAAACATCACTTTACCATCTGATTGGTGATTACTCGGGGTGATTACTCGGCAAATTCTAGAGAAAATTATTGCCTGCCGCTTATCCACATACTTATAAGACAGCCAGGCCTCGAATTCTAAATTTTTAAGGGCACAGCCATTTTGGCCTCAAGGATCAGGGCAAATCTGGGGGCACCACAGTCAAAGGGTAGGGCAGCAAGGCCAAACTTTACTTTGTTGATAGGGCACCAAGGCCATACACTATCGGCTCTTATTTTACACTCCCACCAATTACTTGGGCTTTCTGAAGGAAAGTGGCCTCTCTAGAAATTTTTGACATGACTCCCGCATTTGCATTTACTTAGACTTTTTCTTGAATTCTACCCCATCTTTCCTCTTTTCTCAGTTGAATTTTAACTCCTTATTCTGGCTGACACTTTATAACATATTCGTGCTGGTGTGTCATTAAACCCCATCTAACTAACTCCACCAATTACTTTTGCTTAATATGCTTTTAGCCTACAGTCAGATTTTTTAGTTGTTCTATGACTGATAATAATTTCTCGTAACTGAGCCTTTCTTTGTATCCTACAGGCCTAAAAATGATTTTTATCGCTGTACGGTTGCTATTTGATTTCACAGCACATAATTGACGGCTAGGCCTACAAGCAGTCAAAAACTTTCATTTTTTTTATATCCTCACCTAAACATTGAATATATCTTTCTGCTTTTTGCCACAGCCCTTCGCGCTACGATTGAGACATAGTTTTTGTGTGAATAATACAGTGCAAGGCACGCTTTTACTTCGTACAAATTTTGCTTTCAATAAAAACACCCGTTGTTACTAACGAAAACTTATGAGGTAACAACTGGAATGATTAGCAGCGTAAGCAGCCATTGAAAAATTACTGTACTTCTTGGTACGTACCACGCCCCATGCTCTTCCAATATCTGGCGACTGCACAGTATGTTTGTAGACTAATGTATGGGTGTTTGCATACAATTACGGACCTACACATACCATGATTTTAGCGTTGCGTTCATTGTGCTTGTTTACTTGAACTTCTGTACAGTACAGAACACGGACATAACTTACAGATATCTGTGTTTGTGTACATTTTGGTTAATATGTACAACAAAGGTACGAGAGTTAGTGATTGTGAATTAGTAAGATTCATTTATCGATAATTTTTAGCGCGGTGAAAGAATTGTGTTAAAATGGTAGCTAACTTTTTGATCACGGATTTACATTCTTGAAAGTTTGTAAAGGGTGGGAAGACATGACTTTGACAATCAGCTGAGGCTGTGAGGGGCACCGCAGCCAAAGTAAGACAGCTCTTATGGCCATATTTGGCCGCAAGTTCTTTTGAAAATTGCAGGGCAACGGGGCCAATTGAAGGGGCAACCACAACCATGGCCATGGTGGCCGCGGTTAAATTCGAGGCCTGGACAGCAACATTCTCCAATCATCACAACCTGGAGTCGGAAGAAAGAAAAGCACAACAGACTAACTGTTCAAAATAATACAAAGTACTGTACATTATCACGCCAAAGAAAATGTCACCAAGTCATAGCAACCTTCTTTGTTTGATGCTGAAAAAAACTTTGGATAGAATGTGGCATTAAGGCCTCCTGCTCAAGATGAGGAATTTTAACATGCATACGACGTATACAGGATGGATCACCGACTATAGATCTCAGAAACAGACAGATGCAGCACCGAGTAGGAACGGCATGCTCAACTCCACTCAACGTTAAGACAGGAACATCTCAGTGAAGCCCAATTCTATTCATCCTCATTGTTGCAAACATCCGTCAAACAGAAACTCTTTCCAACATCAGTAACACTCACCTATCACATTTTGATGATGACGTCGCAGTTTGGACTTCATCGAGTATAGCAGAAAAAAACTGAAGAATACACGCAAGCATACATCTACACTATCGTCTGCAATCCTGGTGCAACAACTGGAGAATAACCCTAAATCCACAGAAGTCATTACTCTACATTGAGGCATGAATGGGACTATGAAGACAACCACATGTTATCTTTGATAACAACGTAATCCCAAAGAAACTTCATCTCAAGCATCAGCACAAAATCACAGCAAAGAGAGCCCACAAAGCTGTCCCATCACTCTACAAAATTGCAGGCACCATAAACACCCTTTGGCATTTCCATCGACTACAATGAAAATCTTTAAGCACTATGATCCATTCCATCATGGAATGCACTGCACCTGCTCTCATCCACATAGATAACAAACATCTCCAAGACTTTGAGAAAATACAGTGTCGAGCATGCGTCAGACGTTCATCCGGAAATGGTGAGAAAACAACCACATCCTTCACATGCTCATCGACCAACAACTACAACAGCAAAGATTTTTTCTTCAAAACTCACCACAAGAAGAGGTTACTGTATAACAATGTGATGAAAACAGAGACTCCCTATGAAACCAGTGCTGGACAATCCAAATCAGAACATGCCCTAAAGAAGACCACTGAACAAACACTGAAAAAGGGCAAAGATATCTGACCCTGAAATATGGATGAAGACATTAGGCCTTGCCAGTACATGTCATCAATAATCAGAATTCTTAGTTATCTGTGATGGTTTACCCTAACTGGCTTACAGTGCAAATTCCGCATAACCCTTACAACTGCAAGCTCAAATTTTCCAGCTTTCGAGCCTGCTGCAGCACCTTCGGGTGGATCAGCTAGAGTCAAATTGTATTGCCACAACCCTAGTGACACTTTACAGGTGAAATGTTATCAACTTGACTAGCTGTGTGATCTACACAATACAGAGAGTTTGCCAGCTATCTAGTCTAGTGGTTTCGAAATTTTCATTCATGAATCCGTGGGGTTTGCATGAACCTTAGTGTGTACCTTTGTGGACCAAAATTATCTCTTTGCAAATATTAGAGAGCTTTGCCACATGTTTATTGTATAAACTGTATACATCCTTGTCAGCTGAGAATTTTATTGTTCTTCTGTTAAGAGTTGAAACTGTATTGCTAGTGCATGTAGGACAGAGAACATCTACAGTAACAGTCGAGTACACATCACCAATTAGTTTTGCTGATCATGTGCAGTCTACCACTTTTCCAATAAAATGATGCATGTTCAGCAGCCATGTTTCAAGTTTATCCCTTAAAAAGATCTTGCATTCCTGTCCGTAAGGGTTAGTGTCCAACTTAGTGTACCCCGCATCGGAAGCCCTACCCTACAGAGAAGTATTCATTTCAAGTCATGGTGCTGCAGAGGTTTTGCAGTAATGTAAGAGCGAGGAATCCCAAAGGCATATGGGGCACATTTGTGTGAAAGGGTGGTAAGACAAGCTTTTGCAGCAAGCTTTAAATGTGAAAGGGACTAATTCACTTCAATGGGAGCATCTCCAAAAAGTTGGGGGGTATACAGTATACAGCATGTTCCCTATCCCCTGTGGATTTTTGCTCATGTCCAAAGGTTACTCCTCCACCCTCAAGCTGTCTGCATCACCAGTTCTGGTCTGCTCTCATTCAGACAAAGTTTGGACTATAGGTTAGGTTAGGTTAGATGAGGTTTAACGTCCCAGTTTTCAACCAGTTGGTTCAAGTCGAAACGGCCACTGCCGTTTTTCCAGTTGTGGCTCTCTGGCTTGTTTTCCCTACTCCATTGTTTATGCTGAGCACCGAGCACAAAGGTTTGGACTATAGGACAGCAACAAAAGAATAAAACAAAAATAAAAAAGCATAAACCACAAATGTTGGAGTTCATGTTCTGCACAAATCTGGATGACAAGTGGTGTATAGTAGCACTTTCAAAAACAGCAGGTGTACTCTTGCTTATTGAAATTAGGCAACAGTATGTACATTGGCTGTAAAGAACATGCCTTTTGCTAATGTTAGTATATTCTTGAGCAAAATTCTCTTTTTTCTACATCAACACATCTATGGCACCTTCAAAAACCAAGAAATACCTGTGAAGTAATGCATGTACCTCATTTTATACCTTCAGTGTATGTACTGTATGTAGTGCATGAGGTATTTAAGAAACTGACACATCAAAAAGGCTCTCAGTATAATCTCACTCCAAACAGTAGCAATTCTGTCTACTAAGGTAACTTCTATCCCCTCCTCAAATTTGTAAACCAAACCACCTCTCTACAGTAGTACACCTCCAAGACAGAGCCACAGTATAGCCTCTACTGAGTTTAAATTGCTTGAGGCAATATCTTCGCAAAAGTGTGTGAGATTAATGGGGAGGGAACACAACTGACAAGTTATTGTTGACCAACCAGAGTGGAGCTCTATATTATTTGAATGAATGTCAATCAAAGTGCAGTCATCAACTGTACTTAGAACTCTAGGGCTATTCCTTAATATGTTTGGGCAGGGAGCTGCTAGCAGCTTTCTAGTTTGGGGTATGCCATATCCCCTTTAAAGGCTTTCCACTTCTTACCAAAGTCAGGGATATTTTTTCAAGTAAACTTGGGTGTCACTTTAAATTGCATTCTGTGCAGTAATACACATGTTGTGCACCACTGAAAGGTGGTTCTGTACTCAATTCCATTAATAATGTTCCTACTGTGGAAATCAGAAACCTCAAAGTTATGCAAAAAGAACTGATATGAAGCTATGCAGCTACAGTATGGTGGTTTCAAAGCTCTTACATGTAACTTGTCAAGTCTGGTTATCTCAGTATAAAATTTAATGTACAGTACTAGGTGAAGAGAAGCTTGCTGTTTACTCTAAAGAACAAAGTGTTTACATTACCTTACACTCCTGAAAAAGTTTTTAGACAGATTAATTTGTGGTATGTAGAGTCATCCTAAAGCCCAGAAACCCTTTATAGTAAAGAAATTTATGGGCTACTAAAGTTTGAAAATAACTAATGCTCAAATTTTTTGTCCATTTAATAATGATTTAGGAAACCAGGAAGCATCAAGTTTGTTGCTCCTATCAAAGCATAATGGAAGTAATATATCAAAAACTAGACAAATTTTCTTTTTGGTCAAGGAAATACAGCAACTACTTATGCCCCTTAAGCCTCAGATATTGATACCTCTAAAAATCTCCACTTGTTTTAAAACCCAAAGCATTAACTTAAATGACAGTGGACAATACAAAAGTTGACATTTTGTGTAATTGATTAACAGACCTTTTTCCAAATAGCAATGACAAAGGATTGTGGGATACAGTTTTGATATGTGTCGTTTTTGTCAACGGCATTTCACTGTGGCCGAATAAAATGGGTATCAAAACTCTATCCCACAATCCTGTGTAATTGGTATTTGGGAAAGGGTCCATTGTTATTTATAAAAATGTATGATTTAAAGAGAAAAAAGTGAAACTTTCAGTTGTTTTAAAAGTTAAAAGTTGCTACCTTGAAGAGTGTAGATGATTTATTTTTACAGCCACAGGCTTTTAGTTTGTAAAAGGCATGTTTTTTAGCAACACTGTTTCTTGACTCTTCATACATTTTGTTAGATGTTTCATGTGTACAGTAAATTTCACTGAGTATGTTTTCAAATGCTCCGACCATTTTAAGAATGGAGTACTGTGTAATCTGCAAATGGTTTATAAAACGAATGTAGTACTTAACTACTGTAGGCCAATTCAACAATGAACTGAATGTCCAGTAGCTGGTGAAGTTACAGTTTTACTTCACTTGCTGAAGTTGAGCAGTAAGTTGTGAGTGAATTCTGCTGTAGGAAATGACTCTAATATTCTCAGCTTGTTGAGGCCAGGAACTATAAAACATGATCAGTGCCTTTGAAAAAGTGGTTAAATGGTACTACTGCCTCTGTTAACATCATCATATTCTCCCATCACTGTAAACCAGTGTTGGCACTAGAGTAGCCTGTCTCAGAATTTGATGGGGAAATATTCCCCCTTCCAAAATATTTTTAGGGGGATTTTGGTTCAAAGAGGGGAATTTCAAATATTGGCAACATAAAAATTCAACTTTTCCGCGATGTGTTATCCCAACAGGTGCAGGATATTTCCACAATCGGTTTTGAAACTTGCGGGATTGTTGAGCAAAAGTGCAGGAAATGCATGATTCCACTGACTAATACGAACACTGCTGTACACTGTAATTTAAGTGCATTCTTCCCGAGTTACAAAGGTGCTAACTCTTTAGGAGCATGCCAACTGCATACTGTATACTAGCTGTATGCTAACTCCATAAGATTACAAAATGTCAGTTTATCTTTGTTTCTTTAATCACAAACATGCTTACTACAAACCCTTACTGTCCATGTATGTGCTGAACAAAATTGTGGCCAAGATGCAGGCAACTCTGTGTAATGTCTAAAATGGTTTAAATACTTATCAAGAATCAGTCATGTTGTCACAGAATATTACAAAACTGGGAATACACTTTGGTGCTTTTCACATTCAAGGTAAAATGTATTTTCACTTTCTGCTTCCTAAAGAGTAAAGGATGAGCTGTGCATCATTGCTGAAACAAAGCTTAAGGGGAAATGTGTTTATGGTACTGTAAATTTGATATCTTTAAACCATGACTTAAAGATGTCAGAGTGATAGGCAACTCAAAATAAGGTAGCTGGCTAAGTGTTATTTTCAAGAAATAGCCAAAGGCTCTCACAGAATAAAATGCATTTGCAGGTCTCAAAAACAATTTGCTTACCCAAACTTTAAAATTTCACATGATGCAACCTTCACTTAAATGCAAGCTGATGTTGACAGAATAAGATGACAAGGCTGAATAGTTACAGTATAATAAAAGCTATTTGCTCTCTATAGCTGTGCTGTGTTGATGCAATGTAAACACACTTTATTGCTTTAAAATTAGAGCATTTTGAACATTGACCACATTCCTGCCAGTTTTTCATGCCAATACTTAAGATAATTAAAATGGTATTGTTCACATATACAACAGATGAGATAAGTAGAATTTTGTCTTGGCATGACAAACTGGCAGGAATGTGGTCAATGTTCAAAATTCTCTAATTTTAAAGAAATAAAGTGGGGTTAAGAGATGTGCTACTAGACTACCTTCTGTATACATTTATTCACCAAACGTACTAGTCCACACTGACTACTTTTGTACCAGTTGTGCAGATAAATCATCTTTAAAACAACATTACCAACAGAATTCATGGGGTCTACCCGATATTCATAAGGTTTTTTATTCTTAAGGGTCAATGTTCATAAGGTTCTTTAGTCATAAGGTTCATTATTCATAAGGGTCCTTATTCATAATCGTGAAAAAGGTTTGCTGTTCATAAGGTTCATTATTCACAATAGGAAAAAAGACTCAATATTCATTTTTGGAAAAAAGGTTTGATATTCATAAAAGGAAAAAAGGTTCAATATTCATAATATAGGAAAAACTGCGTTTTTCCAGCTTTAAAGGCTTCCCGTATCCCGTGGAAGGGGGCACACTCTTAAAACTCGCAGTGATGATAGACCAATATGTTTTCTACAACATGTTGATGGAATTTTTATATGGTGTATTTAGATTGGCTGTAATTGGCCTTTCAAAGAGACTAGTCGATATTTATGGGGATTATGAGTAGCTAACCTTATTCTTGATTATGAAAAACGATCCCTTTTTCCAATTATGAATAGCAAACCCGTTTTTCAATTATGAATATTGAACCCTTTTTCATATTGAATAATGAAACCTTTTTTGGATTATGAACACTGAACCTTTTTTTTTCGATTATGAACAACGAACCAGTTCTCGATTATGAGTAGTGAACCTTATGAATAATGAACCTTTTTTATCGTTTATTTTTATGAATAAGGAACATTATGAACAATGAACCTTATTTTTGCCATTCAGCATGTTATGAATAACAAGCCCTATGAACAATTAACCTTTTGAATGAAAAACCTTATGAATATCGGGCTGTCCCCTAATTCATTTACCCCAGGCAAGGAATTGTCAATAATTAGGAATTTCACTGTATAACAGGGAGAAGCAGTTATTGTTGCTTTATTGTTTGTAGCACACAGCCACAGAACACTCAACTAACACTCATTGGTAACAATTCTATAACTGTGAAACCATGATGCCTGCTGCCTTGATCTTGTAGTTAGTCTTTTTGGCATAGCATTAGCCTGGCCAAAATGGACATGGATGCATATGCGTTCATGTAGGTTTGCATGTTAGCAGGGATTTTTGTTTTCATTAGCTCCTAAATAACATGTTTGTGCACTCTGAACATAGACTTAGATGCACGCTGTACTGTAGTACAGTTGTATACTGCCCCAGACCTGTGTCCTTCAAGTAGGGTTACAGTGTGACATAATGTAGTTCTGTGGATAGTATAGCAGACAAGCGTCACACAACATCATGTTAGATGACAAAGCATATAACAAATGTTATGATACAATAAGCTGTTGAAGGAAAGTGCAAAATCCTGACTACCTTTTAGGAATAAAATAATTCAAAGTTTCAATTTTGTATTTAAAACTTGAAAAGACTGTTTCCACATTGATGAGAAATGACCTTAAAAAACACTTCACAGTATTTATGAAATCACATAAAATGTTGCTTCAAGGGTGCAACACCAGACCCATAATTTTTTGTAAATTGATCCTTTACAGTAACCAATCAAGTATGAGTCAATTTTTACACTTGCACTGTTTTAAATATAAATAATACACACCTTGCATTTAGTTCATTTAAATTTCTATATACTGTAAGCTTCCAAGGTCAAAATGATACATAGACTGTCCCGCTATGGGGGTTGTGTAAGTTACAAATTCACAGTGTCTCAAACGACCAGTCATTTCTTTTTTATAGACCATATGCAGATATGCATGCTCTGAAGATATCTCAAAATGGCATGGATACTTTTCATGCTTAGTTTGTACTGTAGATGGACAAGGTGAACCTTATTGTTTTTTTGAGTAGGTCAAAAGTGATCTGAGTCACTACTGGAAGTGCAACCCTACAGACCTAAAACAGGATATCTCAAGAAACAGTGATGGATACTTTCAATAAGCACTAAACATGTTATAATTAGATTGAGTAAAATACTCTAACCCTATAGTTTTTGGTGGAGGTCAAAGGTCATGTGAGTCACCAAAGGTCCAACCTGCATACCTGAAACAGGATACCTCAAGATAGGAAGCATGGATACTTAGTGTGTGGATGTACTGTATTTAGTAGATGAACCCTAAATATTTTTACGTACATTTAAAAGGTCTGCGGACATGTAACCAAACAGTCACTTTGTAAACTCGAAAATGGTAGAAAAAGATACCCTGATGAAAAATCTGTTGGCATATTATTTGAATATCTTTTACCATTCTCAAGATAAACCTATAAGCTTCAAAGTTTGATTATTTCTATAATTTCTCATTTGCTATGCAAAAAAATTATGATGAGGAGTGTTGCACAGTGCCTCTATTCCTTTCATTAATCTTTTGTAAGTTATCAGAATTATTTACCAGCTAATCTTTGGTTTGGTGTTTAATGTGGACATTTTTAGTAAATAGCTAATTCCAGAGTAAACCCCTCAGGGCATGCCACCATTACATCTGTTGTTGGAATGGAATTTAAAAAAAAAGGTAAGTATACTTTACGTGCATGATAATCCTTTTTGATTCCTTGCCGAAGGCAGGCAAGGAATCTATGCGATGGTGATGTCGTGTGTGTGTGTGTGTGTGTGGGCGTGGGTGTGTGTGTGTATGTGACGGCTTAGCTTGTTTACACGATATCTCAAGAAGGGAAAGTTGGACAGTTCTCAAACTTGGTACATAGATGGCCCATATTGAGAAGAAGAACCCTATTGTTTTGGTGGAGGTCAAAGGTCATCTGGGGTCACAGGGGGTCAAAATCTGAAAACCTTGTTTACACAATATCTCAAGGTAGAAAGCTTGGATAGATTTCATGCTTGGTATGTAGATGCGTCGTGGTGAGAGGAAGAACCCTATCATTTTTGGTGGAGGTCAAAAGTCATCTGGGGTCACCGGGGGTCAAAATTTGAAAACCTTGTTTACACAATATCTCAAGTTAGAAAGTTTGGATAGATTTCATGCTTGGTATGTAGATGCGTTGTGGTGAGAGGAAGAACTCTATTGTTTTTGGTGGAGGTCAAAGGTCATCTGGGGTCACAGGGGGTCAAAATCTGAAAACCTTGTTTACACGATATCTCAAGTTAGAAAGCTTGGATAGATTTCATGCTTGGTATGTAGATGCGTTGTGGTGAGAGGAAGAACCCTATCATTTTTGGTGGAGGTCAAAGGCAGGGTTGTTCCCGTTACGCTTTGAAAGTAACTCGTTATAGTTACAGTTAATTCCGTAAAATTGTAACTCGTTACAGTTACTAGTTACAATGTTGAAAAAGTAACTAGTTACAGTTACTTTTGACTAAAAAGTAACTAGCTACATTTCAAAAGTAACTCGTTACTTCAAGGTGAATATACGGTACCTCGGTACCTGAAATGGAGGGGGGGCATAATTAGATAGTAAGACGGGGGCACATGAGACGACCGACACCTCATTTGTGCCGGTTATCCTTAGGTGTTCCCCAAAGAAAGTCAATGAAGCTAGCTGATCTTCAATGGGCATTGTCGCAGAGGCTCCTAATGCTCAACATGAAGCAGCGAATCATGATACTGTGTCGGAGCTTACGCAAACTATTTGTTAGAGGAATATGGTTATAACCAAAACTTTTCCAGTTACCAAAGTACTTCTTTGAGGGTTGAAATCTTTATACTCCCATCACACAGTCGGCTAATTTAGAGAGGTTAGCGGCTATGCCGGAAAGGGGAAGAGCGTTGTTTCAGCAGTAATTAAAGTCTTCACCCCTCAAGGGCATAAATATGGTATAATAAGAGGATGAATACATTTGTTAGCAGTAAAATTTTAAAACCTCACCGCTAAGGTTGGGCTAAGTGATATTTCCCCATAAATTTCAAGTTTCACATTGTGTCGATATAAAACAGTGCATAGAAATGGTGATACTATGCAGTTTATACATGCAGATCATGTGCACATAATTCACTTTCCCTTTACAATAGGTAAAGCTTTAAGTCGGGCACTTCTCTTTCCAATTAGCTTTGTTAGGATACTTTTAACGCCATTGACCATTTCAATATTCTGCTGTTTTTTTATATTAACCGTACTATTATTCCAGTGTAAGGAGTTACGGACATTGAAAAGAATATGATATAGCCTAAATTCATACGTTTGATTCAAATAAAGATACCATACATGTTAAATTAGATGCATAAATGGATGCACGGTGTTTACCAACGCTTGGCACCGTATAGATTTACTGGGCTCCAACGCAAGAGTCCGGATTCGGTTAGCTTAATGCCGGTCTCAAGAGCGTTTTTTCTAGATTAGGAATTTGCCCGGGATAGAAGGTTCCGGAATCGAAATTTTTACGGAATGTGATGTAACTGGACTCGGACTCGGAGTTCATTCCAGCCGAGTTCTCAAATATGAAAGTTACATTAAAAGTGTTTAAAGTTCCATTTGTGCACAATGTACAGATCTAAGGTATTGTCACATACAATCAACTAAATTACTCAGGAGGCCAGGCTATGGAAGTGAGTACAAACGATGACTTTGTTAATTAATGGTGGACATGTACGATAGAATTAAAACATCTGTATGTGTGATATGATATACATTGGCAAAAAGACTGGTCTCGGAATTGGTGCCATTGGAATCAAAACTGGCAGAAATTTGAGGATCCTGAGTAGTACCATGCTCGGAAAGATTCGGGAATCTAGAATCGCAGTTAGCTCCGACTCGGATAGGGTGAACACGGGTCCAGCCCTAACGTCTCAAGAGGCAATGATTAAACTTTCAAAGTAAGCTGGTATTTGAATGCCCATGGGCCAACCCGTTTCTCACGGTACACTGTCTCCACTGTGTCCTCTAAAGGACAATATGAGTAAACCAAGGCCCAGCTGACTTTACTTAGAATACATAAAGTCAGCTGAGCCTTAGAGGACCGTTCAGTATTTTTCAAATAATCGCACAAATCGGTCTCATGGATAATAAGCATTGATCTGTCTAATAAGTATTTTGACATACAGATCAATTTTAAACTTATTTCAATCAGGGAGTTGCTATTTGACAACTCCCTGGTTCAATAGACAATCAAGTGGCCCGGCCTGTAAGCCTGCAGCGTGTGCATCTAATATCAACTTCTGATTCTAATCGTGAATAAAATTTGATGTCGGTGAGGGCGACGTCGATAATAGCGATGAATGATAAATAGCCTATATCGAAAATAATTTTACATTTTACTACCAAAGTGTCATCAATTTGAAAGTTTTCTGTTATTCTGTTATTAGCTCAAAGAAAATGCAATTTGTGGTCATTTTGACTATTTGTAACGGGAAAGTAACGGGACCCAAATGTAACGCCGTTACAGTTACTTTTACACAGAATTGTAACTAGTTACTTGCTCCGTTACTGAAATGCAAATGTAACTCGTTACAGGGTTCCGTTACACAAAATGTAACTCGTTACAGTAACGGCGTTACTTGTAACTCGTTACTTCCCAACCCTGGTCAAAGGTCATCTTAGGCCACATGGGGTCAAAATCTGAAAACCTTGTTTACACGATATCTCAAGTTAGAAAGCTTGGATAGATTTCATGCGTGGTATGTAGATGCATTGTGGTGAGAGAAAGAACCCTATCGTTTTTAGTGGAGGTCAAAGGTCATCTGGGGTCACCGTGGGTCAGAAAACCTTTTTTACACAATATCTCAAGTTAGAAAGCTTGGATAGATTTCATGCGTGGTATGTAGATGCATTGTGGTGAGAGGAAGAACGCTATCGTTTTTAGTGGAGGTCAAAGGTCATCTGGGGTCACCGTGGGTCAAAATCTGAAAACCTTTTTTACACGATATCTCAAGTTAGGAAACTTGGATAGATTTAATGCTTGGTATGTAGATGCGTTGTGGTGAGTGGAAGAACCCTATCGTTTTTGGTAGAGGTCAAAGGTAATCTGGGGTCACCGGGGGTCAAAATCTGAAAACCTTGTTTACACGATATCTCAAGTTAGAAAGCTTGGATAGATTTCATGCTTGGTATGTAGATGCGTTGTGGTGAGAGGAAGAACCCTATCGTTTTTGGTGGAGGTCAAAGGTCATCTGGGGTCACCGGGGGTCAAAATCTGAAAACCTTATTTACAAGATATCTCAAGTTAGAAAGCTTGGATAGATTTCATGCTTGGTATGTAGATGCGTTGTGGTGAGTGGAAGAACCCTATTGTTTTTGGTAGAGGTCAAAGGTCATCTGGGGTCACCGGGGGTCAAAATCTGAAAACCTTGTTTACACGATATCTCAAGTTAGAAAGCTTGGATAGATTTCATGCTTGGTATGTAGATGCGTTGTGGTGAGAGGAAGAACTCTATTGTTTTTGGTGGAGGTCAAAGGTCATCTGGGGTCACGGGGGGTCAAAATCTGAAAACCTTGTTTACACGATATCTCAAGTTCGATAGCTTGGGTAGATTTCATGCTTGGTATGTAGATGTGTTATGGTAAGAGGAAGAACTCTATTGTTTTTGGTGGAGGTCAAAGGTCATCTGGGGTCATGGGGGGTCAAAATCTGAAAACCTTGTTTACACAATATCTCAAGTTAGATAGCTTGGGTAGATTTCATGCGTGGTATGTAGATGTGTTATGGTAAGAGGAAGAACTCTATTGTTTTTGGTGGAGGTCAAAGGTCATCTGGGGTCACGGGGGTCAAAATCTGAAAACCTTGTTTACACAATATCTCAAGTTAGATAGCTTGGGTAGATTTCATGCTTGGTATGTAGATGTGTTATGGTAAGAGGAAGAATCCTATTGTTTTTGGTGGAGGTCAAAGGTCATTTGGGGTCACCGGGGGTCAAAGTCTGAAAACCTTGTTTACATGATATTTCAAGGTAGGAAGCTTGGATAGATTTCATACCAAGTATGTGGATGTGGTATGGCGGGTGAGAGGAAGATTTCTGTTATTTTTGGTGGAGGTCAAAGGTCGTCTGGGGTCACCAGGGGTCAAACTCTGAAAACCTTGTTTATACCATATCGCAAAGTAGGAAGCTTGGATAGATTTCATACTAAGTATATGGATGTGTAATGGTGGGAGGAAAAACCCTATTGTTTTTTTTGGAGGTCACAAGCCATTTGAGGTCACCAGAGGTCAAAACTGAAACTTTGTAAACATGTCATTACAAGGGAGGAAGCACAGATAAATCCCTTCTCATACGTTTTATTTACTTTTTTTTTTTTTTTATTTTTTTGTGGTTATTCAAGTTTCGGTTTAAAGGTCATGTGACATGAGCTGATGTGAGCAGGGGTCAAATTGTGACCACATCATAAAAAATGATGTAGAAGAGAAGTATAAATTTGATTGATGAACCTCAGTGTAACAAAACACCCCCCTTTTGGCAAGGAATCACTAAACCTTTTGGCTTTCTGGTTTCTTGATAGGACAAACTAGAATGCAAAAAACAAATTTAAAAGTGAAAATCAACAAGTGAGATGCAAAACTGAGGATCTTAACTAAGAAAAACTTCTTTCAGTTGCAATGAACAAGCATTATTATTCCTTTCTTCAAAATAATATGCTTTGTTTCCACAAAACTGAAATTTGCCGTAAAAAGAATTGCTGTTGCTTATATTTACTATTAAGATAAAATGTTTCGTGCGAAGTATAAAGAAATTTAATAAATACAAAATGGCATCTGTAAAAGCTGAATATGACATTCTGCAGAGTAATTTCGAGGGGTTGTTTTTAATAAAGCATAGAGAAGTACTGTCAAGCCAAAATGTAAATAACAAGACTAGAGGGCATAACCAAAAGAGGTGATGACTCTTCCTTATTTGCACAGAAAGTACAGAGAGGAAATTAGAATCCATGTGAATCCACCAGAGTCCAAAACTAATGGAAAGAAGCCAAAGAAAAAGTATGGGTATAATTTAAAAAAAATGTTAGGTAGACTTAATCAAATTGTCGGAACTGAAAGGCTGGATACTCAGTAAAGAATACGTTCTGTGGTCGCGTGCAGTAGACGTACTTTTCGCATACCCAAATTCCAGGTGGAAACCGTACATGCATGTGAGCCCAACAGGTCCACCTCCATATGAATTATCGTATATACATATAAAATAAGAAAGAAGTGACAAAAGAAAGATTGACAGAAACTGAAGGAAAAAGAAACCCGCACCACCAACTGATTTGTCATCGATTCCATAGAATTTGGGAAAATTCAGAAGCACCGTCTCCACTGGTGTGCATGGAGTTGCTGTTAATTTAAAAAAGAAATTATATTGTATTTGTACAGGATAGAACAGGACAAGAGATATGTCAACATATGGGACTTAAAGACTGTGTGGCAAATCTAAAATGTGACAGATACTTTGCTATTTGCTTGTAAAAACAGTAAAGTGTCTTGTAAAGAGGTCAATGCTTGATGGATTTTGATGGGAATTGTGTCTATTTTTACCATTTTAATGTTTTCTGTCATACAGGCAGGTATGACATTTATGTCTACAGACCTTTGTGGCCACTCTCGAAGGGTCACCAGAGGTCAAACTTTGAACACCCTCGTCACGTGTAATGAAGTCGTGTAAAATGCATTTGCATTTTTGCATTCTGTTTTAGAAATATGTTAATGTACTAAAGAGCAGTGTTCCTGAAAATTACATTGAGTTGCCATCTTGTTAGTTGTTTTAAGTAGTTGTGTCAATAGCCTGTATAGTGTACTGTAGATAAGAGTGGAGAGTGTACATGCTTTTAAAATTGAGATTTCATGAATTGTACATGGATGGTTTGAAAATTGAAAAAATTTGGGTAAATTATATATTGAATCAGTCATATGCTTCTATGAAGTCTCATTGCAGAGAGTTGTGAGTCTGCTATGTCTAGTAAAATGGCTCATAAAATTTCATAGTAAGTCACAGGAAATAAATGTTCAAACATGCAGAAATTTTGTTTAAAGATAACTTTAATGGTGTAATTATTTCTGAGATTCAAGCCCTGTTAAGCTATGGTTCAATGAGCACATACTGCTGTGTCTGGATTGCAAATATTCTATGACGCCAAGTTTAATTTGAACTTCATAAGATATTACCCCATGGATTACTATTAGAGTAATAAAAGTTTCCCACTATAAACTTCTGTAGCGATGAATTTTTGGTTTGATATGAATCACAGCTTGTGTTATTTTTCTCAGTCTGTTCCTTTAAAGCTTTAAAACATGTAATACAGCAGTATCCACAAAGGAGATGTACAGGTCATTGACAGAACTTTGCTTTTCTGGTCCTACTTTATATGAACATGGGGATACTTTAAATATAGTTTTCTCAGTGAAACTGCATGTGCCATTTCAGTTGTACCACTAACTCTTCTGCATAGATGAAGTCATCTAGTGAAGATAACTGCACTCATGAAGATAGATGCCACATAAAGGTGCATACCATAGAAATTGTAGTAAGGGAGAATGGCGTCAGACGATCTGGACTGAAGCCACTCATTTGGCTCTCTGTATGGCAACAAAGCAGCGGTGCATAACTACAAACAGTACGTGTCGCTTTTGCCCCAGTTATTTTTGGAGAAACTACAACTTTCCAAGTTAGAAGTATATAACAAGACACTTAGGGCAACATAACTTGCAGTATGTCTGTTGTGAATTATCTTTCAAAAAAACGGTTAAAATGACATTCATAACTTCTGAAGTTGCATGCACAATGTACGTATAGAGATATGCCAATCAACCAACTTTTTGCCGTAGAGCGGAAGTGCCCTCACTTTTTTGTGGCTTCACTGGTTAACATGCAGCAGCATGTGTCAGCATGCTCCCTTACTTTACTATGGCTCATATAAAAAGGTTAAAATTTTGCTCAAGTTAACCCTTTCAGCACTGAATTAATTTTGTACCTTTCCACTTTGTCAGTATTTATTTTCAACCCTTTTCTCATTTCTGAAGTCTACTTTCAAAGTGAAATTACAGTTCATAGAAGTTTTATCCATTTAGCTTTTACCAGGGAAACTGGTGTGAGCTTATATCATTGTGGGGCATCAGTCTATCTGTCTACAGTTGCATAAAAATAACATAAAAAGTTAATACCTTGGGCAGTTATCTGAAAGTTGGTCACAGTTACCTTGGGGTGAGGTGCCCTCAGAGGGGTTTGAAAAATTTAGGTAAGATTTCATCTAGGGATCATTTTGTGCCCTAGTTTTGTAGATTTTGCTACAATCTCTCCTCATAGAGGCATCAAAGATTTATCATCAGAGTTAAACAGAAAATGATTGGGATGTGCAGATGAAAAGTGCATTCCCAATTTTAGATCAAAGATTACCTTGGGACTTTTTTTACTGGGTTTGTGTTGGCCCACCCAATTTTACCATTTTCACATTATCTTTTTACTGCACCCTTTTTAGCATTATTTGTGAATGAAAGGTCAACTCCGGGAGTTTAAGATTAAATGTTGGGTTTGTGTTGGCCCACCCAATTTTACCATTTTCACATTATCTTTTTACTGCACCCTTTTTAGCATTATTTGTGAATGAAAGGTCAACTCCGGGAGTTTAAGATTAAATGTGAGTTTGTTAAGATTAAGTTGGAGGGAATGTCTATGACTGGTATTTCAGTGCTGTCTCTACCAAAACCTTGTGCAGGGAGTCTGTGAGAGAGCATCAAGTGATCTGATTAATAGAGAGATTGTTGAAGTTGGTAGCTCCAATAGGTCAGACAAAGATCGTATTGTGTTGGTGCCGGCAGCTACAGTACAGGGTGGTATGCCATTTTTAAGTTTTGATGCATTTTAAGTGGGATAAATGGTTGCACTTCTAGTATACTTGTACACATTTGTTCATTTGTGGAGAGACTTTGGAAATGGACTTTTTCTTCCGTCTTCATTAGGTATGAGCATGATCTGCACACCTTTTGGTGCTCGAGTTTACTAGTTTTATGCTGAAAACAGAATCAGGAGAATCAGGAGATATAGTGTGAATTGCTATTTGAGATGAGATATATAAATTTAGAGCATTTAGTGTACATTATACCTGTAAGAGCATTCATTGAATTTTGAAAATTCAGGTTTGTTTAAACTGTTTTCAGTTTTTCTTTTTAACTTCATAATATTGATCAGGATTTACTGAAGAAATTATGGAAACAAACTAAATTCTCAATGAAGTGGTATTAAACTTCAATGTACATAGAAGAATTTTGGTACAGTACCTCATCTATTGGTTATTTTAATTATCATTTCCGTATCCCCTAAAGCACAGGTCTGTTTATCACTCTGAGAGTATACCAGGGCCTGTGGTATATACGCCTACATGGACTGATCCTTAAGTCCCTAAACCCCTAAAAGGACATGCCACACAGGCAGATTATCTTCCTACAATGTGTGGCAATTAAGTAAAAAGTTAAGCTTTGGATACAGTATGTCAACCATTCCAATGTCCTAAAAAGTTTAATATCAGGGTTTCCCCTTGGTTTTAGAGAATGTGACGTGGTATTAGCCCATGGGGGTAATGTGGTACCACCTTTGGCACCAACAGTGAGGGAGAACTATCAATGCTTCTATAGCTAGTAGCCTAGTATAGGTGGCAATTATAGCAAATTTCAGCTGTGAGGTGGTTGCCAAAAACTGTGAGGTGGCCTGCCTCACAAAAAGAATGCCAGGGAAAACCCACTATCTGTTTAGTTTATAGACAAAAAGGAGATCAACATTGAAATTTGTTTGGTTTCACATGTTATACATGAGAGAAATAAATTTGAAATCCTGATGGCATATGAACTGACTACAGTATGTATTAAAATATCACATGTATGATATTCCAATACCTGTACATCCCATACTTGTGTGGAATGAACCATACTGAATGGATGAAGTACAGTATGTTGGTTTTGATGAAGTGGGTAAAGGTCAAACTTCAAAGCCTTAATTGTTTTAACATGATGCCTAAAGTATGAAAGATTTAATGAAAATCATGGTAAATGTTTTTCATATTTGTACTCGGTAGGAATGAATGCGGGGAGTTAGGGTGAGGTAGTGTGGGAATGTGCCACAGTGAGGGCAAGGATGTGTGGGAATGCACCACAATGAGGGCAAGGAATGTAGTGTTTAAAAGCACAGTATCTCAAGAAGATGAAAAGTTTTGATGGATCATATACTGTACTAAGTATAATAGCTTGAATAGACCTTATACTGTACTTAGTATGGAGGAGTCTTAGAGTATCTGGAGCATTAGACTACTTTAATTGTTGGTGAAGGTCAAAGATCATGTGAGGATGCAAGTGTGAGTCAAACTTGGAAAACCTTGTAAACATGATACCACAGGGTGGTGATCGAGTCATTGGTACTTTTCATACTTATGTGTAGATGTGTTATGTAGAGTACAATAACTTTTGGTTCTGATGTAGGTGGAAGGTCATCTAAGGTCAATAAGAGTCAAGGGTTTAATTTTATGAAGGTACATTTTCCTCAAAAAGATAAGATTGTTGGGTCTCACAGTTACAATAGCTTGTATGTTCCATGTATACATTCTGTGATGCTTGACTTGTCACTCTTGGTCATGTGACCTTACCAGAAGCTACTACTTTATCTGTATAACAGAGAAACTTTTCTAAAGCCTCTCAGCCATTTCTCATTGCAGAAATGAATAAATGATGGTGCAAATTACATTATTGAAACACGTACTGCCACTTGTGTGATTTTTAAGAAGTTCAATCAGTTAATAACCAAGTGGAAGACTTTAAAGGAATATTATAATTTTGTATTCATCAGAAAAGGGCTCCTAGGTTTTTGTGGGGAAGTAATGAACTGTACTACATATAGTATGAAGACTTATGAGGTTGGAAGCTAACACTTCAGCAAAGCAAATAGTTGTATGAAATGAAGCAAGATATGTATTCTGTATAATTTATCATGCACATTGTTTCTTTAAGGCTTTAATTTATATTTGGAATTTGTTAGTGTTTCTATGCTTTTTCTTAGGCTTTATTTGGTGAGAATGATATATGAAGCTTTCTGTTGTATTTTTTTAGAGTTGGTTTTTCCATCTTCCTTGGATAATATACAACGCAAGTACATCCATCAACTGGTGGCACAGCTTGGGTTAAAGTCCAAAAGCAAAGGGTATGTACAGGTGTTTGCTGTTTGCATCATCAATGAACCTGATGCAGTATGGAACACGTTTAACCTCTGACCTTTGACCTTTACTTCTGGGGGTCTATGAGACACAATTTCTCACCTTGGGACATCTTTCCTCCAAGTTTAAATAAATTAGTCCAGTCAACTAGTAGCAACTTTTGAAATAAAAAAAAATGTACATTTGATCTTCTATCTGGTTTCAACTTGGTTGCCATGGTAACCACATATTTTGGTAGAACTTGGCATCCCTGCGATTCATGTGTGTGAAGTTTCGTAACGAGGGATGTTTCATCTTGGGATTTTAGTCAAAAAATGATTTTTACACAATTTGACTTCTGAACTTTGACCTGTACAGTACTTTCAGAAAGCTGTGGGACACAGCTCCTCACCCTAGGGTACCTTTCCACAAAGTTTAAAGTGAATTGGTCTAGCTAGCCTACGGCAGGGAGGAGTTTCTGACACAGATCTGCCCATAAAAGTATGCATTTCCCTTCCATCAAGTGACCTTTGATCTCCATTGCCATGGCAACCACAGCAACCACATATTTTTGGTAGTACTAGACATGTTTGTGTGAAATTTCATGTCAGTGGGATGTTTCCTCTTGGAAATACTGTAAAAAGAATGATATGCACAAAATTTAGGAGGTATAAAATTACAAATAAAATTGGACACCCACACACACATGGACACATTTTAGCCGTCATCCAGTTATGGACTTCCGGTCATCTAGGGTACCCTACCATGGTTTAACCCCATAGGCTAGTTAGTAACTTAGAAACATCAACGGTTACCATGGCAGTGGTTACTATTTCAACTGGCATCACTGTATATAGCTCAACTGGCAAAGTGACTACAATAATCTCCTCCTCACAGAGTGTCGAGATAAAAACTGAAGTTACGAATTTTAATCAAACATTCTGTTCAAGTGTGTCCATTGTTTTAGGCAGCTTTGTGTAATACATGTAATTAGAAGTAAATTTTGACAAAAATAGTATTGAATTTGATATTGGAAAGCTGAATGTTTTGACTACTGATAGTTTACGTACATGGCATGGTTGCAAAGAAAATCAATTACCCGCCTCATCTTTGGAAATTCTGACCTTGATGGTAGCCAACAGCGGAGAAAAGAGCATGAAACTTTTGCAATTTCTGGAATTCATCCAGCAGATTTCAAAATGTAAATTTTACATGATGTATGGTTTTGCAATTATTTGCCTCTGTGTCAATGACTTGTTTCTTCTGGCCATCCCAAGGTGTTTTTCTAATAGCCAGATGTGGTGTTGTACATTGGACTGCCCTCTATCTCCCCCCCCCCCCTCCAATTAAATTCTCATAGCTTTGCTCAGCTTTTATTCCAGTTTTCATTAGTGTCATAGACATTTTCTGTAAGAATTTTAAGTAGGAATGAGAGTGACCTGCAGTTTACTTGCTTTCAGTAATATGATACCTACTATATTTTGAAGATTTTGTAGTCTGTTTTAGCATTCCCAAGACATTATTGAATTTTGTATATTCTTGTCAGCTTCAATTTATAATTTGCAAATTAAAATGGTAGCAAATTGACCATCTATAGATGTTTTGGAATGTAAAACAAAACTTCATACCTTCCTGTTTACAGGTCAGGTCTAAATCGTTACTTGACATTGTACAAGAAAGATGCAACATCATTGGCAGAAAAAATCCCTGTGTGCCAATTTACCCAGACATCTAGGAGTGAAACACAAGCCTTGTCCCAGCAGTCCCCAGTTACAGTCAGGGAACGGCAAGAGTTACTACCACGAATGGAACGGAGGCGACCTGGTCCTAATGATGGTATGTAAAAAAACAGTTTCCCCTGCTACAGTACAACAAGCATATTTAAAGCTAGTTGAATCAATTAGAAACTAAATTTAGCTAATTACCCTTGCTTCCTTTGTTTTGTCTTTTTTTCTCCTAAAACATTTTGAGACGTGAAACTGAAATTTGAACCTTAAACATGCTGATTGGAGAAGGTACAATATTTTCAAGCTGGTATGTTATGAACACAACAGCATGAAGGTGTGTCAACCTGTGTCTGTAACCACGTGTGATCACGCGTGAAAGACAAAAGAAACCCCGTGTGTTCTTGGGTGACAACCTATGTATTTGGAATACTCTGGACATAGGTTTGACACAGGTTGACACACCTTTCCTGCCTTTAATTTCAAACCACAGGTTTTGTCTCAAATTCTTTGGTAACAGTAGTTTTAATTGCCACACATTTTGCATGTAAAACCTGGGACAACCTGTGGCAAACCTGCATCAAATCTGTGGCAAAGTGTGGCAACTGCCCATCCGGTCAATGGCAAGGGGAAACACAGGTTTTCACCCAAAATACCTGTGATTACCCATGACAAACACATGTCAAAACCTGAGGATTTGGAAAATATTGCCACATGTTTTTTTGCATCAGGTCAGACAATCACTTGAACATGCATGTATGGACCTGAACCTGAGAATGTTACACAATTTAGGTATTTTCCATCCCTAATGGTTAAGTACTGCTGGAATCATAGTTTTCTGCTGAACATTGTGTATTTGAAGTTGGGTAAGCATTACTTAATTTGTTTGATTGCACAATGTCTACAAGAACCCCCCCCCCCCCAAAAAAAAAAAAAAAAAAAAATTTATGCTGGCAATTGACACTTCTGAAAAGGAAATATTGGAAAACATTGTCAACATGCACAGACAGAGAATGACACAGTAGCTTTCAACATTATCCACTTAAACCAGTCAGTCTCACCAATAAACTCTGGCTGTGTGTTTCTCGCCAATAAACTCTGGCTGTGTGTTTCTTTCCAAAAATAATCACTCAGTACAAGATTTGTGAATGTTTAATTATTTGAAAAATTTATTAATTTCTGAGCGTAAATAAAGTTGTGATTTTCTTTCTGTGAGAATGTTTCTTCTTGAACATAAAGTGACCCAGTTATATATTAACATACTGTGGATTTCTTATCATTCCTTATCTATCAATCATGGTTTTAAAGGCATGAAAATGGTCTTGTCTACAAGCACAACAACTTCCAGTGAATTGCTACAGTAGACCCTAATATTTAAAAAAGAATTCCTTATACAGTACTAAAATGAGACCATTGGCATGTTACACAATCACTTTTATCCTTGCACAGGATTATACTGTATACTTTCAGAACTTCAAGGCTTTTTCTCATGTGAAGAGTTGCCTAATGATGATCTTTTTCCTCAAATGAAGCAAATTTCAAGAAGTGTAAAGTGCAAATATATCTTGAGAAGAGCTCTTACTGTTAAAATATTTCTGATACTTGTTTTGAAACAGTTTAGTTAGTTTTTACTGATAGTGCTTGTTCCTTGTTTCCATATTTTACTGTACATACTACTGCACAAATTTTATCCGTTTATTCTTTTGGATGGTGTAAAGAATTAATGTCAGTAAGGTTTGAAGTAAGGATGACAGACATCCTCTATAATGTTTGGGGATGATCTGGAAATTTTATCAGACTTTGTAAGCTGCACCCTCTCTTGAAATTCAACAGGAGGTTTCATTAAGGATGATCATTATACCCATCTGCCTTAGACTGATTATCTTTAGCAGGTCTATGCCATTTGAAGGTGCAATGTGTACTCAGGAAGTCTGGAGGAGAATGGTAGAAAGAATTTACAGTATTACTGTAGAAGCTATTAAAAGACATTCAAGTGTGCATGTTGCATTTCTTTAAGTACATGACATGTTAACAAATTTGGTTATAGGTCATTAGAAGTCATATGAAGGAAACTGAAACTTAGATTTAGGCATGGAAAGATGGATAGTTTTGATGTTATCTTGAATATGTGTGCCCACTGCTGTCAGGGCAACAGGAGGTTGCATTAAGGATGATCATTATACCCATCTGCCTTAGACTGATTATCTTTAGCAGGTCTATGCCATTTGAAGGTGCAATGTGTACTCAGGAAGTCTGGAGGAGAATGGTAGAAAGAATTTACAGTATTACTGTAGAAGCTATTAAAAGACATTCAAGTGTGCATGTTGCATTTCTTTAAGTACATGACATGTTAACAAATTTGGTTATAGGTCATTAGAAGTCATATGAAGGAAACTGAAACTTAGATTTAGGCATGGAAAGATGGATAGTTTTGATGTTATCTTGAATATGTGTGCCCACTGCTGTCAGGCCAAAAAGTGACCTGATTTAACTGAGGATCGAAATCCTGCAACGTTCTTATTTTAAATTTGTAATAGCCAAAGGTTGCTTTGAAATTATATAAAAAGAGTACTGTCCAGTGAAGGTGCTATGAAATTTAGTGCATGCCACGTGGGAAAAGACGTTGCAGATTTATGGTGTAATTAGTCTTGTACTCAAGTGAGTACTTTTCTAGTTACTTCCTTTGCTTTAGAATGCAAGTAGACACACTTTATAAAGTTTAAATTCCCCATGGTTTACTCTTTAACATCCAGAGGAAGGTAGTTTCAAAGCCTTTATCCTCATGACGATTCCAAATAGCCTGTAAGCCATAAAAAGCATCAGACAGGAAATGCTTTAAATTGGTGAATGGTAAATATTTGTGCTGCTATTCAGCAGTCTTTGAGATATTCACATTCACAAATACTTGAAGGTATTTATATAGTGCTGACCTCGGTTAATATAGGCCTTGCACAGTCCAGTAATACTAACAAAATTGCATTTTCATATGTTTAACAGTGTAAAGTGTGTCAAAAAGTAATCTTTTAATTGCTGAAGGCAAGAGGAATCTATGCAGTGGCGATGATTTGTTTCTGTATGGAGGAATGTTTGCTTGTGATTCTGTCATACTGTACATATCAAAAAAGATAAAGCAAGAACAGGGAGGTGGTATTAACTGGGGATATAAAATTTCCCAAGAATTTCCAAGATTGTCATCTGGGGTCACCAGAGGTCAGAAAGCAAAATTTGCCAAGAATTCCCAAGATCAACTATGAAAATAAAACTATTTTTCCAACATGTTAAGAATAAGATAACATTTGACCAGTGACTGAAAGAAATGGAACATCACAGCATTATTTGGAATAAAACATAGTGTCGAAACCTCAATGCATTTGTGCATTCAGTTGAAGAAAACATGCAATTCCCTGCAGTGCATCGAAATGGGAAATCTGTGTTGTCATATAGGCAGACTAATTGAAATGGGAACATCTTTTGTATTTCTTTATAATCTTGAAACGTGTATGTAAACAAAATGTACAGGCAATATAGAGTTGTAACCTTTATTCTCACAAAATGCTATTTACTCAGTCTAAAATGAATGTTAAATTTCAAGGCTTCACTGGTGTCAAGTTCCAAGGTCAAATTAAACATTTTAAAGAACACCAAAAGATTTTGGAAGCAGTCTGTTGGTATTACGTAACATTTTTGTAACCTTGACACAACAGGCTGGAAGTCTGTTTTGGACAAGAAAAATCTGTCTTTCAACAAGAATATCTTGAATTATGAACGAGCTATGGGTGTGGGGTTCATAGGGAAAGTGATAAAAACTTATTCTCTTCATTTGAGATCCTCTGAAATTGTCACTGGAATATTCCTTGAAGTTCAATGTACCACAAAGTGGTGAGATGATGTGACATTCCAAGGTTTGCAGTGAGAGTTGAATATAGTGAGAATCTGAGCCTAAAGCTGTTTATTAACAATTTCAAGACAATGAAAGATGCCATTACAGCTTTCTTATGAATGTGGGATCTTGCAGATATCTACTGTAGGTCTAGAAATTTTCAGGGGATGCAGAAAGTGTTACTGCTGCATATGCCGAAGGCAGTTTTTTTTTTTTTGCTGCCCATATCCCCTCACCTGACAATGAACATGCACCATGCACAGAACAGTGTAAACTTACCGCACTCCATGCATCGGAAGTATCTTCACTTTGCAACCTTGCCCAAAAGTAGAACAGTATTCTCAATTCCTTTGCAGCAACTTAACATCCTGGCATATATTGCATTAGGAGCATGTCCAACCGTGAAGTACAGTATTCATGCTGCTCCCACGTGTGTGAAATATCCCAAGATTACATTGTTCTTTGATACAAATATTGAAGTGTTTGCTGAAACTTTTTGGTCAAATTGGCACTTACAATACTTCACTTAGACTGGTGAAGAAACACGAGTTCAGTAAGATGTGTTCTAACTCAGAACCCATCGGAACTTAAAACCACCTGGTAAATAGTATGGTAAATGACGCATGATGGACAAGCTACTGTAACATAACATGCTGCACATAGTGACTTTCTTGATGCACAGACATGTAATATTGGAGTGGTGTGTTCATTCACAAGGTATCTGGGTACTCTGCTGCACCCATTATCCAACTCACCTGCTTCCAAATCTCCTACCTGAATCTTAAAAAAATTTTGTATGGGAGAAGTATAATTTTCTATACGTCGTTGCCCCAGATAGTTGCCCCATCAATTTCCATGTTTGTTAAATGGAAAAAAAAAGTGTCTAAGAGATATTGAGACTAAAATGATCACAAATATTTTGCAGTTCTTACTTTCCATCAAATCTCAAAGTATTGCCAGAGGTCTTCAGTGCACATGTGTGTTTGTATGACCGCTTCCTGGTATGCAGTGTCTGATTGAAGTTCAATTTTTTTTGACAGTATCTTGTTCATTTTCTGAAACTTACAGGTCATTTCATACTTGCAGCCACCAAAAAATATCAATGTCCAAAACTGAATACTGTGTCTTTGGTTCTTATGACTTTCTTGAATTGATTTTGGGAACATTCTTTGACACTTGATGTGAAGCCCAAACTTGAATTTTCTGGTATACAAGCACTGCAGCTTTGACCAATCACAGACCAGAACATACGGTATTCAGTTGCATCTTGTAAACTTACGTTGGTAATAGGTTTGAGCGATCATATGGACATTTGGGTTAAAGGTCACATTGCTGATGAAACAAACCTGGTTGCCTTATTATCTTGCTGCGTATACAGTACATACGTACCACTAATCTTTACAGCTCAATGGTGTATAAAATGGGTAGCACTTGTTTTCATGAGCTTGCTTGTTGCTAGGGGATTGTGACTTCATGACAGCCCCTACCCATACAGATGTTTTAGGTGCTAAAACACATTTCACAAGTCATACTCAGGAGTTTGTTTGAAAACAATTATGTCATCCATTCATACTGCCATACCACGGCCTGGGCCTGCCCAGACTTTCAAGAGTCAAGTTGATCGCAAACTTAGATAAACATCACAATTTTACACTTGAGAGTTTGAATAATCTCGATTTGTTCAGGGATGATTCATATGGTAATGCATGAGGCTAGAATTCAATAGGAGAATTTAGCCGTCAGGCGACTTAATACTTCTTTATTTTTCACCCGGGAAAACGGCCTTTTCCCGGGGAACTTTGGCTAAACGAGCCCATTGAATTATAGCGGCATGATGAATATTACCCTGAATCGTGGTGTCTGATATTGGTATAGGCTTGATGTCATACTTGCTGTTTGCAGTATAGCCTTGGCTTAGTTTAGGCTATTGTAACTCTTGCTAGGCTATGAGTAGACTGTACTTGAACTTTGCAGGCCTTGCTGGGAGGCATTTCTATAAGAGAAAACTTACGCCTGCAGGCAAGGGAAATTGTCTACTTACGAACATGGATAAAATTAATTGGCATTGATGCTTTCTTTGTTTCATTATTTTCCATTTTTTATAAAAAAAATGTGGGGGCTAAACTGATTGAAGTTAAGCATTTACTGTAGTCTTATTTGAGAAACACCAATTCAGTTTGGGGTTAGGCTAGTCTTTTTCATTTTTTTGGTTCCCTTTATAATTTTAATTACAAATTCTACAACCAAGGTTAGTTAGAATGATGTAAAAGTCTAGTCCTTGTTACGCATACATGGTAGGGGGAATTTCCAAGGGGCATTACTGTACATATGTGTAGCCATCTGTGTACAGTTGAATAAAATCAAAAAAGAATGATACAGTTAATCCAAGTGAGTGTAGGCACCTAAGGTAGGGAAAAAATATTTTTGAGAGGTTGTGTCCCTGGGGATGCAAACTTTTTCTCCTAGTAAACATGCTGCCAGTTTGTCAAAATGTGCAATGGTTTTCTAAACAGTTGCTGTTTACTCTTGGAAATGATATGGGGGGTATCGAAAATGAGGGTCCATTGTGTAATTGCATTTGCAATGTTAAAAGCATTTTATAGCTAATTTATACATGAAACAAGAAGACAGTGTTTAGTTTTTTTCATCCATGGTGGTTATTGGCTTACAGCTGTGTTGGTAAGATGGATTTCATTCTTAAAAGAAGGGTCTAAGCTCAAATCAAGGTTTGATATATTAGAGGGGTACTAATTCTAAGTAATCTGGTGAAATTTCCATTGAAATCCAATGTGTGGTTCTCAAGATATCAGCAGATAAAGTTGTCACAACACAAAGTGAACTTGAAGCAAGCACATAATGATGTCATAGCCTCACATTAATGAGCAGTCTTTTGTTTTTCTTTGAACTTTATCGCCAATTTTCTCCTCAACAATCAAATGTTATTGGAATATGATTGCATGAGAGGCATGAGAAAATTGCAAACGACACATTCCCAACGGGAAGGTCCTATCCTTATTAATTTCAAGGTCAACACAACAGACTGAAAAAACAAAAGAAATAAAGCAGTCCTTATCAGTGTGAGGAAGTAATATCCGGGAGGTGCCTAGTGATAAAACTCTCCCTTGCCTCAAGCTCACTTTGCGTTACAAATTTAGTAACTTCTTTTGCTGATATCTCGAGTAATACATGTCCGATTTGAATGAAAGTTTTACCAAAATGCATAGATTATGTTATTAAAAGTTCCTCTTTCACATATGAAAAGTAAAGTTTTGCTTAAACCCTTCTTTTAAGCATATGTGCACTGCCCTCTGATTAAAGACTGATGGATTGTTTATTTGTGATCAAGTGGATCAATAATGTTCAACATGTAGTGTCAATAAAACTGAATGCTCAGGATCTACTGTACATTCATCATCTATTCATTGTACTGTACTTGAAGCTCATAGAACATAAATTTCAGTTCATTATCAGTCACAAGTAATAAAAAACTGGCCATAGAAAAAGAGAAAATATGTAATCTTTAAATTGGATTTTGACTAATAGTCGAATAATACAGTAGAATAGGAAATAAGTATAATAAGAGTTTGGAGATTTGCTTTCATTCTTTATAATGAATTTCCATAGGTGGAATATGTTTCATACAGCTTAAAAAGCAAACAGGTCAAATTACTTGAAGGGATTTAGATTACAGTATATTTTTCTTTTTTCAACATTTGTAATGTTCATTTTCATTAGCAGGATTTATAATACATGTGTAACTTAATATTATTTTGATGAATTGGAAGGGAAGTGGCAGTTAGTTCAATGCACGGAGAATTGATTGAGAAGAAAAGAGCAGTGGAGTGTTACAGACCTTAATGAAGATCTAAAATATTCTACTGCAGTCAGTGCAAATTTTTTAAATCTTCAGCAGGATTTATAATACATGTGTAACTTAATATTATTTTGATGAATTGGAAGGGAAGTGGCAGTTAGTTCAATGCACGGAGAATTGATTGAGAAGAAAAGAGCAGTGGAGTGTTACAGACCTTAATGAAGATCTAAAATATTCTACTGCAGTCAGTGCAAATTTTTTAAATCTTCATGTGTTGCAGTGTCTGGTACAGGTCTTATCAGTGCATTTAAATTATGTTGTGAGTGTAAGTTGAACATAAATGTTCTGGCAAACCCAGAAATACTTGAACAATTATCCTCTAACTTGTGTAAGGCTCTGGATGCAGAATGATTTATGGTAACAATTCTGGGCAAAGATTCATCTATCTTATGAGTAGCAGTTGGCTTTGTACTGATGTGCCTGATGTATAAATTTTATTTCATTCCACAATAAGAGACATTAGCTGGAATGCTTTTTTTCTGATATTACAGGGCAGACTCAGTGTGATATTTAGTCAAAGTGTACTGTGTAATAGTCTACTGTATATCCATTTAAATTGTTGCTCCTATTCCACAGTATCATGATGGAGCCTCATGGTTCAGTCATGCTTAAGTCCAGTCGCTACACATGAAAAGCCTTCTGGATGTAGTATTATATCACTTGTGTGTTCTTATTTCTAAAGGAAAGAAAGCTCAGGCCCAGAAAACTCATGCAAGAGGTAAAGTACAATTTTATCAGTTCCCATCCTTTTGCTTGCTGCATGCACTCATTCATTTTAGTGTAGTAAAAATCTCCTTACCTCTATTTCTAATTTATGCATGTACAGGCATACCCTACTTCACAATTTTACACATCAGCTTTTCACTTCTGAAATAAAGATCAGTGAGTTCTTTCAGAGACGTTTTTGTGGTGAGGCGTAGTAGACCTTGTGCATTTCTGTAATTTCATATAAAATGTCGTTGTAGATATGATCACCTGATTGCATTGTATGCACATTTTGGCCACTGTATTGTATCATTCCACCAGCTGTACTCTGTCTTGCTTTTTCCTATGGGTACCTTTCCTTTCTTTAACTCTTTCTGCTGTAGTATGCATGTTCTAGCACACCATTGACACAGAAAAACCTCTTTCAGTTTAAACTTTGCATCAGTTTTTAATTTAAACATACTTGCTCTAACACCTGCCAACAGTGGCAGAGATCATTTGGCAGAGATCATTCGCCAGAATTTCACATGAGCCATTTATTTTCACCATTGATTGGTTTCAATGCATATTGCAAGGTGGAGCAAAAACTAGTATTTCCTGTGTACAGTCTGTGGACTGTTGAATAGTAACAGGGGTTGAACTTTTTCCATGGAACAGAGCCTTTTTGAAAATGCTGTTCCCGATGAAAATTCACTGTTTGGGACTTTTCCATCTTAGGCTAGACATGTATAGCCTTTCTTAATTACAATGTTTAATCTCAACTTATATTTTTGTCTGTAGCCAGACAAGAAATGCAATGGATTCATACTCAGCCAGATGTAATGAGGGTTGACAGGTAAAGTACAACTGTAGGTGTGAAGTACACTCCTGTGGGAGGCTACATGTGACATAGTAAGAGTTAGTACTTTATTGTGGACCATTAAGAATCAAGATTATTTTCACAGGATAGCACAAAGTTGTTTTGATGGGCATTGACAGTATATTAATCCCTATAGTGATGTGAAATCATGTGTGAGTGTGAAGGAATTATTACATTAGAACTTGGCCTGCTTAGAAATCAGAACACTCTGACCAGACCTCACAAAGGGGAGGTCGGGTGTAATAAAATCCCACTTATCTGTTCATTTCTTTGTTGTAAGAAACCACTATCACTTCTAGAATAACACTTTAATCCCTGACCAGTGAGGAACTTTGTCCAGTTGATATTAAACACAACAGATAAGCTATTGACAGGTCCTCCCATTGCAAAATTAAATCTTTTGTGTAGGAGTATGCACAGGAAGTCTTTATTTACTTAAAGAAGGGCTGAGATGACACCAAGAATCAATCAGCTATGTAGGCAGGGACCAAGTTTAATTGGATTAAGTAACAGATACACAGTTTATGGTTTCAAAAATAGGGTCTGGATCTCTTAGCCGAGGAGTGCCCAATGTATCCGAAAGATAACGTTTAAGTTAAGTTTTGTAGTTTTTTGCTTTTTATCGTGCATTTATGAATGTCTTAATGAGTATGGAGGTTCCCGCCATACAAAAGTCAACTAACCCACCCGCGTTCTGGAGGACAAGCAGCACACACAGGTGCTAGGTCAAAGCAATGTGGTGCATGGTGAAGTGTCCTCCAGACAACCAGCGTGTTCATTAATTTGACCTTTTGACCTTTGGTTTGACCTTGTGACCTTTGGTGCAAGCTCCCTATAGTAGCAGCTGAAATACCAGTCATCACAGTGAGCAGTTGAGGAATGCACTTTTACTTTGTATAATTATCTAAAGTTACTGGCAATATAAAATTTCCATCACGGTATATAAGATAAAAGACTAAGAGAAAGGTTGTTTCATCAATAGATCTACAGTAGCCAACAGAGGAAATTATCCTAAGCAAACATTATTCTTTGCATTAAATATGTGTTGTTTCCAATACTATAGTTTAATCTTTGCTTGTTTTGCAAATCAGTTTTTCCAACCTGTGAACTTTAAACTGAAGTTGTGACAGGTACCAGCTTTTTAAGTTCAAATACTAACAACTAGCATCCAGACTGTAAGGTTATGCCCAATTGGAGATTTATATAAATGCATGACTGGAGGTGGGGGGTGCAGAATGGGGGACAGGGAGAGAAGATCACAGAAAATTTGAAGCAGATTAAGATTAAAACTTTGTTGCTGCCTTGAATCATGGAAAAGAACAGTTGAAATTTGTTCAAAGAAAACACACAGTTGAGACAGCTCTGCTCTTTGTCTTAAATAACCATTCTATATCTGTACTCGTACAGTATACATTCACCTCAAAAAGGTCTGGTGATATGAAAATGGCACAGAGGAATACTTGATGTAAGAAGCATTAACAACCAAGCAATAACATGCTACAGGGTAATTTAAATGTTTACAAGCTGTTGTGCAATTTTTGACAAGGAAGGAGAGACTCGCAAGATACGTGTGATATTCTCATTTGCTTTTACAACTTTCATTGCAGGGACAGTTAAAAGATTGCTATGTCCTGAGAGATACACTTTGGGGGCTACAGTTGCTTTCTTGAAAAATACCAATATCAATCACTAAAGTCTAAAGAGGGAGATAATCTAAGTGAACAAAAGACATTGTAATACTACTGTACATTTGTATGCAACACACCACATCACTAGTTTTGCAAAGGTATGAAGAACTATCAAATTCTTCAAAACTGTTAAAAGTAGAATACATTGAAGTTATTCTGACTGGTTTTCTATTAGGGCATTTAAAGGTCGTGTGACATGCCACCAAAAAGAGCTGTTTCACTTGTCAGTTAAAGAATTAAGTCCTCCAATCAAAGATCCGTTGGAATTATTTCAATATCTTTTACCGTTCTCAAAATATACGTCTTCAAAGTTTGATGGTTTCTGAAGAAACTAATTGCCTATGCAAAAATAATGATGTGGAGTGTTGCACAGTGTTAAGATTTCTTTTTTTAACCCTATATAAATTATCTCTTCATTACTGATCATATAGATTAAGGTTTGGTGAGTGATATCAATATTTTTCAAGGATAAAATGTTAACTTTTATAATAAACCCGTCAGGGAATAACAATGCTACCAGTGTCCTTGAAATTAAGGTTGAAAAAACAAAGGCTAACATGTGCCATATATGGTATGTCCCTCTTTAGATGTCACATATTTGCATGTTTAGCTTATGTTTATTCATGATACAAGTGTGAAATAGAAATTTCCCTGTAAAATGGTCAATGTTTGACGGATTTTAATGGGAATTGTGGCTATTTTCTGGATTTTTAATGCTTTTTACATCAAATATCCAACTATGTTTTTTTTCATGTCACATGACCTTTAATTCTTTGACTGCTAAGTAACATCAGCTCATTTTGGTTGTATGTTACTGTTCCTGTAAAACACCAACATACAAAAATAGTTACAAGAATGACATCACAATTATTGCACAATCTACCATTTTGAACTGAGGGAATAAGCTTTGACATTTTATATCTCAGCTGAAAAATGTCATGTGAAGATGGGAGATGGAAAATTTGGATTCATTTTTCAAGCTTTGTAACAAATGCTTTTGAAATTTCAGACTTAAGGCATAACTAAGGGGATTCCTTGCCCCAATTATAGGTAGGAAAGGAACATACTGTAGAGTGCCACATTCTCCTGCTTCAACTTCTGTACTCTTTATCCCACATAATCTCTGTGCACCTCCTGGCCAGTGAAATACTGTGCCCCTCCAGTGCCTTGTCTCCCCTTCAGAAAGTCTAGAGACAACACTGGGTATTGTAGGAGGGCCTCTGGTGAAAATTTATGTAAATTATGTAAAATCCAGTCTGCTTTATTGTGGATCAAAAGTGAAATGATTTAAGTACTCATATAAACTTTTGTCGTGCAATCTGTAAAGTAAACACTGCTTGATGTGACAGTAAGTAGCCCTTATGCCTCTAGTTCCTGCAAGGAACAATACAACATCTTTGTTAATCACTTTCCACCAACTTTGGTAAACTTTTGTCATGCTGTCTGGTAGTTTTTGACTGAGGGTTTTTATTGCAGATAATTATATAGCTGACCACAGTCAACTCCAAATACAACATGATTTATGAATATGAGTAAACTTAAAATGGTAATATTGTATTAATGCCTGCTCAAGATTGTCCACCTTAAAAATGAAACAATGAAAAATATGCATTTCAACAAGTTCTATAATTATCCCCTTTCAAACATTGTAATTCTATAGAATGTTTGACAAGTTGGTAGAATCAAAGTATGGTACCAAATAGAAATTAATTGGAAGCCACAGATTTGACAGAAGTATTACTGTACTGCAGACTACTTTTCCTTTTTGGCATCTTTCAAGTTTACAAAGAGTTAGATACATTGCTTTCTTCCCCTCCTTTCCGCTTTAACATGACCATTAATTTGATGTAGAAAAAGACAATGACGTAATCATGATATGCTGTTAAACTTCTTTAGTCAACCTATCTATGTATGTTTTAGCAAGAATAATCAAGACTACAGAAATGAGTGTTTCACGAAAGGGTATACTGCTTGAAACTTGTGTGAAATGTAGAATTACAGAAGAGAAACTGAACAAAATGTGTAAATAGAGCTCTGTTAAATTGCCATTTTGACTGTGTGAAATTCCATTTCTGGTCTGTAAGGCATATGTATTTATTGCACAATTATATAGCAAGCAGATATGTGTGACTATATCCAGGTATGGTATCGGTAAATAAACAAGACTTTTTGTACTTTAATATGCAGTCTCAGGCTATGTGACCTATGAAGGTCATTCTGTACCTTGTAAGCATGTTCACTGAAAGGGGGACCCTTCATTACATGTAAGGTTGGCATATGCAATATTGATTTTAGGTAGCTAAGAAAAACTATGACATGAAACGTAAAAAGTGTGCTATCTGTACACCATCTACTTTGCAAGGTGTCGTGAACAATTTGGGATGCAATGCCACTTTTGCTATTTACATTTGTCAAAGTTATGAGACCCCTGCAAACGTAATAGCAGTATTGACCTGTCAGGAAGTTCCAGGTTCTCAGACTATAAGGCATGGCACATCCAAAAAGATAGGACATTTGAAATTTGGATATGAAAATGCAAGACATTCACGTGTTTTAAAACAGCTTCAATACTATTACTGTAATACTTTTCATCTTATAAAACTGATTACATTTCCGTCTAATTTCAACCAACTTGTTGAAAGTAATTTTTAGTATTGAAAAGCACCTCTACCAAAATTTAGCAGTAACATATCAGCAAGCTTCAGGTTCTATGACTAAAGGTAAGGAATTTCAAAGAGGGTAGGACATTTCCAATTTTAATGCAAGAAATTCAAGTGTGTAAAAATAATTGAGCTACAACTACTATCAATATTCCCATTTCATAATAGTGATTGAATTTCGATTAATTCCATTCTACTTGTTGGAAGTATTTCTAGCGTTCAAAGTAGGACACACCCTGCAATAGTACTAAAGTAGTAACAACTGCTTCCATGCAGACATGACAGCAAAACAGTCAGTGATCATCTACACTGTATTCAACTTTACGTACTCTGTCTACCATTTCACGTACAATGATGCATGAAATCATACAGTGGCTGCTAATAGTGGCAGTCAAGTTTGTAGTCATTTGCAACTTTGCAATTTAAACATCAAGTAGCCCTGTAAATCATTGGTACAGTAGATGTTAATGGCATTTATCACAGGAAAACAATATAGAGCAGTAATACTTACAGATCCAAATTGATAGTGCAATAGTTGCTGACTTTGTGATTTGCACTTGGTATGGTCATTCCAACTTTGCAATCTGCGGTCCCCCACAAGTTTTTACAAGGTTGGCAAGAGCAACTAGGTAGTTTTTCCTTTCAGGAAATCAAAAATGACCTAAACTTTTCCAAATAATGTGCAACCTGTGACAAAACAATTACTGCCTCAAGTGATTTTCAAACAAAGTCCTTCAGTATTCAATTACATATAAACATTGGCCCTGAAGACATGATAACTTTTTATCTTCTGTGTACCTCTTGTCACAGGGAAATTTATTTCAAGGAAATCTCTACTTGACCCAGCTGAAACTGGGAAATGCAACAGGTGTGTTAGAAGTAACAGCTTCTGCCAAACTGATGTAAATTTTGCACTTAGGGGTTCCATCGTGACTGATGGAATGAAGGAATTGATTTTTCTTTTCCATATTAAATTATATATCAGCGATAAGTGTTTTTGCACCATCACTCTCCACACAGAGGGAGAGATGATTTTATCATACTTTGTTTGTCTCAGAGAAAGACATCAGCTTAGTAAAATTTTAAAACTTAGAATTCAAAATGTCCAAATTCCAGTTCCTTCAAATTTGTAAGTAGTTTTGGAATGTTGGTGGAATGAGCATTGCTACAGCCATTTCTTCCCAGATCTGGTAACATTTTTGAATCATAAGAACGTCTCTATCCCAAACCTGTTAAGAAAAGTTCAATACATGCTTGCTACATATCAGAGAGTTTGAGAAATGGCACCATCCTTGTAAAAAAATGAGATTTACCTATACCCACAGCCAAACAAGATATGAAGATGTGGTTTTTGCCGCAGTTTTGGAACTTTGCTCTCCTCTCATTTATGCAGGGTTGATGATGTTTTCTTTTTAATTTTTTTTTAAAAATCAATAAAATTGATTTTTTTTCTTTATTGAAATAAGATTTTTTTATTTACATTGACTTTGTCATGTCATGGGATGATACATGCCCCCGGCATGTATTTCTCACTAAACATCCCAACATGCTCATTTTTGCTAATTTAATCCTTTCCATGTCTCTCATGGAAGTAATGAATGCACGTGCCAGCTTGTTTGCAAGATAGTAAAAAATTTTCAAATATCTTTGATTTAGCAAGGCTGCTATATCTGTTGTGGCATCCTGTGAATGCTGACTTCTAGAACCATTCATATGATCACTATTTTTAGCAACAGATTTTTGCAGATTGTAAGATCCCAGGTCCACCACTGCACACAGGAATCAACTCCTATGACATAATCCCAACATGGCTGCAGGCTGCAGCCTGCAAGTGTTAGCACACTACTGTAGGTGTATCTTTGCCCCAGGTGTAGATATTTGACAATTTCAGACTTGTGACTTGACTAAGTGTACAGCATATCAAAATTTTGTTTTAGATTGTAGATCTCTTGCCTTGTGCTTCTCCACTATTACATACCAATGATATGTTGAATGCTCCTACCCCATCTTTCAGTTTGCACCTGTGGACCCCAGCCTGAGAAACACATAAAAATGAATCTTCCATTAGGGTTGCCACTTTGCAAAGGGTGTGGTATAGAATTTAGCAATTTTCTATGGGATGAGAGGAATGCTATGATACAAGGTAACTTGTAGTTACTGTGCATTATTGTTCTCGGTTAAGTTGACACTTGTAGCTGGAAAGTGCAACTCAAACCCTCACAGAAAAAGTTAAGAATACACCAAAACATAGCACCCATCAGTGACTTTTCTAATACCATGCTCATAGAGCATTTGCTTTGTACAGTGTTAAGTATCAAAGCAACATGTAACACTGCTGAAAGGCTCTGCCATGAGAATCTTAGGTAAATTAGGCTTTTAATCATTTTCAAGTGGTGAAGGGAAGATTTTAAGCAACTTTTCAATGATTTGCTTTTTGTTTATGCAAAAAGCTTAAATTGTCAAATTTTAAAAGAGTGATTTAAATCAGCCAACCCTGCATCTATATTACTAAAATGTGATTCTTTGATTCTTTTCATCTCCTTTAAACCAGGGGGCTGAAGGAGATAGAGCACGTCCCTTCTTGAAAACTTTCAGGCTTGCCGACAATAAGCCCCCAATTGTCTTGCGCTTGAATATTCTATGCTACCTAAATGGGATTTGGAAGTGTCACAAATGGTTCTTGTCTTTTGCTAATGTATATCTCAAGCAGTTCTCTGCAGCATACAACTAGCTGCTTTTTGTACAGCTGAGGTGCTACGTAAGAGAAGTGATGCAATTGCCAATAAGAGAAGTGATGATGCAGTTTTGGGAGGAAAAACTAATTATCAAATAAAGACAAAAACTCAGAACTTTTCTACCCAGCACAATGAATAGAATGATCAATCATGGTGGATGTAGTAGTTGGGGTTGACTGTGTGGCATTACCACACACAGTTGTGCATTAGCAGAGCAGAGTATGGTATGTCATTGTAAAAACTCAACATTCCAATTTCACAGCCATCTTCAAAATGTCTGCAAGGAAATCTCTGCAAGGAAATCTCTGCTACAAATTTTATAGTTCTCTATCATTATAGAGACATGTAGTATTCGTCAGGGTGTGGCACCATCACTCTTCCAAAATACATTTTAATGGGAAAACTATCTCGAACAGTAGCAATCAGAGTGAAGTTACTCAAAATCAAAATTTGGCATGGAGGTATTCCTTCAACAGCCCCATGGGAACAGGCTCAAACTGACATCAGTGGAAAAGAACTTGGTAAATGCCTGTTGGAAAAAGCTTCATAGAGTTGAAATATAAAATATACTACCCTCCTAGGGATAAATTCATGACAGTATTAGTAGAAAATATTTTATCATCCTATCATACTGTGGGAAATAACTGTACTGTAGTCTCCTGGTCAGTATCCAATGAATCATTGTAAGCCTTTTGCTTCTCTGATTGATAGAAATTTACAGTAACACCTTCATAATTTTTGTGCATTGAATAGACTGTAGGTAGGAACGTATTGTTTTACTGCACTTAGACCTACTAGAACAGATCTAAACTTCAGCGTTACCCCTACTCCCATACATCCTCAATTAAAGAATCTCCTGACCATGCACTGTCCAGAAAGTGAATTTGTATAGTAGAATATGTAGTTCAACAAGGAAACAATATTTTCATTGAATCAGTTCGTTTATCGCAATGCTGCATGCAGGCAGTCAGCACAGCAGATTCAAGTTTACATGTATGTGTGAGGTGCCCACTCTTTTGATGGTTTGTCTAGTAATGCATATCAGTATAATCATAGTTGACATAAATTTACACTGTTCAAAAGATGATGCCCATGTACAGCACTTGGCATTGAGTAGAGATTGTAAAGCAATGTGGTCAAAATCAAAATTTCACAATAAGCTACAGTATTTACTGTAGGTTATAATTTACTCTATTAAATGGCCCCCTCTCCAATACTGCTCCCACCCCAAAATTTACACCCCTAATGTTGAAATGCTTTAATTTCCAACAAAAGTTTCTTTAATACATTTTTAGATCCTGAACCAAACTCCTGTGGCCCTTTTTTTTTGGGGGGGGGGGGGGGGGATTACTGAATGATTGTCTTGACAGTAACAAATATATCCAGACAGAAAAGTTGACAACTGGTACTTGAATCCATGTATTTACATTTTCAGCATCAGATACAGTGCCTCAATAGCTTTTGTAAGGTAAAGATATGAATTCACAATTCAACCTTAACAAATGCCCCCTTTGGATAATTTCATGCCCCTTGGGCATTTAGTAATGTTGGTAAGGTAATATTTTCTTAATCCTTAACCTTAAGGCTATGGTTTGTTAACAAAATGGTGAATGGATTGTTATGACTGAATCTACATACACCTTTCTTCATGAATGGGGTTGTGTGGGAAAGGAAAGTCACAAACTCATGGAAAAAGAAGATGGTTGATGGATTTCTGCCCTTCTTCTTGCCATTGTTAGTTGCTTTATTTGGAATATAGAGGGATTTCATGTGCGTTGGATTCCCAGGCACTGAAGGGCAAAACACGCAGTTAGCCTATTTACAGCATACGTGCACGGCATAACCATAGATACTACTGTGACACAATGGACGTGTGCACTTCAAAACCACTAGAGACGCACGATCTTGCCCTTCAGAACCAAAGAGACGCACAATCACATGGTGGGGTGAAACCCCTCTATAGACCATGTCCTGTTTGAATGCTTTCAGTTCCTTTTACTCTATATCAACTTCAAACATCTTTATTTTTTTCTTCTTCTAATTTCCCTCCCCCAGACTAGCACCTCTTTAATTTTCCTTACTTCCATACAGAAAACAAATTCTGATTTAAGTTAAATCAGGTGCAGGGCTGGTTAGTTTTCCTCTACAACAGGGGTTCTCAAGTGTTTCGGTCTACAGGCCTCTTTTACTCAAGTTTCTGCTTCATATTTACTGCAGTAGCTAGGACTTCATTCTGCAGCTTGATTTCTTATTAAAACTGTGGACTCCTCAAATTTACAGTAGGCCTACTGTGGGCCATTTTGTGAACCTCATGGGCTGCAGATGGCGCTGGCAACCATGTGAGAATCTATATGCTTTACAACATGTTTGTCACGAGATTGCTACTAGAGAAAACCTTTTCTTGTGAAATGGCTTGGTTTGTAGGAAAAACTTGTCTAGAAGGCCTTCATCGTCTTACCTGAACTATATAACTTTAAGGAAAATTTTGTTTAATTGCTTGTTCTCTGTGGTATGAAGAAATTTGAACACATACTGGTTGTTTCATTTCAACTACACATGGTATCATATTAACATTCCAGGAGATTTGCCATTGTGGGAGAAAATCATTTTCCCCTGTAAAGGAGAAAAGTGTGACCCCCATTTTGCAGTTTACCCACAGTGCCACACCATTTGGACAATACATATCAAAGGGTCAATCTGACGCCTCTGAAAAATTTGTACATGCAAAGGACATTTCAAAGCCTGTCTATTTGTGTAGCTGGTTACATTACCTACAACTTTTCCAGGCTTGTCAAAGGTGGTCCACTGTGAAGTGTGCATGTTTTGCAAAAATCTTAAAAAAGGCGATGTGACCAGCTTGTAACGGCCTCACTACTAGGTGTACAGTGGTCTCTCACTGCATGCACAATTCGTGTGCATAGCAACAGCTGAGCACACTGAGCACAGCTGCATGCACAATTTGTGTGCATTAGCAACAGCTGAGCACATGCAGTGTGCAGTGCAGAGACTCATTAACCTATGAACGTTCACCTTACATGCTTTACCAGTGGTACAAGTGCTGCAGGCCTTCACTTCTAAACTAATGCCTAGGAACTATGCAATTCATGACTCAAATGAGGAACAGCTAGTTTACTGGAATTAATGTTGGATAATCACCACTGTCAGACGCTGCCAACACCACTTTCCGTATAAATCCAGCACACAGGGCATACATAGCCATGTATGTTTGTTCTAGCTACACTGCATCCCGACATTCCGCGTCTGTGTGTGAAACCACTGTTATGAAAGGAAGGCTTGTTAATTCATGATCATGATGCCTTATGAATACGAGTTTGAGAATCTCCAGGACCGATTACAGTACACTTAACCTAATTGTAATTTAAAGTAAAAAACTGGTCATTATCATTTGACGTCACCAGAGATCATAATGAGAAGTCATTCCAAAACATATTCCAATGGTTGTAGTCAATCAAAATCCACATTTTAAACTGCAGTAGTGGTCCGATCTGGTGATTGAACCATGCATAAGGGTATGTTTCATCAGGTAGCCATACCAGGAAGCACCTTCCTGCTGTCACAACCTTGTTAATAGTTCATTAAAGGTTAGTAAAGAACTATGAGTTGGGTTGAAACCTGCGAAAGAGCCTCTTGTTTGAAGATATTCCTCTTTTTCTTACCAAGCTATTAGTTTTTAAAATCCCTTACATGGCAAAGGAACAGGTACTGGGAGAGGGCTCCCTTCTACTATGCTATTATTTTTTGCCATGTTCTTACTTCTGCATGGATAATTTAAGGCAAGAAATGTTCACAGAAGGTAAGAATCTGGGCCTGCAGTTCCTAAGCCAAGGACTTTCGTGGATTTTGCAAGAGACAGAACAAGTTGTGCAAGATCAAGAGGTCAAAGGCTATTGAGCAAAGGTCGAATTTAGAAATCTGTTTAATCGTTGAATTGTAAGGCACTAGAGTGGGATTAAAGTTGGTGATAAAGGAGAACAATAGTTGATCAGCAACGAGTTGCTAAAGACAGAGTTGTAGATCTGAGTCATGCGACTTGGACTTGAGTCAGATTGACTCCAGCTGCTATTTTTTAGCTCAAGAAGTTGAGCTATTGTCATTGCAATGCGTCTGTCTGTCTGTCTGTCTGTCCGTCTGTCTGTCCGTCTGTCCGTCCGTCTGTCTGTCCGTCTGTCCGTCCGTCTGTCTGTCCGTCTGTCCGTCCGTCTGTCTGTCCGTCTGTCTGTCCGTCAACATTGGAAAAAAGGCTGCTGTCTGCAGGTGCTTTGACCGTTCCTTCTCAAAGTTGGTGTGGGTATAACACATATCAAGGGCTTGATAATTATGGTAACAGGAAGTAGGTCAAAGGTCATTGGGGGTCGTGAGAGGTCAAAGAGTGAAATCACGCAAAAGCCTTCAACTCCTTGTGGTTTTGTTGGAATCTTTTCAAATTTGACAGGAATATTCAGTAAATGATTGGTCATCAAACTTGTTCTTTTGAAGTAGATCAAAGGTCATTTGGGGTCAAAGAGAGGTCAAGCAAAAGGAGGTCAAACAGTGTAATCACGCAAAAGCCTTCAACTCCTATGGGTTATGTCAGAATTTTATCAAATCTGGCAAGAGTGTTAAGAAGATAATGGGTCATCAATGTTGTACTTTTGAAGTAGGTCAAAGGTCATTTGGGGTCATGCAGGGGTCAAACAGTGAAACCACTCAAAAGCCTTCAACTCCTAGGGGTTATATCCATATGTTATCATAATTGGTCAGGGTGTTTAGTAGATAACAGGTCATCAAAGTTGTACTTTTAAAGTTGGTCAAAGGTCATCTGGGGTCAAGCAGGGGTCAAACAGTGAAGTCAATCAAAAGCCTTCAACTCCTAAGGGTTATATCCAAATCTTATCAAAGTTAGCCAGAGTGTTCAGTAGATGACAAGCTGTCAAAGTTGTACTTTTGAAGTAGGTCAAAGGTCATTTAGGGTCAAAAAGTGAAATGTTGTAAATGTCTTCAATTCTTAAGGGTTATATCCAAATCTTATCAACGTTAGCCAGAGGGTTCAATTGATGATAGGTCATCAGAGTTGTACTCATGAAGTAGGTCAAAGGTCATCTGGGGTCAGAGAGGTCAAACCGTGAAATCACTCAAAACCCTTCAACCACTAGGGGTTATATCCAAACCTTATCATAGTTGGCCAGAGTGTACAGTAGATGACAGGTCTTCAAAGTTGTACTTTTGAAGTAGGTCAAAGGTCATTTGGGGTCAAGGAGAGGTCAAACACTGGAATTGTGCAAATTCCTTCAGCTCCCCAGGGGTTGTGTCTGACTTTTATCAAAGTTGACAAGAGTATGCAGTAGATGAATTGATGGGTCATCAGAGTTTTACTTTTGAAGAAGGTTAAAGTTGTTTGGGGTGAAAGAGCTAGGGCAAACAGTAGAATCAAGCAAAAGCCTTGAAATACTCATGGTTGTGTCGGAATCTTATCAAAGTTGGCCAGAGTGTTCAGTGGATGATGCATAGGTGTACATTGTGTTGATGTTAATTAGTGTTTGCACTGGGTACCTGGGTACCCGACTGATGATGTCAGGACCCTGTTCTCAAATTGCTACCTGGATCCAAAGTTTCACTAACATAGATTGCACGTGTGACAGAACACCTAACATGTTACTTTTTCCTGGCAAAATTTATCACGGACACGCCTAAGAACACTTGTCATGCCCATACGTAAGATACGTTGGTGTTATATTATATCAACTTGCAAAGCAAAATTTCTCATTATGACTTTTATGACTTTAGAACAAACTTGTAGCCTAACATAAGTTATATTTTCGGGTACCCGGGTACCCGACAGACCATCGAGTTAGGGTACCTGGTTCCGAATTTTGGACCCGGTGCAAACACTAATGTTAATTGCCATTTGGGGTCACAAAACATCAAATGGTGAAATCCATGCTAGTGCTTGTCCATAAGGGTTTATGTTTTGTATGATGTATACTATAGGAATCATTTTTTGACAGACCTGACAAATTGGGGTATAAGTAGCCTAATTTTTGTCAGCAGAAATACCTACAGTACTGTGCCCACAAACACTTAACAAAAAGTTGCAAGCCGGACAACTCTAGCAGATATACCACTGCTGTGACCATTTACAAGATAGCACTGAAGTTGCTAGATCATGACAGTCTATAGTTGCTAGGTCATGACAGTCTAGGACTCCTTGATTTGGATCCCTAGTGAAACTATATAACATTAACTGTGTGAGAGAAATTGTAGTTGAGCTACAGCATCATTGATGCTCCTGTTGTGACTTGTGACTTGACTTGCAAATACTGGCATTGACTTATGTTTTGACTTGGACTTGCACAAAATGACTAATGACTTGCCTTGGACTTGCCAGTAATGACTTGTAAACAATGCAAGCTCATTCAACTACCCCATAAACCTAAAAAATTCATTGAGGTATTACATGAACCATGATGGATGTGTCTTAAGAAAATCAAGACTGGAATTTAGTCACAGGCTGTTGACACATATGAGAGTAGGTTGACTGGGATCAGATGTAAACAAGGGTGGTTCCAGGTGGAGGCCAGAGGGGCATGGCCCCTATCAGTTGAAGGCTACTTCCTCCCACCCCACTGTGGGGAATATTTCCAATTTCTTTGAGGAACCTTAGTCTGTGCAAAAAGCATGTGATCCCCAGTGATGAATAATCTTCCTATAAAGAACTGTTTTTGCTCTCAGTGGGGCAGAATTCTTAAAAGAGATGTGAAAGTTTTAGTGCTCTTTGCATGCTTTAGAGTTTTGGTTGTTTATTTTTCTTCCATAAATTAGTGCAATTCCATGTAGCTAAATAATACAAGCTCTTTCCTCTTTACCAAGTAACCTATTGGTAGACTACACAGTTTTATGTAAAGGTCTGGATTTTCATCCCATATCGCATAAATGTGTTATATTGGGTAGAGGTCAACATCTCCACAGACAGTTGATCTTTTATGTTAATGGAAAGATATTCCTTAAAATGTATTCAAAAGTTTTCATGCACTTCACATACTATGCAATTCCACTAGATTCAAATTTTCCAGGAAACATTAAATCATTACACAACTGGATACTTCAATTGTAGTAGGATATTACCAGTACAGTGTGCAAAATATGCCATGCAATGGAATGGCCTGTTACAACAATATTACACCCCCCCCCCCCGTTGATGTAATTCCTGTATTTACCTGTCGTCCATGTCGGGGCTTTGGGTTGCTGCACCCATCCCTGTGAGGGTGCCTGCCCCCCCCCTCCCACCTGTCAAGCAAATCCAGGTGCCATACCTAGTGTTAAACGCCCTTGTTCAGTAACAGAACATATTCATTACACCCAGCTTGGCTACTGTTTAAAGTTTTTCCAGTGTAGAAGTTCATTTCTATTTACTTTTCAACTAAATTGACAGTTACCATGAGTTGATCATTTACCAATATTTGTTGGTAAAAATACAGAAAACAAGAAGTTAAGTGAAATGGATGAAACTTTCTAGTTTCTATTGTATCTCTCCCTCATTGTGTAATATTTTGGTGTGTTTTGAGAAAAGGAGCACTCCTAGCAGCTGAGGCTTGAATTGGAGGTGGAATATGCATTTTAACACAATGCTCCAGATGGAATGATGCGTCGATCACTAGGTAAAAAGCAACTTAGAGACTTATTCACTGAAGTCAGGAATAGTATTAAACATCAAAAACCAGGGCAAAATTGACATTTTAAATGGAATTTGAAATATAGGTTTTTGCCCCAGACATTCTTTACCACATATTTGTTGAAATGAATGAAAATGCTCCAGAAGTTCTTCCAGTGCCCAAACTTCAAAACTTGGATTTGAGTATACTTTTTGTTTGAAAGGAAGATTTAATGAAACTATATGTTGATTTGAATCAAAGTGTTGCACATCGTACATAAGTTTGAATCACACTGGTTGACTTGAGGTACCCGTACCATACAAGTAAACAATCTGCTGTTTGTACATTGTGATGAGCTACTGTCATGGATGGCCCAAATATGCCAGCAAAGAAAGCACAAGTGTAAAATGAAGATGGATATTTTTTGTCTTCCATAAAATTTATGTTCATTTGAGCAGGCCATAATATGACACCTGGTTGCACATAACACCTTGAAAAAATTTGCACATAACACCTTGAAAAAATTTGCATCTTCACTAGTTTACTTGTCACTTGGTTTGTGCTGGGACCAAATGTCTTGTGCCTTGATATGTGAAAATATGTGACTTGACTTGCAATTACTGTTGACTTGACTAGTGACTGAACCAAATAACTTGTGACTTGACTTCAACTTGCTGAAAATAACTTGTACATGACTTGACATGGACTGACAAATATTGAGTTGTTACCGTCTCTGGCGCTAAAGGTCATTTGTAGCCATAAGAGTCGTAAAATTCTTTATTTGCATTTTGTCCATGCATGGATGCCACTTTTGCACTTCTCAGATAATATTCCTGTTTTTCTTTGCTGCTCCTGAAATCCCCTGTACCTTTGTCGAAAATGTGATCAGTCATCATGGGTTTTAAGCACTAACTAGATAAGCTTGCTTCTGACAACATGCTTTGCTAGATATGCATAATTTCTCAAGGTCATTTGATACTTATTTCAGCAGAAAACAAAAATAGGGAATAAAAGTAGTAAAAGAATGACACCAGAAATAACTGCCAAAATTTGGACTTTTTTAATAGGAGGCAGTATTTTTCATCTCAGTTTAATGAAAACAGCAATGAAGAAGGTAAGACCTGTGAGTTAGTTTTGTCATTTCAGACGTAAGGTTCCCTTGAAACCAATTACGATTTTCAAAATGTTGATCATACTGCACATTTCATAATGTTGTGGTAGCATCCACATCAGCATCAGTTTACAACATTAGAAGATCACAGAATGCTTACATCACTTGGGCTGTTGACAGTGTAATTAGAACTAACCAAAACAAACTGGTGAAATATTTTTCTTTCCTTAATGAAACTGAATTTGGGATACTTGTCTACAGAGGAATTGCCTTTTTCAAAGAACTACACTTACTAACCTTATCTGTTATATGCATTAGACATGTGTCAAAAGACAACTAATATTCCAGACCCTCCGCTAACACATTTACTAACACATTTAAAAACCTAGCTAGGTGTCACATACTGCTCTCCAAACAAATGATTTAACTAAAGAAACATTGTTGCCACTGTCATTTGGAATGTTCATCTTACTAAGATGAATGCAAGTTATACCACTGGACACTTCCTTTTGTCTGCACATGATAGCTTACCTAACATGTTTACATGCTTACAGCCGTGAAAGGCCTGGTCACATTAAAATCTGACGTCAATGTTATTATCAAAGACAGCTAAAAGAGGGTCAATTCCCATTGGAGTCTATGAACCTTGCCTACGTCATCAGAAGATTTCCTTTGTGCCTATTAAGCCCACATGCTAAGCTGAAGAAAAGCACTCAAAAACACTAGCTGATTTACCCTTAGGGTTTTTCACCACTTCATTTGATGGGTGGTAACTCTGCCTAACTTACTAAGGTCTGTGTGTACAATAAATTTTCAGGATTACAATTTTGGTAGTCATTACAAATGTTTTAGATGATATTTTAAATGAAATTAAAGTGAAGCAAATTGCTGCATTCTGACCTACCTACATTACGATGTACTAATGAACAGCAATCACAAACTGATGGTAAAAAAATCCTCAAATGAATTTGGTTGATAAATCAGCAACAGCAAAATTCCAGCATGAAGGAAATCTGAGCTCTTTGGCTAAATGTTACCAGCACTGGCAGTAGTATTAGAGCAAATGCAGCAGTACAACTGGTGAGGAGCACAAGAGACCTTGAAAGACCAAAACAAGAATTTAGTAAAAATTGATTTGGTGCATAAAAGCCACCTACAAGCTACTAAAAATAAAACAACTGTCCACAAGGTTTGCATCAGTGATTGTTAGAACAAGTCATATTGTGGCCTTCAGATTATCTTGAGAAGTAGTTAAAATATCTTCTGTGGTTTTGAGAGGTTTCCTAAAATTTGGCTCAACAATTTCAAAGTAGCCGGCATATCTGAATGTGAGTCCGTTTGCTCCATGTGAAGTTAGGAAGGTATTAGTCACACCATGGAGCTTTTTCGTAATAAGTTCCTAGTAAGTTTGGTTCTGCTCTGCAGGCTGTTATAAGTGACTGACAGGTGTTATCTGCCTAGTATCCCAGTTGGCAAATACTGTTTGTCCTTTGAAGAGTGATGATTACTGTGCTTGCTGACCTGTATAAATGAGCAAAACATTAGATGAGTGATCTCTGTGGGTAAACAGTCCCAAGCAGCTTTGTGTTTGTTTGCAGAATGGAATTGTGGAATACATGTGACATAAACAAACTGAGCTTAGCACATAGTATACTGTGTCCCCCTATTTTCGTGCGTCAGCAATTTTCGTGCAGTACTGTACATGCCAATATCATTGAGCCTGCATTAATTTGTGGCCATCCTAACTGCATGAAAATACGGGTCCCCATCCTATGTTAAGGCAGATTGTACTGTATAGTGAGAAATTTTCATGGGGGTTAAATTTTCCCACTTTTCACGGCCAAGTATCTAATCGCGAATTTAAGACCCGTGAAAGTACTTTCGTTAGTTTGTACAAGACTATGTTGGTTGCTTGCAACAGCGAATTCTCCACTCCGCAAATATGTTAAAAAGGTACAGATTCGCCAAAAATTAACCTCGCGGAAATTTCCCGCTATACAGTAAGACAAGTTTTATACCAAAAGAGGAAGTTTATACGAATTCCAGGACACAAAACCACATGTAAGAGCCCTTATATTTGTGATGGATTTATGAAGGGATGATTTGACACATTTCTCTGGTAAACTGAAATTTTGGAACACATGTTGTGTTTATGGGTGTGTTGTTTTCATCCCAATGGTTTGGAGGATGTGCACATGTGCATTCTAATTATCAAACTCACTTATTACCCAATTACTTCAGAAGTGATCATTGTTATCTTACAGGATTATTTTTCCATCTACTCCTTGTAGAAGACTAAGAAATTTCTGATGAAGTACTCTCCTAGTTTTGACATTGACCTTCTGTCTACCCGACAGTGGGGAAATTATGGTTTGATATTGAATTTATTATTTTTTTCCAAAAAACTTTACTATCAAACAAATAAGTTACAAATTACTGAAGACATAACATTACTGTTCTGAATAAGTATTTGATTAACAACTGGTCCAATTACATTTGATGTATAGGGAATGTAGCACAGTTGTGAACCTCATGAACCCATCACTGAAAAAGAAAAAAAAAACTTCAGTATTGGGGATTTTAACTCTTGCCTTCCATTACGAGTTATACTGCCTGCCTCCACCTATGTGTCAATAGAAAATAATGTGGCCAGGTGACTCAAGCATGACTCAGCTAGATGGAAACTAAAATTCAATTTTCTCCTGAAGTCTGTATGCATTGACTGATCCATGGTAGGTGTTCACATCATGAGATACAATGGATGCCACAACAACACAGCTGGCACATATCAAACTAGTGATAATAAGAAATAGTACTCCACCAAAATATTGCATCCAATCTAACTTTTTCAATCCACACAATCAAATTTTTCATTGCTTAGCACTATGATCATATATGCAAATTTATGTACTGTAGACTTTAGAGCACAAATGAGAGCCCTGGAGTTGAGACCTTTTTGCCATCAAGTGCTGCATAAGCACATGAAAAGGAGGGTTGGGGCATGCAGATGATCCCCAAATGTTCTGGGATTCATTTTTCATTACACTTCAGTTGATAAACACAAGAGGACAATCTAAGGAGTTGCTAATATCTCATCCCCAACCACATTCCCCTCCTTTAACTATAGGTCAGCAAATACAGTGAAGTGATGTCACTAGAGGAATTCTTAGCAGGAAAGAACTTGTGATGTACTTTCTCAAATGTAAATGAGTCAGAATCCCTTACTCCAAAGCCTGCTTAAAATGGCTAGACTTCTCTTTATTTTGATTGCATATGAAAACCTTTGGCTCAGTTAACATCCGTCTTATCAAATTTGATCAGAATTTTCAATAGGTGATAGGGTCATTATACTTGTACTTCAAGAGTAGGTCAGAGATTATTTTGGGTCATAGAGAGACCCAGTAGTGAGATCATTTTGGGTCATAGAGAGACCCAGTAGTGGAAAAAGCTTTCATCTCCTAGGGGTTGCATCTGAATCTTATCAAATTTGGCAGGATCATTCAGAAGATGATGGGTCAACAAAATAGTGCTTTGGAAGAAGGTCAAAGGTCATTTGGGGACATGAAGAGATCAAACAGTGAAATCACACAAAAGCCTTCGACTCAATCCTAGGGGTCAAATCTATCCAGAATGTTCATTACATGACATGTCATCATAGCTGTAATTTTGCTGTAGGTCAAAGGTCATTTAGAGTCACAAAGAGATTAAACAGTGAAATCATGTACAAACTTTCGTATCCTAGGGGTTGTGTCTGAAACCTATCAAATTTGGTCACTGTGGTCAGGGTAGGTGACAGGGCATCATTCTTGTATTAAGGCAGTAGGTCATTCATTGTTTGAGGTCAAAGAGAGGTCAGACAGTGAAATCATGCAAAGCTTTCAATTTCTAGGCATTGTCTGAATCTTATGAATATCATCATAGTGTTAAGTTGGTGATAGTTCACCACGGTTGTCCTTTGTGTCGATGTTGCTTGTCATTTGGGGTTACAAGAGGTCAAATGGTATGCCAACGATTTTCCTTAAGGGAGTTTTGGGTTTTGTGATTTAATATTTTGCCACTGAAATCGAAAAGTTTACAAATTGGGCAAAAAATAGCACTTCGCATAGGGTCACCTGAGTTTAATACCTACAGTATTGCTGTGACCATTGACATTGCGGTATCGAAGGTGCTAGATCATGACTGTCTGTGTTTACATATGCATGTTATAATTCATCTTATTCAACATGCATACTGTATGTCTGCCAGCTGCTTTTGAGGGTCTTAAGACTCATCTTTTTGGATCTCTATACAGAAATTGCATTGCAGTTACTGCGTGTGAGGAAATTGTAGTTGTGCTACTGCATCCTTGATACTTGCTGTCTGGCACACTTGTAATTGTCAACCTGTTAATGTTGTAATCACTTTGCCAGATGGCAGCTAGTTGCTGATAATGTAGGGAGCAGCCTATTGTAAACAGGAGGCAGTTAAGTAGCTAGGAGCCACATAATGAAGCATTGACCAACAGTGGTGAGGTATCCTCTTGCAGTTGAGAAACCAGAATGCGAGGCATTCACACTCGCGAGTATAAAACCGAAGGGGAAAAAATTCCAAAGACCTGTGCTGAGAGGGATGGAACCTCAGATATATCCAACCTCATGAATGAGAGACGAGTGCCTTATCCACTATGCCAGACAAGCTGCGCAATGACGGCATCTTTTTATTAATCTGTAGGGCATCATGCATACCGGAGAATATAGTAATGGTAACAAATGTAATGGAATTTTGCATCTGGAGGGTTACTTTTATTCTCTTTAACCATGACAAGTGCTCACTCGAAGGTAGTAGCCTAGGCCTGTACTTCCATGCTTTACCTGGGCATTGTTCACCAGTTCGGCAATCGCCCTTTGGTGGTCACAAACAACACAGTATGTGGAGGCTTGGGCAGCATAGTGGATGGCATGGATGTAGGCTAAGGCAGTATTGAAGCTTTTCTTCATCTGAAAAATATTCCTCAGGTGTGGTAGCACAGAAAGCAGGATACGCGAACCTCAGTACCATAGCGTATCACAGTCATGGTATAAGATACTGTAAGTATTTGAAATTGAAGCAAGTCATTTGACCTCTCGTGCTGTAAGTCATTCAGACCTTCATTATGCATCATGGGTGCAAGCATGTTTTCAAAATTCCCAAGATCATCTGCCTAAAAGTCCCAAGATTTTCCATGGTTGACTAAAGCGTACCCAAACTGCGTGCTTTGGATTGTAAACAGCATCATGGAGCAATCAAAGAGAAGAAATTTTATTCAAATTTAAAGAGGGCCATTACCTGTATCTGCATGATGATTACCTGTCAACTTATGATGTAATCAAGGAGGTTCTACCAGGGCAAAATGTTTGAAATTGGCGTATATTGCCAAGATATTCGTCTAAACTCCACAGTAAATTCTCCACATTCCCACATCTCTCAAGTCAATCCATAGATTTCCAACATCTTGGGAAAATTCCCAAGCACTGCTATCACTGATATGAATGTGGAATTACAGTACTTTATGGTTACATAATCTACACCTTAGGAAACCGTAGTTTTGTACGAAGTAATGTAACCCCAAACCATATTTTGTGATTACTGTGATTTCATTTTAATAATAAACTTATATTTGTGTTCTCTGGATCCTTTGAAACTAGTCCCTTGATATCATTCCTTATAGTTCTTAATCTAAATAGTATTGTTGGGGGACAGTGAGCAATTTGTTAAGGACAGCAGTCTGGAAAACGTCAGAGAGGCCTGGAAGCTTCAAATTGCCAGTCGCTCAGAAGCAAGAAAAGCATAATTTTTTTCTTCAGATTATTTACAATCTTATTTTTGTCACTTAACTTGCATGGACTTCACTTTAAAAAAAATATTTATAATATTGTGCCAGAAGTAAAGGATAAAACAAGACAAGAAAAATGTCACCGTATGGGACTTAATGACTGTGGTAAGTCTTAAATACGACTCCTATACTTTGCTATTCGCTTGTAAAAAAGTAAGGACTTCTTTCATGAGACCATTTGTTCACCAGAAAAATGGCTGAAAATCAATGTGCATTTTTATATGCAATACGGCCTCAGACATGCAGTTCAATTACCATCTGACACACAGGCCTGTTAGCACAGACAGGGATAAGAGTTTAAGCCTATATGCCATATGGCCTCATCTTTCCTGGTTTGTGCCAATCTGTATGTTCTTATCACTTTGCCAGATGGCAATTGTCGGTAACAGAGGGAGGAGCCATATACATACCTAAATAAACTGATTGGCCAACAGTGGTGAGGTATCCTCTCACAGTTCTATAGCAAAATGTGAGGACTTCTTGCATGAGACTATTTTTTCACCAAAAATTTGACTGAAATTGATGTACATTTTTCTGTGTAATATGGCGTCAGACATGCAGTGTTCAAGACTTGACAATGTTATGTCCCTGTTGAAATACAGTGGTTACACACTTGGTGTCATTCATACACACACACATACCCTTATGCACCTCTGCTTCCTTACCAGGACACAAATGACCCGGTAGGGAAAAGACGGGATTTGCTCAGCAGCAAAGCTGCCCGGGACTAGGGGAGTAGACGAGCGTGCTTGAAGATGGGCTGCAGTGCCAGGCAGGCACGTGCAGCCACGTGTGACTTTTCATCGCAGTGGCCGAATTTTCGGGCAGCTATGCCAGTTTGGAGCCATGCATGAGCTAGCTAGGAAAGACATGCCAGTGGCGAGCTGTCGCTGGCTGCCCCATGAACCGCTAAGGACATGCATGAGCACACCCATGCCCACAGGAGACGTTACACAGCACGGGTGTACCCATACGCACCTCCGCTTCCTTACTGGGACATGGGAAATGACCCGGTAGGGAAAAGACGGGATTTGCTCAACAGCGAAGCTGCCTGGGAACTAGGCGAGTAGATGAGGGTGCTTGAGGGAGGGCTGCAGGCACGTGCAGCCACTGAACTTCTCATCGCAGTGGCCAAATTTTCGGGCACTACGCCAGTTCCGAGCCACGCGTGAGCTAGGAAAGACATGCGAGCGGCGAGCTCTCGTCGGCTGGCCCGTGACTGACTGTAAGGACGTGCATGAGCACCAACACCCACACATCAACATAATGGAAGAAAAGGTCACAGTTGTAAAACAAAACCAATAAAATGTCTTCTCCCATGGAAGCTGCAGGTATGCAGATCCACAAGCAATCATACCCACAAGTGGCAATATTAATTCAGACAGGTGGAATTACTACTTCCAGATTTCATATTAGTTCAGACAATGATTTATGAGTTTATCAGATTCTTCTAATGCAAATCAAGAGCATCAAGAGCAAGTGATCAATGAAATACCTTGCTATTACCTTCAGTGCTATTAAAGTCCACATCTCTCATCAAGTACTTGGAATTTCTAATGTACTCCTGGGAAGAAAGGATGGACACAAAAGAACAGAGGTAGAAGGCAAGGTCTGATTTTACCAAAAGTCTCAGTCTGAAATTATTTCCCCAAAAGTCACCAGCTTTTATACATGTTAGATACAAAAGTTTTTGATGATGCCCTGGTGATTTATTTCTTACTTTTTAATGCCACACTTCATCTTCATGAACACAAGTTGATACTTGTCCTTTTCATAAAAGAACCTGGAGTAGTAATACCAATTTTGCCTTCCGTGGTTCACTAGTTGCCTCTTGCTGGCAAGAACAATTTGTCACTTAAAATATTGAAGCCAAGGGAAGGTGGTGACCACAGCTTAAGGTTTAGACAATTTGGGGAACTGATACTAAATTATTGTGAGGCTACTTGGGAAACTTTGACATCTTCTTTTACTTTTTCTTTCCAACAAAAGTTAAGATTTATGCACTTTAGCTTAAGTGGTGGATGGTCTTATCTGCAACATCATTAAAGTGAATGGAAAAGAATTATATATTACATATTTTATATAATCTGAGAGAGAGAGAGTAAAAGATAGTGGAAAAAGAGCTAAAATGGCCTTGACCCATGGTTGCTACATAACTTTCTTTAATTCACTTTTAAAGACTGTACAATCAGAGTTGTACTGCCATGATCAAAAACCATTGTCACTGATATCTGATATTTCAATCCTGAATGTCCTGCCAATATCAATCCTTTACCAATATTTTAGAAGGGAGTTTACAGTGCACATAATCATAGGCTATTGTACACTACTGTTTACCACTAAAAGGTCATTTGATTTAAAGTATGAAGTATGGTCAACTTGGATGCAACATTCACATCAACAGTTTAAGCATTTTGTTGTAATGAAGGCCTGTGTCTGAAAATTGTTTCATACAAGGGCATTTATTCATACTAGCAATGTTCATAGACAACAGTGTTGTATTAAAACAACTTACAAAAACCTCTATTGTAGCTTGAGCTAGTTGTCTTTTCTGAATATTCATGAGTAACGAGATTTACATTGGCCCATGCATTTGAAAGTTAGTTGTGGCCCATGCATCTACATGAGGAAAGATTTTGCTGAAACTGGTCAAACTTCATTTATTTACCCCTCAATTTTATCTCTCCCTGCAGGATTGTCTCAATAAATGTTTGCTTTGGCTAACCCTTGAAGAACACAATGGTTATTGTGTCCTGAGGCTGAGGCTGAGCTTAGGGTCGAACACACATACACATACACACACACACACTCACACTGTGCCATTGGAGAGTAGTTCCCCTCAGTGAATAAGAATTACTAGCTTTATCAGGAGAAGGCACTTGGAGGTGTTCAACAGGAAATTGGGTTTGGAAGCCACCACCACAGTTTCAAAATGAAAAGCAGTTTCAAAATGAAAACTGTAGTGTAACAGTCAGGGACCAGAAAACACGAAGGGGAAACTTTCGTAATGTAACTTAACATGTGCTAATAACAGTATGAGAAATTGCAATATTCTTTTGGTGAACTGAAATGCAGTATCCCTATTTCAGAGAGATGAGAGATTTCTCTGCTCATTAAGAGTGCCTGAATGGCCTTCGCCTTCATATTTAAAGCTTTATCTGATCTTGATTCTTGGTACATGAACTTTTCCTTACAAAGACAAAGCCAGGGAGAGGTTTTAAGGGTTCCACCTTGGGTAAATATTTCAGCCTGCATTTTTGGAGACTTTTTAATGCATAGGGAAGACTACATAATGAAAACCCTATCGATGTATACCTGTTCTTCTTCAGTACATGTACAGTTTAGTATTGATTTCAAAATTTATGTTCTTATATATGTGCATTCCTTTGATTGCATGTAATTACCATCTGGCAAAGTTGTTAGCATAATAATGAGTGCACAGATGTTATTTTTCAAATGCAGTGCAACTCTGTCAGACATTGTCAAAATACTAGGTCAAATGAAGCAAGCACATTATGAATGATGAAATGAGGCAGACATTGCAAAAGGGCTTATAACCATTTGACATAATTTTTTAAAGTTTGTCCTCGCCTGTAACATCTTAGGAACTATGTACTTTCTAAAGTAACTTAATGGTTGTACTGTCTTAAAGGTCAATATTTAGTTTTTCTTGATGTCTGTACCATATGCTATCTTCCCAATCATGCCTGATCCTTCTCATTGCATATTCTAGACCTACATCTCTTATTTCCTTAAAAGGCTTCATTTGCAAAATAGGTTACAGTGGCATCAGTTATCATATGATCAGCTCTTCCGATACAATTAAATTTCAGTAGCGTTGTTTTCACCAGAATGGTTTAAAGCAATGCTCTTAGGTGTGTCCTACACGGTTTTAATATTTCATGTGACATTTTGGAATTACTTTTAGACACCGATTTACTCTGAATCGAAAGTTTATTTGAGTAGGATGCAAATTAAAGATTTATGGCATAATATTTCGGTTATCTTTGTTTTCTTTAAAGTCTGTTTTAATACTGATCTTGTTCAACTTTTGAGGATATCCTTTCAACCTTCCTCATGAGGGATATATTGACATGAGACTTGACTACTTAAGTAAAGGTTTTTGCTAATACATAAATTATAATCAAAAGTATGGTGACTGTCATTTCAAAGGTACTGCAGCAAGTGTCTAAAACTAATAGCTTTTTTTCTTCTGTGCTTTTCTTTTAATTTGACCTACCTTCCTCTTTAACCAACACACTCTATGTAGAAACCTGTGAAATAGCAAGTTGTTTTATCAGTAATCTTATGTACTGAGAGTTGGTCAACTTTAGGCTGACATACAGTTGTATGGAGTAATTGTCAGGTTCTCATGATTCAGGTCTGTAAACTAAAAATGCACAAATTAGTATGGGAAAATATCTTTGTGCCATATTAACAGACTTGAAATTTGTAAAATTTTGAAAAAAGGCATCATAACTAATGAGCCAGGCCAAATATGAAATATTGTAATTGCACTTATATAAAGACACAGTCTGATAGTGCCATGGCTGCACCTATTTTTGAAATTTTAAATATCACTCCTTTTCCATGGAATGTTCTTTCAGTTTACATTATTTTCAGATTTACAAGCTGGTATATATTTGGGCTTGTCTACAGTAAAGGAAAATATTCAGTGCATGTTTTTTGCTTTGATGATATTTTGAAAGATGTCACAATGGTTTGGTGATTTTACAGTTCACCATACTTGGAGGACTATAGAGAGATAATAAAGACAATTTTATCAATGTCCAACTTATATAAAGGACGTTTTGGGCAGAATATGGGGCTATTTTGGCCTTTTTTACCACCTATAAGTGTTACATAGGATGTGGAATAAATTTATGACGTGAGTGGGACCTTTGCAGATGTGACTGATGCAGGTTCTTTGTCTTCATTCATAAATGTAATGTACAAAATAAATGGTAAATGATAAATGAATATTTGTAGGTGCACAAACACCCCAAAATTTTATCAGCAATTTGGAGTAAAATTTTGAGATTTGTCCATCCATCTGGATATTAAATCTTAATAGTTGATATTTTAACTGAAAGAAAAGATTTCCAGAGCTAAGGTTATGATGTAACACTTAACCTTGATCATGTGCAGTACCACAAATAAAATAATCCAGCAGTAAATGCATCATAGTCAATTGCGGAGCACATGATGGTTACGTTGGTAACATGTCTGTCCCCTAATGGTTACGTTGGTAACTATCATATTAACAGGCCTGTTAGGATGCAAATTACCAGAGAATTTGATAAAACTGCATCTGTTTGCAGATGGCCATATTTGTCACTGGTTTGTGTGCTTTCCTCCATCTTTTTGCTTACAACAAGGGTATGAGAGCCTTCAAGGCGATGTCCGTCCAGATGTTACCAACGTAACCATGTCCTTGTCGGTAGTATAACGTAGGCACATGGGGACATTGGTTTTTGATGAATGTTTCACATGTCATCAGTTTACACTTCAGGAAAGAGCAAAACTTGTGTCACAATGCATTCAAGTGTTTAAAGTGCTTAATTTTCTCGAACATAGTTTGGTTACGTTGGTAACGAGGACGGACATGTCCGTCCTCGTTACCAACGTAACCATTGATCTCCATACTAGTCCATGTTTAACTAATGGTAATGCAATTTCAGTGAAAAAGTGTTTGTTCTTTATCATTCTATTAAATACAGGGTTTATTTATACATATTGTCCTCCTTAAAGATTTCTGGAGCAAAGAGTTTCCATGTCTGTCCCCGTTACATACGTAACCAGTAACACTTACCACTTAAAAAGTGGTGATAGGTGAAAAGAACTATCTTCCTGCTCTCAGGAAAAAATTGAGACTACCAATCAAACAAAATAACACAACAAAAATTTATTCTTAGAGGACTTCAAATTTCACCACCTTTGTAACACTTTTATACCCCTTTATTGTAGACAAGCCCATTTTTGCTTCAAGCTGTGTAGGATTGTAGATCAGCTCATGATGATGGCATAAATTACTATTAAGGGTTCCCATAGCCTGCAAAAGTTATGGTTAAGTCATGAAATTGCACTGTATATGTGAAAGTCATTTTTTGATTTTTTATTTTTAAATATGACAGTTCATTAAAGGTCACTGAATTATGAAAGAAAGATTCTTGCACATGATTGTTCTATGCATATTTTTGTCCCTCACTTGTGTTTTATTTTCCAAATTGGGACTTGAAATGGTCATGGAAAAATCATGGAATTTAAATATTCTTAAATTGCAGGAGCCTTAAGCTTTTTTGTGTGTGCAATATGGAAGGACAGTGTCTATATTTTGGTACATCTGCAATAACCCTAGCATACAGAACCGACTGTAAAAACCCCGGCTTTCATGATCGAGGCTATGCTCAACTTCTACACTGAAATTTTATCACAACCTTCCTAAGGGGTGCCTCCGCAGCCTAGTGTGCCCTTTTTTCTTTCTCAAATTCATCTTCCCATCTTTATGAATCACCTAGGCCATAAAGTTAAAGGGAATAAGGTGGGGCTCAAGGTAAAATTCAGTTCAGTTCAGTTCAGCCTATAGTAGGTGTGTTGCTAGATCTTTGAATTGAAAAGAAAACCATAGAAAGTTGATACCCTGTACTTCTCTTAACACAAAAACATAAGCCCTGTTTGCCTATCTTCCAGCCTTGAACCCATACACTCGATCCAGAACATCCAGAACATTTGGCAAGAGAGCAAGAGGGAAATAACAGTTTAGAGAAGGGAAATTTGGAAAAAGATTGACAATTTGCCTGTGAAGACAACATTATAGAAAAAGAATATTTTTTTTAATCCATTGTGGGAAATATATCATAGTCACTGCATGTATTTGTAGCACTTCTTACTGGCTATGATAATTACTGGCTGTCTTTTGTAAAAGAGAAACAAGTCAACTTGAGATGCCCCATATTATCTGGAGCAATTGAAATCAAAGATGTGTGTGTATGTACTGTATGTATGTGTGTGGGTGTTCCTGTGATCTAGATTAACTCCATCTTAGAACACAAACAAAGAAAATAGTCTTTGCAGAAGATGGTGTATTTATATCTTCATCTCATGGATATTCTGGGGACTACTGTATGTCTAGGGAAACTGATTAAAGTGAGATATAAATGAAGGGTGGTAGCTGTTTTTTTGTACTTGTTCATTTAAAAAAGATACATGCAGTTGTTTTTCCAGAAGTAGGAAATATTCCCTTGTTTATTGTGTGCAGATGTATGTCTTTGATTCTGTAAAAAAAGGGACAAGTAGATTTAGTGTCCCACATTTATACAACATTACATTGTCATATATTTTACCTTCAAACTGTCAGTACCTAAAAGCATTGAAATAGTGAGAGACGATCTCAGTCATAAGCTTTATAGTGTGCTTTATATTCTGTTAAATGTACAACATGCCATGAAAATGCCCATAAGCCTACAATCCCGAGTAGTCCCCCACAGCTCGGGAAAGTCTTATTAGTGATGGTCAGTAACTTTTGCATTCTGTGGTTTTAGTCCAGCGAGTTGTATCTTCACAGCCATGCTCAATCCGGACATATGATCCGGCCAAGCCCTAGTAGCCACTGGAACTACTTATTGTGCACCACAAGTCATTATTCGCTTGAGCGCTCATTGTGCTGATAGAGTTGGGAGTTCTGTTACCTTGTCAGGGTGCAAGCCTGATTAACTGTGGTCAGCTTCTAGAAGAATTTGGACTGAAAGGACTTTCATGTCATGAAAACCTGTATCAATAAGTTATGATATTATACTCAAAAATTGATTGGTTTTTCTTGTGTAACTTGGACACCAAAATTGTAAACATTAACAAATGTTGTAAAGCTATTTCATTTTGAAAATAATTTGTGTGAAACCCCAAAATCTTAAATTAGTGGCAAGATGCATTTTTATATGAATCACTTGTATTGTACTGTACTTAAGAATTTATGCAGCTTCACTAATTCTGTTTCTGTATTCATGGAATAGGCTGTGAACAAAGTACAGATTACCCATGTGGCACTATGTATAACATTTTTGTGTCCCACTGCAAAAAATTATTTGTCAGTTATTACAGTTTAACTTGGAATATTCAAGAGTATTCTGATGTATTTCCGTTGTTCTAAATAGTCACTATTAGGAAATGCCATTGTTTTGATTGCCAAATTCAAACAGTTGTGAACAGTTTATAAGATCAAAGTTCCAGTTAGTGGGACTGCAGGGCACCAAATGGTGTCTCTCTTGTAAGAAGTATATTTTCCAAGTATAATCCAATACCGTCATTTAAACTGCTTGTCCATTTCATAGAAGATCACTCTGCATACCATATCACATTGCACACCTTTTTTTCTGGGAATTTTGCAAATTTTGCCAGTATAGGCTCCAGTTTGCCTATCCTGTAGTGTGTTAGGCAAGGTCGCTTGTGTGTTGCAAGTGTTTGCTGCCTTCAGGATCATAACTAGAAAAGTTTAGGACTTGTTTTCCACATAATTACCCCAAAATCTGAAAATCACGGAAAGCGGTTGCTTGAAATGGAATTTTGCAGAATTTGGAAAGTTAAAAATGGAATTTTGTGATTTGTAAAGCAAAAAATCATTGGCCCTACTCACCCTTTTTATCAGAAAACTTGTGTATGATGGTATTAACATATTTCATATGTAAATGTTTGCTCTGAAGGTATATTCTTCAGAAAATGTTTAAAAAAATTACGATACCAGTATACTTCATAGTGGGGCCAAAACATTGTGTTATGTGTGTTACATTAGAATTGAAAGAAAATTTTCCATTAGGAACTCTCCTCCTTAAAATCTGAACTTTCTGACCAGACTTCACAAAGGGGAGGTCGGGTGTAATAAAATCCTACTTATCTGCTCATTTCTTTGTTGTAAGAAGCCACAATCACTTCTAGGATTACACTTAATCCCTGGCCAGTGAGGAACTTTTGTCCAGTTGGTTACACAACAAATAAACTGTTGACATTTCCTCCATATTGCACAGTTAAATCTTTTATGTGTGGTAAATTCACAGGAAGTCCAAGACCAAGTGAAATTGGATTAGGTAAAAGATAAACAGTTAAAATGGTTACAAAATAGGGTCTGAATCTTTAAGGAGAGGAGTTCCTAATGCAATTTTAAAAATTTCAGTTTTTATTTTCTTGTCAAAAGTTCTCAGGATTGAATCAAAACTTCAGACACAAAGAAATATTTTTAAAAAGAAAACTGTTTGTTTTAATACAACCATATATATCAGTAAAAAAGCTGCAAATTTTTATATGAATTCCTTAAAAATTGGATAAATGTGTGTTACGTGTTTAACATTTCTTTGATACATGTATTATGGTCTCTGAATTTCTTTTGAATAAAACTTAAGTCACAAAGATTTTGAAGGCTAAACATATATAGCCCGTAATTGATACTAGAAAGACAAGCATCCCGTCCCATAATTGATACTAGAAAGACAAGCATTGATACTAGAAAGTCCTGGCCCATGGCACTGTTACGGGTGTTATGTGTATTTGACAGGCATTTTCATGGCTATTGTGTTTGATAAGATGCACATAGATATATAGTACTTAATTACAAGTGAATTTTTCTCATTGAAATGTACTATGCATATACATGTGTGTTTTTAGAGAAGTTGAAATAAAAAACCGTACACTGATATTCGTGAAAGGTATAGCATTATGTGTGTATGTGTTCACAGTAGAAGTTCTGTAAATTTAATTTTAACTTCAAATATAAGACAATATTGTAAAAAAGGGAAACTTGATTCTAAATTTTATGCTGCAGATAACATATTTCATAAATGAGATTCTCACAGAAATATATCTCTATGTCCCTCAAATGTTTTTTGAGGGCAAGTCAGTTTCAGTAATCTGTAGTTTGCAAAGCATTTTCATGGCTTTTATGAATAAAGTGCAACATTTCAAGTCAAACAACATTGGTGTTTATATGTTTTATGAAATTTTGTTAAAGGTCGTGGACATGTAACCAAATCAGTTCGTTCTACTTAACAAAGCTAGATTAAAGTCCAGTGATCGAAAGTCAGTAATGGAATTCTTTGAATATCTTTCACTGATCTTAACATATTCCTCTTCAAAGTTTGAGCACTTCTGAGATTGCTTGTTAGCTATGCAAAATATATGATGCACATGGATTGTTGCACAGTGCCTGTATTTCTCTTGTTAATCCTTTGTAAAATATATGTTAATTACATTTGATGTATTTGCATATATGTAGCTCATGTTTATTCATGATGGAGGTGAAAAGCAGTAATTGTCTTGTAAATGGTCAAGATTTGATGGATTTTAATGGGAATTGCAGCTATTTTTATCATTTTTAACATGCATTTTAAACCAAATAGCTAGACATCACATTTATATGTCCACAGACCTTTAAGTTTAGATTGTGAATTACACACGTAACATAGGCATGTAAAGTACATAATTTTATGTGTGTTTATGTGTTATAACATATTTAATTGTAACGTTATCATAGCATGAAAAAATTTAATTATTGGATCATGGTAATAAGGATGTTGAGGTACAGTGTACCTTTAAAAAGGATTTTAAATTTGAATCCTTACTTTATGGCAGGTTTAGTAGAAAACTTATTAACTTCTTTGTACATGTGTTACATGTACCCCAGTTGTCATCATGGCACTGTATTCACATTTGAGCATTTTACTTCCAAAAAATCGACTTCATAGTTTTTTTAGGTAATGTGACCAATTGACTTACATGCAGTTAGACATAACTTACATTAATTGAATGAAGGTATCACATACAGCACAAAATCAGTTACAATTTTTACAACAATTCACTAAATTTTGACTTTTTGCATCATTTGGGTCAGTGGTTGAACATGTTACATGATATCCCCAAAATTCATCTTTTTACATGTAAATTAGATGAAAAAATAGCTTGTAACATGAAATCTGAAGTGTTTTTCAATTTAAAATACAACACCATAAATCTGTGGTACTAGTTTTATTATTTTTTGGTCTGTAGGACTACTTCCTGTGGAATGAACCAGTGCTTTCAAGCCTTTCAGTATTTCATGGAAAACGTGTGTTTGGTGTCCTGTGGGGGGGGGCACCGAACTCTGATTTGAACATTAACCATTTCCATGAAAATTATTTTAAAGTTTTGAATTGAATAACATATATATTTCTAGTATCTATACATAATCTGAAAAAAAAAATATTTGTTGTTAACCTTTCAATTCTGGAACTGGAAATCAATTTAAGCAAATGTGACAAGTTGACACCCTTATGAATGGAATCACCTATGTGTACTTATAATTCTTCTCATTCGCCCTAGAAATGCTGGTGAACTGCTTCCTCCTCTCCTCAGGCAATCTGCATTAAGAGCATATGGTCACATAGGCAACATTGTATTCAGTTTTCATAGGAACTTGACTAATGTTTAGTGAATCCTTTGGGATTAGTTATGCATACTTGCTGACAATTATTTGTACATGGAATTAAGGTAGTGGTTTTAAGTGCATAAGGTAAATTCGGGCAAACGTTGTAGTGCATAGTGTATTGCATATTCAGATAGTTGTGTGGTAAGTCCTAAAAGGTGCATGAATCCAATTTCATTGGAAGTTACACTAAACAATATTTGTATGCTTCAGTCAATCATCTGGATGGAGTGGAAGGAAAAAAAAAAAAACTCCAGTCTTTGCTTCAGAAGTCACAGCTTGAATAGTGATCCTTTCAAAAATCATTCATATTTCATCATCACGCCATGGCTATCCTTTGCAGAACCTTCATTGACAGCCTAAGTTATCCCCTTGTATTTTTGTCACAGGATGCCAGATGTGTGTAGGTTGTTTTATTCCATGCTTCTTTAGTTACTTGATGTCTGTGACCTAGCTTGCATTCTTTTATATTTACCTTTAATGATGAAAGGTAAATTTTCAGAGTCCATTTGAATTTTTGACTGCCCTGTTTCTTTAAAAAGGTAGTCTGTTCCAGGAGACAACTCTTTAACATTACTGTACATATTTATCTTAGCGGTCACATTTGTGGTTAACTGAAGGATGAGGTGAATAACCCCATCAATATTTTGTTTCAGTGTGGTTTGAAATTTTTACTTTTCAAAACCATGAATGCAATTTTCTGATCTCATACCGGGTTACAGTATGTCCACATAATAAGCAAAAACTTCTTTAAAACCCTTGGCAAGGAATAGTAGTTGTCTCATAGGGAGGGAATGACTTGTATTGCTGTTGTGTTATACTTCAAAGTGGGACTTGAAATATTTGTGCCTTTGCATCATCTTTAACACAATGTGATGGACATATATTACTTTCAGGACAGAAGGTGTCATATAAACATTTGATGACTACTCTTAAGGTGTCATACCTCAGGGATATATGATGAGAGTCTTCATTCTACTTTCTAGTAATAAACAACAAACATCTTTCAAGAGTTGAACAAATGCTTCGGGTTAGTTGCAAATCATGACCTGGTTATGGTGAAGTTTTTCACTGAAGATTTCAAATCTCACCGTCTGATATACATGATAAAGTTGAACTTCTTCACTTCAAAGTTACTTTGAAACAAAGCTCAGAACCACTCTTGTTTTTGTTGTATCATATTTTAAACTTCAGATTACTCTCAATAACATGTTTGTTGAAAAGTGGCTTCCAGACTCTCACAGTTTAGAGATTACAGTTTAGAGTCCCATTCCTCTTGATAATCAAAATCCAACCAACTGCACACTCGCTAATAGTCTCAATTAACTTCTCTTACAGATCTTTTAACTTGAATGTGTGAATTCATTTTATTGGTTATGAGGTAAACCTAAAGAAAACGTGAAGACAAAATTAGATGCTGTAATTGAGTGAGATTGCTATTTAGCAAACAGCAGTATGCCACTGTCCTGGATCAGGGCATGTGAGCATGCATGAACTGTGATTGCTCAATTGAATAAAACAAATCATAACTGTTTATTGTCTGTGTGGAGATCTTATGAGGTTTTTCTGCTGAAGTTATGTTTGCACCCCTTTTTTGTCTCCACACTTCTGCTAAATTAAGTGAAAACTAATTTTCAGGTAATCTTGTCTTGTCAGTGAACTGCTTACTTGGCCCTGCAGCAGATGTCTTCCTAGCCTTTGTATTTCTTCAGAGCATGTATTTATGCTTGATTGTGTTTGTTTACACAAAGTGTGCAGAGAAGGGAAGAAAGGTATTCTTATTAAGCAAGTGTGGTTTTTTGAGGTGCAGGGATACTGAAATGTCCACAGAGCAGTGGATATGGAAGTGGATTTGAACATCAGGCAAAAACACTGCTGATAAATCAGTTCAGTAGACTTCATGGTCATGATGTGTGGAAATGTACCAATATACATTGAAACCTTCAGTTTAAATGGCTCTTTGGGCTTGAAAATTGCATGTATGTAATTATGATGAAAGTACCATGACCTGGTTTTAAGTCCAATTGCACGAATAATAAAATAACATTAGTCTGTGGTAACATAACCATTGTAGAGTTGTTTGTTGTTCTACAGTACTGGTTTGGTGTTTGGTATATATATGAAAATATTGAGGCAACAAATTTGCCCAATCCACTCTGCTCCTCACACTGTCCCAATTCTCTTAATTCCTACTATGTTCTTTTAAGTCCTTTCTGCACCCCTCTACCTTTTACACCCACAAATGACCTCTAAAAACTCAGTCAGTTGAAAGTTGCTCAAACAATTCCTCCATACTTTATAAGCCTATAAACTGCAGATAATTCATTGTGGTGTTTACATGGAAAATGAGGCCTATTTATCGTAACCCAATTTATGCAATTTCAGTTTAACTGGGGCAACACTTCTTTACAGTGACCCTTGATTTATACAAAATAAAAAGTATGTATTTTTACATTTTCATTAATTGTAAATGTCATATAAATTTACTAAAATTGCCCACAATACCTTTACTGTTTGAAAATTTTATTTAACTGTAACCTTATCATGAAATTGACACAATGTCTTGGCAATGGATAAAATATTGGCCTACAAGTCAGATACTTATAAATGGTGGAGTCCTAATAGTCACAGAAGTTTTAAATTTTTATGGTTTTGTCTTATCAGTGGCAATATTAAGCTCAGGAGACCATAAATTGTAAATGTATGTCAATGTTACACCCGTCATGAAATTGTGTTCTCCGGTTATGAAAAAATGCTGATAAAATGCTGAAATTAAAAGAGTTTACCATATATGGTCCTTGGTTTTTACCTAGAGGCTAATATGACTGTGATAATTGATAATAAACATGGTAACATCAATTAATGATGTTCACAGGGTAATTTACAATTCCGTACAACTGTTTGACATACATATGCATCACATAAATGTATGTCAAATAATTTCAAATGTGCTTCATGGGTTCTATGTACATCATATTTTGATGTTACCTTGTTAATTATAAACTATCACAACATAGCAACCTAAGTTATTGGCAAGGTCCATATACACATGGCAAACTTTTTGAGTTTCAGCATTTTATCAGCATTTTTTATAACAGGCGAACACAATTTCATAACGGGTGTAACATTGACATACATTTACAATTTATGGTCTCCTGAGCTTACTATTGATCAAAAATTGTCCCCAATGGGTTAGTTATTAAGTATTGCTACATATCATCCTCAGAAAATGCCAAAAAGTATGTACATGATAAACTTTCAGGAAAATAGCCATTTCTATTTTGTATGTCAATGTGTTACACCCGTTATTTTCCTTGATGTATGTCAATGTTCGCCCGTTACATTTTTCTTGATGTATGTCAATGTCCACCTGTTATATTTTCCATAGTACCTTCATAGAAATACTTTTCAAAATTGAGGTATCTCTGTACATACAAGGATTAGACCTGAACATAATAGAACATACTGTATGAAACTAACATAGAATGGAAATTACCCCTTATGTGATGCTACTGTGTTGGTTTACTGTGTAATTGCCCATGTCTATTCATGACCACTCTTATACATACAAGGTAGAAAATTCACTATAGCAGCTACAAGTTGCAGTTGGTCTCTTGAGTCAGACACAATGCTCACACCACATCATCACATCAAATCTAAAAAGCTACACATGTCAAAAAAAAAGAAAAAACTAAGTTTTGAGTATATTAAGAAACAATGTTCTATCTAGGCATGAGTTTTCTAATGATAACTTTTGTTGAAAAATACAAAAAATACTGACATGGGTAATTTTACACTCTTTACAGAATCTGAAACTAAAAGTATGCATTTCTGACCACAAAGTAATTTTTGTTTCATCTAAGCTTAAGACGAAAGGCTGTGTATACTTGAAGTTTTCAATATTAACATACACATGAAGAGCTTCGTGTCCGAAAGGACTTTATGTCAAACCTCCCCTTAAAGAGCACATTTATTCAAGAAACCTAAATATGTCCAGGGAGCAGTGACAGTACATATTATTGCACAGGATATGTCTCACTAGCGAAAAGCTTCCTTTGTTGTTCATAGAGGATCTAGTTACTCGGAAGCATTCCATTGCATTTTTTTCAGTTTTAGTACAATGTAAATCATGGCGGTGCGGGACTGTTTTTCTCAGAAAGGGTGGTGATATTTGTCCAACTCCAGGCCTAATATAATTGTCCAATTTTCTGCCAGACTGAGACAAAATATCTGCCAGATTTATGTAGTCAAGTTTCTGACATTTGGAAGGGGCCCCCTAGTCCCCTGGCCCATACGGCCAAAGTATAAATCTATGTCACTTCTCCTTAAATACTTCCTATAAGCATGGATTCCTTATTTGCCTGCAATATATATTGCCACCGAGTAAAAGCTAATAGCAATGTGGGATCTCCTGTGTTTACACAACTTTTAAAGCAATACTGTACGTGCATCACCCCAATAGAAAATAGGGTACAGGCAGGGTCAACTCCCTGATACATGTATCTTTAGTTCGTAAGTGGTGGGTGTCGTAATTCACAGTTGGTCACCACACTTAAATTCCAGCTACTGTATGCCCATCAAATGTAAACCATTATGATTTGTCAATAATTTGTGCAGATAACACATAGTAGGGCAGTCAGGAGAATATGGACTTTTCAGTGCAACTTTGCAGATTTTTGTGTGGGAGGTCCTTTTCTTTTGTTTTTTGATTGGAGGAGGGGTTAGTAGTAAACTAAGTTTGGAGAATTCTCAGCTACAGGTGAGATGAGGAAATTTGACTTCTACGTTATAGGCCTATTGGAAATCCATGAGTATTAAGTCAGCATAGGGATCCAGAACTGCCTGTGCCCAAAATAATAGTCTTACAGTAAATGCAGGTCAATATTAAGGTCCCCTAAAAAATGTTCTTATACACAATAAGACCAGTGAAGAATAATCAATTTCTGAAATATGATATTAAGGACATTGACAATTAAGTAATAGAGTTTGATAACAATACAGTAAATATCCTTCACCTTCAAGAATTACTTGAAACAAAGGTATACTGTACAGTATTTGTCACTTGTCACAGTCTTTGACCTGGACTTCTAAGATCAATGGGTGTGTTTTTCTTGAGAGAGCTAGTGGCTTCTTATTGCCAATAATCTTTAAAACTAGGCATTTTGGGTTCAGTAGAAACAGCTAAGAATCACCTTTTATCAGAACTGGTAGTTACTAGTATAGCAATTTCACTGGTATTGTAAAGCATACATACAAATATGTTTTTGGTGATGATAACAGTTTTTTTTCAGTAGAAACAGACAGCTAGAACATGTGCAGTAGCTCAGGTCACTAACTGGTGAGAGCTAGACCGGCACAAAGCATCAGAAACACTAAGCTGCTGCACTAGAAACCTCTGAGGGAATATAATTCCATTTTTGTTATCACTGGAAAGTTAGCACTAAAAAATTATCCACTAGAAACATGCTCAAATTAAAAACGTAATATGCCAGAAACACCTAACCAGAATGCAAGGCATTCATACTAGCGAATGAAGGCGGTGCTAAGGTGCACCTATTAACAGTTCTGATATGGGACTTGGAAAGATCGAGGTTGTTTTGCAGATGGTGAATTCGCTGTAAGGATTGTGACTTCAATTTCAGAAAAGAATACTGGTAAAACATTGATGAGAGGTGAGGGGAGGGGAATTATTTGCTACAACTTAAACTGGAATGTTTAGAGAAGTATATCAGTGATAGGCTACACCGCGGTGATGTAAAAGTTAACTTGATCCGTAGGGAGTGAAAGGTATTAGCTATTAAGAAGTGGACATGTTTAGATTACAAATGAATTGTGTGATATTAACAACCCATAGCCAAAACCCGGCTTGAAATTCACCCCTATGATTGAAAATCCGTTACTTTCAAATTTCCTTACTAATGGCAGTTTCACTGTTCCGTACTTCTTTACCTGTTCCCTGATAATGTTCGGTGGTAGGCTTATTGTTCGCTTCCTTCAATCGGGTCAGGCTCCTACATGTATATTAGTGAACATGATCATGCTTGTATAAGCGATCTTTGTCTCATGTGATAAGCTCTGAGAGTAAGGCGACTACTAGCACAGTCTTTTACTGTGCAACTCTCTCATCCGAGACCATGCTTTACATTTCGACCTGTCGCAGTCTAATTTACAAGAAAATAAACACACATGTTTCTCACTCCTCCTCCTGTTTTGGTTGGACTACGCTGAGCTAGTATTCAATTACAATACGGTTGCTCAAAGGAACCGTTTTAAATTTGTCTCATAAGATTGCTCAAATATGTGCGGCGGGAGGAAAATAAACACAAACTGATATGAAAATATCAACAAAATACATTGCAAAAATGTGGGTTTTAAGGTTATCACTAATGTCACTAGTTATTACATGTATGCAATTCAGTATAACCCTGCGCACACGCTGAAAACTCCAATCAGCATACTATCATTAGGGCCTTCACATCAAAATCTTGAAATGTCCTTTCCAAGCCATGGTAGCATTCAGTGTCCACAACCTTGGAGTAATAATAGACTATCATTACTCCAAGTCCACAACTGTATCAAATGTCGGGTCACGTGGGTACCGGCAAAGCAAGCACCTATTTGCAAGGGAAATTCAAGTTTCAGAAGAAACTCCTGGGCCAGAAGATAACTACGCAGTTAGTATTGTGCAATTTTTTCATCCGGGAGACTTCGTTATCTCATCCGTTCACTGTGTCTTAACCTACTGGAAGTCTTCAGTTCCAAAGAAAATAAAGTGTAACTCTGTAGTTTGTCGTTCTTTTTCCAAATATGTTTGATCTATTGTAAGGAGAGTTCACTCGTACAATTTGTTGCCCACAATAACACATAAACTTTTACTTCAACAGATCGCTCAAACGTTTCAAAATATGAGCAGATAAGGGTGTGCATCCATTTCTAAAATAACAGCTGTTGACAAAAACCATAGAAAAGGCCGTTTAAGAACGTGATACAGTCGTTCCAGGAACCGTACAATTAAAGTATCTGTCACGCAAAATGCCTCAAAGTGTAGTAAAGCTAGAGACACCCTAAATAAATTTACTCTATTTATTACTAACATCTATTAATCTACAAACACTTATAGATTAACAAACCCAACAAGACACAGAATGAAAACACTGTGACAAGTCCATAAAGCGACTGCTATACTTCGCATTCACTCGTAAAAAGGAATGATACATTTGGTATCCATGTTAAAAACTCTTTTAGCTCATTGTGATTAACAGCTCATCCACAGCACCTATCATTTTAGTGTAGAACTTTTTTGCTCTCAATGATGTGCACTTACTCGTACAAAAGTTTGGTTAGTACCCTGTGCCCATTCAATGTTCGTTTTTTAAAGTTGTCTATATAGAAATGTTCTTGATTTTTGAAATGGTGTCTAGTGTAGCATAGTGAGATTTCAAATGTTTGTACCTGTGTAGCAGGAAATATTTGCATTCACTATAAACTTTAAGGACCTGTGCCCAAAAGTGACCTAACTAGAGGTCTCCAATGGAACATGTATTGAGGAATATTGTTCCTTAACACAAGAGGACAAAATTTAAAAAGTATATATCCATGGTATCCACATGTAGCATTGTGATCCTTCTGTAACATTGTGAGGAAATGTTTACATTGCAATATCAGTAACTGTTGGTACATTTTTTTTTAAGTTAATGAAAACTAAGTGATATGCACAACAATCTAACAAAGCATCTTGTGGGACAGAGAATTGTGAAGATTGTACTTGATTTTGCCAATAAAAATGTGACACTATGTACATGGTGTCCTGTGGCATCATTGTAGGGTAAAATGGATAACTATAATTTTTTTGTGTCAGTGTCTGCTTTTAAGTTTTGGTTTAACAGTCATAGGTCAAAATGAAATTAAGTATGTAGCCATATATAATATAATAATTCCTAGAGAGTTAAATCTCACGTACATCAGTTTTGTAAAATGTGGTGTCCATATAGCATAGTTGCTGTGATCACAAAAGATGTCATAATTTATTAGCAGTATGACAAATGCTTTACATTGTCTCCATCCTTTTGTCTTCCTGTAGTTCCCAAATATAAAATAATTCTACAATAACCAAAAGTCTGGATTTTAATAGAATAAACAGCACAAAAACCCACTGTGGACTAATGACTTAATTATGTAAAACTATTATTAAACTTGTAATGCCTGGTGTCATTTCTCATGATTAAGAACTGTCTTTGGTTTTGTTTTGTTTAGCTGTCTTGAAAGTACATTGCAAACCTGCACTTGTGTAGAGGAAGGGACTAATGTCTGGTTTCAAAAATATATCCTGTTTAGAGAAGTGTAGGGATGGTGTCCATGGAGCATTGTTATATTTTTGCCAAGATTGCCTAAAAACAGATTGACACCACTAACTGCTAGATTTTGTTGAAAGCAAAAGGTTATTAAAGTATGATACTTGTGGCAACTAAAACATGTCAGATTCACAAAAGTGAATTGAATTTTGAACCTGTGTCACAGTTTGTGCCAACTTTATGGAATGAGCCATCATGTTACTTGCAACTATATTTTTGTTTGTTTCATGCATCACATATGACACGTTTTCTTTTACCAGCCATCTTCCATTATTTGTCATTTACCAGTATTCTATGCTATTGTACTTCTTTTCCATACATAATGTGAAAATAATGTATTGGAAAGTTTCATGCTAACAATATTTCTCTTACTCGTAGGTGTGTGTTCATCCTTTTGATAATCTTGAAAAGTTTCATCACTTGGCAGCTTACATAACTTTGCTACTTTTTACTACCAACTGTTATGTACCGACCTCACCTACTGTACATGAACAAGTTCAAGAACCATACAACGTTATATTCCATGAAGAGTAATTGCACACTCACAAGTACAGAAGTAGAAGCAGATGAAATGCGATATAAAATTATAAGAAACTGAGCTCTCACCAAAGCTCAAGTTATGTTGTCTTCCAATTCCTGCCAATTCTTTCCTTCTATGCTGAGGACAGACAGCAAAGAATCTTTGACATCTAAAGGAAATTTGGATGAGCATCTTTTTGGTTTGGATGATTTTATTAAAGTTCAGCTCCAGCCATTTTTGGGGTTCATTGGTGTGGTTTTTCACTTGGATTAGAATGGATGTTTATCTCCTGCAGTCCTGTGCTGAGTCCCATGAGGATGGTGTACAAGGTTCTCGATGCATGGGGACCCTGTGTAGGTTCCATTGCTTTGTTGGCTAAAAATATGAAAGATTTCATTATATTGTCAAGTTCGGAAATGGAAGAAAAGATCATTGAGCTTCAAAAATTAAATGTAGTCCAAATGTTCATTCAACAGCATCATAAATTTCATGAAATTGTTTCATTTCCAGCTAATCCAGCACGTGAAATGGCAAAGACAACAGGAAAACTTAACAATGGTCTACCTCAACATCCACCAAAGAGATGTAAATCTGAGTTAGATTCATTCAGAAGAAGCCTGCCAATTTTTTCAATGCAAGATGATATCATTAGAATGATAACCAACAATCGAGTTTCCATTATTGCAGGCGAGACAGGATCTGGCAAAACCACACAGGTACAATAATTTTATCATTATGCGTTAAATGACCTACTGTAATAATGTTAAGGAGAATGATCAAATTAAAAGTATGGCTCCTCCTAGGAAAGAATTATTGCCCTTCCTTTAACTGTTTTAATACAAATGTAAACAGGAGGTAAGTGTCAGGGCTCAACAGTTCCTACATAGGAAATTTTGTGAAATGCACACATACAGGTATGATTGTAAGACCATTTATTATTGTAGAGAATAGTATTGTAGCTACAGTATTTAGGTTCAGAGGGGACTGATTTTCTGTTAGTGTACATTATTCTATATACGTTAGACAGAGATTATGTTGGTGACATGTTGGTTGTGTTCATGGCTAATTAATGAAATGGCGATTATTATAACAGGAATATTTATCATTGCAACGTGATGTGATCATTGTCCCTATAGCCTCATTACCTGTTCAGTCCCTTGGGACAAAGCAGGTGAGGTTACCTTTGTTAAAGCATGGACATACCTTGGAGTACTTGCATGGTCAAAGAAAGTTGTTTATTTATAAGAAAGAAATAATTGTCATGTTTGCAAGGAATGTATTTAACTTTATCAGCCCACTTCTTCTAGTTTCACTGAAATAAAGGTTAATAGGTTGTCCTTTGTTTACCTAAATCAGATTTTCTCCACAAAATCTAAATCAGCACTATAAAGCAGCACATGTATCAAGTATAGAGCCTGTACCTATTAAACATGTTCAAAGTATGTTCTGCTGTCATAAGATGGTACCCAATTATTCAAAGGCCTTTCGTTTCAAGCCTTGTAGCACTTGTACTTGTGCCCATGCTTTGTTAGAAATGGTTAGTTATCCATTTCCATTGCAACATTTTAATTTTTTAAAGAAACAAAGCAGGTAATAAGGTAGTAGCTGGGAACTAGATCATATAATCACTGTAATGCATAGCTTTGACTTTTTAGATTGTACATGTACAGTAGTGAGGGAGTGTCAAAGTGTAGTATAATTAAGGTACTGTTGTGTGAGTTTAGATTTCTTGAGCCTGTAAATAAACTATGGAGTTGTAGCAGGATTCTACATGCTATAACCAATAGAACCAATCCATGTCAACTCTGATTGTTATTCTTCTGTTGAGCACCTCAAATACTGTACATATAGTATGAGTTATTGAAAGCTGTGGAACAGGTTTAAATTTGGCATTAAAACTTAAAAACTTCAGTAGCTGAAAAATACCCCAGAGATAATGATACGCATGCTAGTAATAGCACACTGCATACATTTTGGGTATACACACCTAAAATGACTTTGATGCGGCTTTGTCCTTATAACTTACTGTACTCTAGTCTAGTCTCCTTAAGTTCATGAGACTGTACATTTCATGAAGGAACTTCATACTATTTTGCAAACATAGCAAAGAAATAATTGATGGCTGTCATAGTAAACATTCCAATTTTTTCCTGTTAGAATTTAGCATAAAAGTTGACATGAACAAGTCTTCAACAATGCAACAAGATCTTCTGCTTAGATTTATCTTCCCCATGTGCTGCAGAAAAGATGTCAGAGTCTCCCATTTGCAAACAGAGAAACTGATGTGGTCATGTCAAAGATTTTCATGCATAACAATGTCATTTTTGAAATATGTTAAGTTTTACACACCTGTCAGAAACTGCTGACACAACTCATGTCAATATAAAGAAAAACGAAGAAGGAAGAAAATCCCATCATGTATGTAAAAATAGTTTCTGCCATGCCATGTGAGTTAAGTTCTTATGCATTTCTTGAACTTGTGAAAAAGCCTGTCCTCTCCTCCTGATAGGAGCAGTCAGATTTGGAATGAAACTCAATATCACAGGATCTATACTAATAAAATGAAGCTTTACCCACACAACCAGGAATTATGAAACTGGTATAAAATACATTATTTTATTAAAGATGGAGATCACACTGCTGCAGATTATTCATTAAGTTTGAGTTTCTGTTTGCATTGATTTATGAAATTCTAAGTTGTCTGAAATGATGTAATGTGATGTTTTGGGTATGAAGAAATCTTTATCATCTTGTAACCTATAAGTTTTATTATGTTGTGTAGAGCTGAACTTCACATTAAAAGTGAAAGTTTTACTTTATGAATTTCTTTATAGAATAGGTTACAAACAAAAATCATAGGTGTATGAGACGGAGGTCAAGGGTCAGAGAGGGCTGGGGACTGCAGCTATCTGTCATTTAGGTAGAAAATCTGCCTTTGTTTGGCAAAATTTATGCTGTTTGGGGGTAAACAAACATTACAAAATTTTGGCAAATGTGCTGCACACCCCACTCCCAGTTAGAAGTAGTTCTGTATGTGAATGATAACAAATGATGCTAGAGATGAATGATGGGCCTACTCAAGGTAGGCTAAATGCAACAACCCAGGTAATATGAGTTCATGAAGGTACTGTAGATGAATTTGTATTTTATGATATTCCAAGTGATGTCCCCATACTATAAAGCTTAAATTTTAATAAATGATGAAACTTGTAACAAAATCTGACAGCTATAAAATGGATAGTTTTTTCTTCAGAAATGGAGCTGGTATTTCAATCTTATACAGCATGCTTTGCTGCATGCTTTTTGCTGAACTACACAAGGGAAAAAGTGGAAATTAAACGGATTTGCCAGTGACCAAAATCAATGACTTCAAAAAATGCAAAAAATTTTTCTCTTCTAGGAGGTGAAAACTGCATCTCAATAGCTTGTAGCGTTTGAAAGATACTAATTTTTAAAGAAATGCAGTTTTTCTCAAGGAAAAATGCATTATGAGAAATCTGTGATGTCATTGCATGGCACATTAACTTGACAAAGCATTGAATTTCTTTATGATATTGACACTGTTCTAGGAAATGTTTAGCAACTTTGTTTGTTATGCCATACATATGGTGTAGATTTTTGCTAAATCTACATGGAAAGATATTCAAACATTCCAACAGAGTAAGATTTCAAGGACAACAGGACATTCAATTATAAAGAAAAACAAAAGAAATCTGAGGCAAAGTGCCCATTTTCCATAACGTTCTGTGACTTTGATGAGAACTGGAGGTATTTTTTGATAAAAATAAGTAGTCTTTAATATTAGATATTTTGAGTTAGGAAAAGAGTATTACTACAGGGTTTAGAGGGTATGAATTGAAATTTTTTTCTCTTTCACATGGGACCCTTGTGAAAAGACACTGGAAAATGCCTTCAAAAAGCCATGTAAGTTTACTGCCATGAAGACAGCTTCATAAAGCATGTGTAAACAATACTTAAGTATTCTTGAAACAGTGGAAATCCTTTGCTGTTAGGATATCTAAGTTCTGACTATTGTGACTGAAAGCATTTATGTTGCCCTGCCTTTAGGTGCCACAGTTTATTTTGGATGCCTGTTGTGATCGTCGTGAGCCTTGCCGCATTATCTGCACCCAGCCTCGGAGGTTATCTGCTCTCTCCATCTCACAGAGAGTTGCTGCTGAGAGAGGTGAAAATGTTGGTCAAACTGTTGGATACCAAATAAGATTGGAGAGCCGGTGAGTGGTAGATTAATGCTTGGTAGTGATTATTGGTGGAATGTAAACTGAATGTACATTCTTCTGTTTCTTATCCTTTTACTTAAATAGGAACTGATAGTGTGAAAATCTTCATCAACTATGTATCGCCCCAAATACCAGCTCCTGCCTCTCCTTCTTTCTCCTGTCTGTTCTCCTTCCTCCTCACAGAACCTGTCACAAGTAGTTTTTGTCCTCCTGTTTGCTCCTGTATGCATCTGTTTTTTATTACATGTTTTTAAAAAGTTTTTGAACTTGTAAAACAGGAAGTCATTATTTTAAGGAGATATATCACTTTGAAGTGAGGCTTACACTGCCAAGGTCCAACAATTGTAATCTGTCTCTTGTATCTTTCTGACATTTCTGTAAGATTTACACTTGATTGGGAAGTTAACACAAATGGGATTTGTTGTCTGCTGCATTTGAAGTAGAACTTATGGTTTAGACCGGCAGCCCAGAGCCTTGAGGGTAGATGAGCTAGGCACCAATATCTAAGTGTATGAGCATATAAAGGAGTCACCTGGGATGTACAGATTTTGTAGTCTGCCGGGGCTCATCTGTTGCATCTGAGCCTGGTGGCCATTTTCCAAATGGCCATCATGTTTAGATAATCCTGATAAATTTTGAAGATAATTGATTGAACCTCATATCATCACATGGAAAGTGTCATATGAAAAAAAAAATAAAATTGTCTGTCAGATGATACCATATTTAATGGGCTTGGTGTTAAATTTTTTTTTCATTTTATGTCCAAAAGTGTGATTTTTGATCATTTTTCTCAGAAATATCAATTGCATCAAAATACATATTTCCCCCATATTTTGAAGAGTTTAGTCAGAATTGAACTGAAACTTTTCAAAAAAGTACTCACATGTATAGTTCATATTGTGTGAAAACAATGGGTTTATAGCTTTTGAAACAAGAAAGCTACAATGTTTAAAGTTAAGACTTTGAAATTAGCAAAAACTGCATTTTGTATGTACACAGTATCTTGATGTGTAAAGTGGGGTACCCGGCTGCCAGTCATTTTAAACTCATGCAAAAGTTTACTTTTTGTGATCAGTTGAAGGGTATCTGTGTAAATAAGAGGTACAGTATAGTCTAAGTTGACAATGATCAGTTTACTAGGGGCCCCATGATGCCTCTTGGGGTAGGGGCCTTTTTGTCAGATTTTCAACTAAATTTCCCAAATTGGTTTTCATTGCACTAGGTGCATTCACCATTTTTAAAGGTCAGTCATTCTTAATTATACCTTGTTGGTGTAAAATATGTATCAGATGGTTTTAATTGGACACTAGAACAATTCTGGGTCCACCTTATTCTAAAAACAGCCCACACTTAGTCATAGTAGTGAGGTCATTGTATATATATCAAAACTACAAATATTCTTAAAAGCTCCCCAGGATGCCCTCAGATTTTCATTCAACTCCATCAGAATGTAGTCCTCAGAATGTGACACTGAGGCACAGATCTACAGGTCCAATGGTTCATAGTTATGGCCCCTGAAAATCAATATATTTATCTTCAGGAAAGCTACCACTGGTATCCTATCAGTGGAATTCTGTAGCAATTTTGCAGGTAAATGAATTTTTCATGGGACTGAGAATAAAATAAAAAGTCAAACAGTGGGTGGAAGGATTTATGAGCAAATTAAAAGAATCTAATGACAAATATGCAGTAGCTTTCTTACATGTCAATGTAGGTCCCTAAAAATGCTATTTTATAGGCTAATTGCAAAAGTGACTTATTCAAATTTTGGGTCCATTTAAACCCAGTGTCAAGTATTAGAGTGGCTTCATTATGACATTAATGGTAATAGACCAATAGCAGAGACACCCAAAGCCACATAAAAATTTTATGATTGAGTAGCTTTGGTCCAAACAAGTCCCTTGGAATTTGTTTTTTGTTTTTACGAAGGAGATGTGTAGGGGAGTTCTGTAGGGTAGTAGCTTCGTTTGCAGACATGGGAAACAATGACTCACTTGAAAATCTTAAAATATGAACTTTTAATATTTTGAAGTGTCATAATGTCATCTTTATGGTTTTGGATCTTCTACTGGGGACATTTTAATATCATTCTTATGACTTTGTAAGTAAAAACAATGAGGTTCAGTTATGAATTTAAAGTCAAAAGTTGAATTTTTCAGCCACGATTACCAGTCATTCTGCCCACATTTTGACTTCTCAATTCAACATTCACATTTTAAAGGAAATAGTTTTACTATGAAATTCGTTTTAATTTGAACTGTTACAAAAGGTTTGATGGAGTTGAATGTCAACATTTATCGTAAACAGTAAATGTAATGAAAGTTAAAAGTCAAAATAATAAGAATAAACTATTACCTTAATTTTTTTTTCGGTTGAAACCTGTTTTTGTTTAGATGTAAAATTGTAAAACTACAACTCTGTAAAAGAATTGAAGGTAGAAATGTCAACTTTCAAGATCACAGTAATGCTAAAAAAAGGTCGGATTATAAGTCAGCTGTTTTTTATCTTCAGTCTGTATTTTGAGGTTAAAATTAAAGATTCCAAGATTAAGAGGCAGCATAAAGTCCAGTGTTTTTAGTTTGAGCTGATAATATCAAAATTAAAATCAACATAATGTACATGGGCTTGTCTACAATAAAGGGGTATAAAAGTGTTACAAAGGTGGTGAAATTTGAAGTCCTCTAAGAATAAATTTTTGTTGTGTTATTTTGTTTGATTGGTTGTCTCAATTTTTTCCTGAGAGCAGTATGTAGTATGGAGATCAATGGTTACGTTGGTAACAAGGACGGACATGTCCGTCCTCGTTACCAACGTAACCAAACTATGTTCGAGAAAATTAAGCACTTTAAACACTTGAATGCATTGTGACACAAGTTTTGCTCTTTCCTGAAGTGTAAACTGATGACATGTGAAACATTCATCAAAAACCAATGTCCCCATGTGCCTACGTTATACTACCGACAAGGACATGGTTACGTTGGTAACATCTGGATGGACATCGCCTTGAAGGCTCTCATACCCTTGTTGTAAGCAAAAAGATGGAGGAAAGCACACAAACCAGTGACAAATATGGCCATCTGCAAACAGATGCAGTTTTATCAAATTCTCTGGTAATTTGTGTCCTACAGGCCTGTTAATATGATAGTTACCAACGTAACCATTAGGGGACAGACATGTTACCAACGTAACCATCATGTGCTCCGCAATTGACTATGATGCATTTACTGCTGGATTATTTTATTTGTGGTACTGCACATGATCAAGGTTAAGTGTTACATCATAACCTTAGCTCTGGAAATCTTTTCTTTCAGTTAAAATATCAACTATTAAGATTTAATATCCAGATGGACGGACAAATCTCAAAATTTTACTCCAAATTGCTGATAAAATTTTGCGGTGTTTGTGCACCTAAAAATATTCAATTATCATTTACCATTTATTTTGTACATTACATTTATGAATGAAAACAAAGAACCTGCATCAGTCACATCTGCAAAGGTCCCACTCACATCATAAATTTATTCCACATCCTATGTAACACTTATAGGTGGTAAAAAAGGCCAAAATAGCCCCAAATTCTGCCCAAAACATCCTTTATATAAGTTGGACATTGATAAAATTGTCTTTATTATCTCTCTATAGTCCTCCAAGTATGGTGAACTGTAAAATCACCAAACCATTGTGACATCTTTCAAAATATCATCAAAGCAAAAAACACACATTCAATATTTTCCTTTACTGTAGACAAGCCCACATGTAAAAGTCAAACATTAATTTAAAAATGCAATATATTTTACAACAAAAGTCAAGGTTTTTAGATTTAAACCTTACAATTGGCTGTAAAATTTGTTGTGTATTGAACAAATAATATTTTCTTAATGATGTTACATTTTGGGGTTCTGGAAGTTTCCATGCACTGACCATGAATTCTTGGAAACTGACTTGTAATCCACTATGATTCCTATTGTTTTTACCAGTAGAGCCAAGAGAGGAATAAGAGCTCTCAGAGGCTACTTGGGCTTTGATCTGTTGTGATATATCAAGTGTGTTGACCTTAAGTGACCAAAATAGGCCTCTGGTTGGTTTTGGCTATGTCAGCTTAACATTCAACATAGCTGAACATGAGTGTATTACATTAGGTGGTTCTTCCAATACATTTATTGAACCCTGAAACCCGGGTATAACAACCACTGTCACATCTCTATGCACACCTTTGGTTAAATGTGGCCAAACAAGTATGTACCTGCCACGTTGAAAAATGGCAGTTTTTCTGAACAAAATATTCAAGCCAGGACAGTACTCATGTTAGTAAACTTTTTTAAGTCAAGACTTCGATAAAAACATAGTGGGCACATTGTTTGCATCAGAGACTAGACTCGTGGTCACTGGGCTGATGCAAGTTGAACATATAGCAGGAAACCGTGGCTATGTAATTCACAAATGCAGTTTTTGCTGCTGTATGTCAAAGAGTTTTCTTTTGCGCCCCATATCTTTCCTGTTTGGAAAGCAATTGACCTTCAATTTATTGACCATACACGTGGACAGTTTTTTGAAGAGTTCCAATTTATACTGAGGAAACTTCACAAAACATGTGGAAATATGTATTTTGTTGCAATTCATTTTTCGAAGAAAATATTGGTAAAAAATCACACTTTTGGTCAAAAAATGTAATAAAAACCACTACCAACCACAATAAATGTGGTATCATCTGATAGCAAAGTTTTAATATTTCCTTTCATATCACACCTTTTACAAGGTGCCAAGAGGTTCTATCAAACTATTATCTTTAAAATTCATCATGATTACTTAGGGCGGCTATTTTGGAAAACCGTTGCGAGCCCTCAAGCAACAGATGTCCTATCATATCTGCACATCCCAGGTGACTCCCTCTATGATCATACCTAGATATTAGTACATAGCAACTCTCAAGGATCTGGGCTGCCAGTCTAGTTTTCTCCACCACTACCACAATACTACTAGTCATCAGGGAAATAAAAAATATTGCACTGGCCTTTGGACACCTGGTGGTAAGTGCACATGAGAGTATAATATCAGGTAGGTTTATGTTCAAACACAGGAATTTATGTCGTTATTTTGGGAAACTTCCAGAAACTTTCCATAGTAATGAAACAAAAAAATGAGACTTTTGTTTCTTCAGCTCATTTGCATGTACAGTAGTTCCTTGTTTTAGAAAGGGAATCTGTATTCATTTACGTCAAGAATGAAAGGGTCGTTGCAAGTTTAAGAGCACCTGCCCTAAAAGTGTAAATGGCACAGATGTACACATTGAAGAATTGTTCTGTGCAAGCCATTTGATAAAGCATTAGTAGACACAAGTGATGTTGGTAAGTGAATGATATAAAATTGAAGCCACCAAATAAAAGAAAGGCATATCGTTGATAATCATCTTGCAACTACGTAGATGGGTCTTATAGTATCAGCGTAACTTAAATTAAACTTTTTGTTTTTTCGTCTTCCAAAGTAGCACCTCCTTGGTAAAACCTTCTGTACTTGACCTGGTCCTTGCTGAGCTGGGTGTAAGCGTATTGACCTTAACAATTACTTGGCTCAAACTTAATAAGTACTGTGTTAAACTAATTTCAGCTGTACATTCATTGAGAGATGAAATTTTTGGAGTCACATTTTAAGTTGTTTCGTTGAAGGATCTCAACTGATTTACAGTATTCCTTGGTACCATTGATTCTGTATATTGCTAGAAAAATGTGAGATTACTACATCAAATTTGCCAGCTGTATTTTTTTCATTTTAAGTAAAAGTGATTGTTCATTTTTGTTGATGATTTTGCTGTTTGTGGGTTTTGAAATAATTTTCACTGAAGCTCAGGCTTTATTTATGGTCTTGAGAGCTGTACAAATGATTAAAAGAAAAATGGAATTGACAGCTCATTACCAAAATACAGTAGAATATGTTAAGATGAAAAGTATCAATTTTTGAAATTTTAATCGAAAATTTGCCTGCTCTTCTGATAGAAAAATGCTCTGCTTGTCTGGAAAGTAAGAAATGCTCTGAAGAAGTGTTGATTTGCAATCTGTGCTTATGTCTTATATTACAGTTACAGATACAGGGTACTTAAGCTGTGTTTCTCACTGTCATTCATAATGAGTCAGTGGTAATTGTAAATATCAGTACAGCCAGGTGATATCTGGAAAACTCAGAGACTAAAACAAAGTTACTACTGTAGTTGTAACTAATCTTTAGCTCGTACCAATATGTTATAAACTGGTGGAAGTGTTGCGATCATGGAGCTAGCACAAATGGAAAAAACAGCATCTAACCCTTAGAGGTTATCATTAGTTACAACATTCCAAAGCTAAAACCCTCATTACCTATTAAAAATTGGTGGTATATCACTGGAAAAGAATACAATTTTTTCTTTTTTACTTTTGGGACATTTTGTAGCTGTGAAGGTAATGATAGACTGCACATCTTTTTCTACCTAATATGTTGTAATATTAACCATCTTGGCATTGTCTTTTGAAAACTTGATTTATATTTTTTGAATGAGTAAACTAAGATATTAGCATTATGTAATCTTTTCACATAAAGTTTTGAACTGTTGTATGTCAGAACATATGATAGAAGTTCAAAGGGATTATCTGGGCTACTGTAATTGGAAGTAGAAATTGCAGAACTAGGGGTTAAGATGTTAAGAACCCAATATGTAAAGGTGGTAAGGATGTGATTAATAAGTAACAATTGGGGATGAACATTTGCACAAGGCAACAAAGACAATGCTTTTACTAGCATTCATAGTAGCTTCATTTTGTGATGGTGCTGAAGTTTTAAGTACCCGACTTTAAGAATTGTTTGTCTACAGTGTTTTTATTGCGTGCAACTAGTAGGTTGGATTTTCCTTTTATCAAAGAAAATCTCCATTGCTTGTCAACAAAGTTTAGGCTGGGTAGTCATATGGTACAATAAAGATGTAGAAGTGTCTTAATGTAGAACAAATCAAAGTCAGCAAGTTTAGTGGTTTGCCCAAGGGCACTTCACTCCATACACAACCGACTTTTTTGGCTGGGCAACCCTTGATTTGATGACAAGCGAATTGCCAAAGTGGGAGGAAAGCTGGAGTACCCAGAGAAAATACCACATACATTGACCTGGATTTGAACCCTGGATGCAAATGTGAAACACATTGGTGCACAGCAGCTGGAATAGACCACTCTGCTTCTTGACGGCCCTTACTATAGAACTTGATCTGATGTTATTTTCAGCTACTACACTTTTTAATTTCACTTTATATTTGAGCGTAGCAAATTAAGTGGTTCATCGTTTTGGTTTGCAGTTGCTTGTTTATTCACCACCATTGCCTGCTGATCGTGTCTTTTACAACTTACATAAATACAGACTTCAGCAAAAGTTGTTTTTCCATCCAGAATTGGTTAACATAGTTTCTGCTGCCCCTAGAACTGTCTCTAAGGCTTACATTGTGCAAGTTTGTGTTAAAAGTGGTCACAAGTGTAATCTGCATATCCCTTTAAGGTATGTAGATTGTGGAAGATTTATTGAAATACAAGCGGCACACTTACAGGGAATTTCTGGCAGTGCAAAAAGGGAAAAACTTTTTAATTCCAGTATTTTAGTGTTGGTTTCCTCTACAACTACCTTTATTTTTAGCGTAATGTTAGAAAAGGTTTCCACTTATAGAAGGCAGTAACAAGTATTTTATTTTTATCAGAACCATGTACAATCAGGTCAGTGTGTATGTGTGGGTATAAATTGTATACATGTGCATTATATGAAGCCTTGTACTCCTGTTTTACATATTGTCGTCTAATGGATGTTAGACATACAGTAGTATGTAGTTACCAAGGTTAGTGAAATCTACAATCTAAGATCTATTGGTGTATTTGCACATCTGAGGCTGCTGAATGTACAATCGTGAGTGTTAGTTGGAGGTTCCTCCACAATGGTTCTGTTGACCTCACATGTGGTTTGAATAATATCGTAGACAAAATCAACCAACATCTTTCAGGTTAGCCACATTAAATTTACAAGAGGTAGAGACCCGGTTCACTTATAAAATTTTGTATTTCGAACATGTCAGTGTGATATTTCAAAATAACTAATTGACAAGTTGGTTTACTGTAAACTTGTATATTACCATACCTGATGATTGAACCTCTTAATTACGTCTTGCAATGTATTTTAAGAGTTGCAATCATAAACTTAAAATAGTATGCTCTTCTGAGAAATAACTGGATAAAATTAAAGTAGCAGAAGGACAAAGATCATCAAATAGCATAAGAAGGTAACAAATTCAGACATATATAACTCATGAAGTAAATAACAGAAAGATAAATAATACCCTTGTCAAAACTGAAAATATCTCAAAGCACCATATTAAAAGCATTGGCATAATATACTGTATTACTCAAGGGTGAAGGAAAATAAAAGAAAGCATGGAAAATGTAATTTTTGTTTCCAAATACTACTATAATCTAAAAGAAAACAGCATATTACTAATATTGAGAAATTTCTCAGTAGCTGTTGGCAAGGCTGTACTGCAGGATCCATCCTGTGCACATCAATGCAGGTTTGAGTAACTGTATTACAGTATGTTGGTTCATTAGCAGTGCAGTATGAGGTAGTAGCCTACCAGTGGTGTGAGCTTTCATTGCAAAATTGAATGCGGGTTTCTTTCAAGGGAAATACTGCGTTTGAAAAGATTTCAGAAAATGACATTAATGTAATCCCATTGTGGTCTTTTCCCCTCTCCAAACATGAATCACAAATAACTTGCAGCAGATCAACACTATATAATCTCACAAAATATAATCTCACAAAATATGGACGAAAAGAAGGAACAATTTCTGATCAAAACAGCTCATTATCTAACGATAAACCCTGCCCACATTGCAAAGTTTTGTATTGCTGCATATTCAGAGAGGTTCCGGTGCGTCATATTACACCCATTAGGCAATATGTGTTGACCTTGCTAACCCTGTGCTTCATGCTCACAACACGAACTATCACACCAGTTTCCGGACGGCATGTGCAGTACTGTGGGATATTGTAGCCCACCCAGGGAGATGCAGTGTCCTCTCTGGTTCCACCATACAGTTCACCTTCACACAATGAGCACTATTCACAGGACGTTACAAAAATTGTATTTTATCCATGGAAGTACTTTCTCGGAGCAGCAGCTCCATGATCTGTTGAACAGTTGAAGGATATTTCGTAATGTTTTTCAAGTGGCACCACAGGTTCGTAGTTTTCGTTTTATACCAGGGCCTAAACCGATAGTACCAGTTAAGCACCAAAAATCCCTTTAACATCCTACTCTTTTGAGAGCGAAGCAACCTGCTAAGGACCAAGGGCTTCAATTCGAATTGCAGTAGCCTACTTTGTGAATAGTATACAAGGGAGGTGGTAAAACCCCATAGTATACTTACTGTAGTTCAATACAGACAATGTAGCAGTAATTCTCAGTAGTTTGTAATTTATAGGCCTACGAACATTTTGCACATGCCATAGAAGGCGTCTGTTATTGTCTGATGTACATGATAAAATGGATTTGATTGGTGGATTTCAAATCAGGGGTGAAGAAGGTGTGGTTTTGCATGCATAATTGTTTGGGTGAACAAATTTATCAGTTTTCACAAAAAGGTTAATTACTTGTTAATCAGTGCTCAATGGGTAGAAATGCTTTCCCAGTTACCTCTCTTTCATCGAAAGGGACGTGACCATATGTAAAAGAGGAGGGTTTGAATGAAAAGTCTTACAAATGCAATATTTCCCTTTAACAAGAGTGAGGTGGGAGAGAGCCTGAGAGTGGGTGAAGAGTATCTGGAGATAACTGTAAGTTTGAGTATAGTACAACACCTTTTATAAATGTGCATAACAGCAGTATGGGGAAATTCATAGTACTTCTAGTGAAAAGTTCTACAAAAATAAAGCTTAAAGGCAGTAGGCAGTCACCCCAAACAGAGTGAGTGTATCCTGTCACTCTAGTTCATGATTGGCCTATTTTGATCATGTGACAATATTTTTGTTAGTGAATTGTGGAATTCAAGGAGAATTTCACCTTGCTTTACCTATTGTTTGTAATAGTTATGTTCAAAACATCTTCAGAGGTGCTTGTAATGCAATATGAGGAGATTTGCAAGAGTTTGCTGATTTTTCAAAGAAAATTTTGGGGCGACTGCCTATTGCCTTTAATGCTGAACTTAGAAATTAACACTGCAAAACTTATGACAGTCCTGGACAATGTCTATGAATCTTTTGTTTCCATGTCCAAGATATCTCTGTTTAGGATCTAAAAAGCATTTAGTCATTGTTATTTTGTCCCTTGTTCACACCTAATCAACTGTTTGAACAGATAAGTGTGGATCTTAAGCCGTGTTCCCATTTGAGTGAGCGCAGTGGATCAAGATCTGCCGCGGTAGATCAAACTCTAATGGGAACGCAGATCAACAACACTCACTCAAGATCAAGATCCACCGATTTTGATCGACCGTTCGGGGTAGATCAGATCGACCGCGCTGGATCAAAGTTTGTAATGGGAACACATCGGTAGATCAAGTGACCCTGGATCTCCGGTTTATTCCTTCCTGGCATGCATTTTCTTTCCGGTGACAAACGCGGGTAATATTCCTTTGTTCCATGCCAGCGCTACGGGCGAGTGAGTGTATATAATATAGTGCAGTAATGTAGCGTACATATGTACAGCGCGTATTTACTCCCTGTATTTTGATACCGATTGATCACCAGTTGCAGTTCTGAATTCTATCTCTGATAATTTACAAGAAATTTGGTCTGTTCGTTGACACATTTTCGGTATGTTGCTTTTTGAAACAATTTCTTCTTACATCTGATATGTTACCGATAAATTGAACCACTGATATAAAATGTATTTTAACGTCCGAATGGCAGCTTATTGCAACAAGTTGGAACGTGAATGGTTAGCCACAGTTAGCCTAGCCTAGGGTCTAACTTTACGTTTGTTACTGCAATGTTACTGTTAGTGTTACTAACTAGCCTAGTTAGGCCCAGCCTAAATCTCACTAGCAGTAGGACCTAGTAAGAGCTAGTGTGCCATACGAAATGGCAGGCCGACTTGTAAACATTGATGACCTTTTCGCGCTTGCGCAATGTGTTCATATGACATGTTGATCTATCGCGCTCACTCAAATGGGAACGCGGCTCTGGATCAAGTTATTCGACACCGCTTGATGCAATAAAACCCTGATCCACCGCGCTCACTCAAATGGGAACGCGGCTTTAGTTAAGCAGTGGCGGATCCAGGATTTGGCAGAAGGGGGGGCCCAGGTCATAGTGGTTTGTATAACAGTCCGATCTGGGGGAGGGATCTAAAGGGGAGGCGGTGCACCAGGGGTGGTGGGAGGGTATTTTGATAGGGTGGAGTATTTGATGAGTGATCGCCGTCCTGGGGAGGGGTCTGAGGGGAGGGGGTGTCCCCCTCCCCTTTAAGAAAATTTTTGTTAATTTAAGATTGCTTAGATGCAAAATGGTGATGTCTTTAGTATATTTTTGAAACTGATCATATATGGTTTGAAAATGCTCATAATTTAGTGAAATTTAAATTTTGGTTGGATGAAAGAGGAGAGTACGTAGCCTTTTTGTCCACATATTAGGATGGCAGTGTCCCGAATTGAAGTCTTGTTTTTCCTTATATTACCCTAAATTCGAACAAAAGATGCTAATGTTGCAGCAATTATAGTTAAAAGCCTAAGGTTGTTGAAAATATTCCTCCAAATATTAAAGAATTCTGAAATTCCCTTAAAAGTAGAAGCATTGTTCCCAATGCTGTGGGCCCGGCCGGATATAGACTGAAGTTAGCAATCCAATACAGTGCTCATGGGTAACCCCTTGCAATGCCTGGAAAAAGTTACTGTGACCAATATAAGCCAAAATGTTATCGGCCGGAGGTCAGTAACAGAAGTATTAACATTTACTTATTTTCTGAGGTAGAAATTTAAATAATGAACAAATCTGAGTTTCACTCTGACACATCACAAAGGCCTATTTAATTGGAACAGGGTATAGTCATTTGTTTTATGAAGTTGAAAAAACTTCAAAAATTTTTGGAAGGGGGGGGCCCGGGCCCCCTGGGCCCCCCCTAAATCTGCCCCTGTTAAGTGCTGACTTAATAATGAAAAAGACCTCAGTGACCAATCTCAGCTAAGTGTCAAGCTTTGATTTCAAGTTTTGAACTGAATCATGTGACCACTCATAAACTGTATGCCTTAGAAATTGTCAGTACCTCACGAGGCTGCATTATATTTGTGGAATTGTGTGAAAATAAATTTTCCTCTTTGAGTTATTTATTCTGTTTTCATAATAATTGCTGGTTGGGGCCTTTTAATAGGCTCTGCATGTCAGTACCTTGACCATACTTAACTTGAAAACATAATTTACCATTTAGGAAATTTATCTGATCAATCACACCTGAACCATAAAAAGCTCAACTCAAATAATTTCTCACATCTGTTAAAATCACCTGTGATTTAATTCCAGACAATGGCATTCCAGGGCTTGAAGTAACTGGCAGCACCGACAACCATGGCTTTCAGGCCCTTACTGATGGCTGTGGTGCCCCTCAGTCAATGTCCTATGAAATAACATAGACTGACAGCCAATTTGCTCATTTTGGCTGTGCCCTTTTTCATGCTTATTTCGAGCCCTGACATTCTCATAGTCTTTACCAGCTTAGTGGTAAAAGCAGCCAGTTAAGATAAATGTGACCGATTGCAGAGGCCAGATTGGTATTCTCTTAAGATGCACAGTATGTATAAAGGTGATATCATATGTAGATTTAAGTACATGTTTGGAAGAAGGTGACATCAACAGAAATTAGTAACTTTAAGAATGTATCAAAAGAAGAGGTTGAAAATATTTAATGTAATATACTGAGACTGTAGAAAAGATTTTACAGTCTGATTTCCAATCAGATATTCGAAGTGAAATGTGCAAGAATGACCAGTTTGAAACAAAGATTTCAAAAGAAAAAACAGAGATGTAACAAATTTTTCTATACTTCCCTGAAAAGTTGTTAGTACTACTGCATTTGACTCTTAGCACCTGAAAGCAGTGGTTTAAATAGGAGGGTGTGCCCCCTGTGTGATAGTGGCACTTGCTTGTACTGTATGCTTCAGGATATTTAAAACCATTACAGTACTGCCTGTACTACAGTAACTGCTCAATTAACTGGGTGGAAATGAATGTTTACAGCTGGTGTTTGAAAAGAAGAGCTCTGTGAACACACCATAAAATGCTTTCCCTAGGTGTCATTTAGCCATAAATCATGCACTGACTATTTTGTCACTGGTCAGTGCCTCACACATGCAAAAAACATCAAGCTGTTACCACTCGATAAAACTTTGCTTAGTCATGAACTTTCCATTAAACTCTCTCTGATACTGTATGTGAAGTCTTTGCTTGGTACAGTATGTCAGGTGCTGCAGGTCAGCCTCTTTCCTATGCTCTCTAATAATTCAAAGTGTAGGTAGGTAAACTTGAGATCATCATCATGGACTTCTTTGGGATGTACATCTCCCTATTGTCCTCTACTTTTCTTGTTTCTTTGACTTTTTTTGGGGGGGCAGGGGGGGGCAGGGGGGTTCAGTGAAGGAGAAACCTGTGCAGTTGTGATGCATGTGTGTGTATGCTAGTTTGTTTGTGGTGCTTAGCTTGTTAACATATCTCAAAAGGGGAAGCTCTAACATTTCTCATACTTGGTGTGTTGATGCCCCACATTGAGAAGAAGTATCCTATTGTTTATGGTAGAGGGCAAAGGTCATCTGAGGTCACCAGAAGTTACAATATGAAAACCTTGCTCATACAGTATCCCCAGATAGGAGCATGGACACTCCATATTTAGCACATGTACATGCATTACATCAAGATCAGAAGGACTGTATTGTTTTTGGTGGTCAGAGGTCATCTGAGGTCAGACTATGAAAACGATATTAACACAATCTCTCCAGGTACTGTAGGAAGCATGGATACTCATGATACTTAGCATACAGATGCATTTTATGAAGAGGAAGGACCTCTTGCTTTTGGAATAGGTCAAAGGTCATCTGAGGTCACCAGAGGTCATACTCTGATAACATTGTTATCTCAAGGTAGGAAGCATATATGGATGTTCTTCATACTTACCATGTAGATGCATCACATCAAGAGAAAGGGCTGCATTGCTTTTGGTGGAGGTCAAAGGTCATCTGGTTCACAGAGGTCAAAGTCTGAATTGTTAACAGGATCTCCAGATACGAAGCATGGATACTCTTTATACTTAGCATGTATGTATTATAGTAAGAGGAAGGATCCTACTACTTTAGGTGGGGGTCAAGGGTCATTTGGGGTCATCAGAGGTCAAACTGAAAACCTTGTAAAGACAGTAAAGATAGAAACCCATGGATAGTCCTCATTATTGGTATATAGATGCAGTACTTTAAGAGAAAGCATCCTATCCATTTTGGTGATACCTTTCATGGTTATTCTGCCAAGGTGTTAACTATTTGGTGTTCAGTTTTGTATTTTTCAACTTACTCATTTGGAGTTTCTGGGTCATATTAGCTCTGCTGTAATATTAATTCATAAATGCCAAAACAGTTAGAAGATGTGCACATCAATTGACAGTCCAACAAATGTTTGCTGTGTATAGCTTTGTGTGCTTTAATATGCACTCCTTCTATAGCATCTTTAATTTCATGTGGTTGTCCTTTGTGTTTGCAGGGTCTCCTAAATGTTTGAGTAATGTCAGCAATGATGTAGCTACAGTAAAAATGTGTATTACATAAAGTGTGAACCTTTAGTGATTAAAAGTTTAAGTTCACCTTTATTTTTGGAATTAAACAGTGAATTATTTTATTAAATTCATTGGGCCTTTCAAACACAGTTTTACTTCAAATCTTCATCAGATGAAAACTTAGCTTTCACCTATTTAAAAGGAGTTGTTACTAGAAATGGAGAGTCTAATCCAGTTTAGGTTATTACAAAATTGTAAGGCAATGATCATTTTATTGTCTGATATTATGGTTTATACTTCGTTAAGTTTTGTGGTTCAGGAAGTAGTGTGATGCAAAAACAGTTTCACTAGTCTACAATAAATATGCTTGTAATCTTTTGCAAATTTGCATTTTAATGTGGATAGATGATGCAGTGCTGTGAGTGAAGTTTTGAACACCAGTCTTTTTAGTCTTCTATAATATAGTGAACATAACCCGATTCCCATTATCAGCATTCTCTGTTTTAGATATAGTATCACTTGCATTTATTGGTCAGTTATTGTAGAAGTGGAATACATAGGAGTTTAAGAGGGACTTACTGAAATACTTCACAGCAGTTACTTATGACAGAGGTTATGAAATTCATCGTGTTGGTCTAATTCATTAAATCAATCTTCATACTGTAGCTTAATCAAGTACTAAAGTTGTAAAATATGTAAATGAAATCATGTAATTTCTTATATAGTCTATGCAATATGACACTACAAAATTATTGTGCAAGTTACCATTCAAAATTTTGTGAATACATTTTTTTAGCTCATACCAGCATGCTGGTGTGAGCTATTATGATCACGCGGCGTCACTCTGTCTGTCTGTCTGTCTGTCTGTCCACACTTGTTCAAAATGCTTCTCCTCCCACATGCTTTCATGGATTTGTTTGAAACTTGGGCACAATGTTCCTTGGGTGGTGGGCCATTTTGGATGTTCAGAAATTTTTGGTCCAAGGTCCAATGTGGACCCTAGGGCCCATTTTATGAAATTCTACAAAATGCTTCTCCTCCTACAGATTCTCTTGTGCAATGTTGATAGTTTGCCATAATATTACTCTGTAACTGGTCCCTTCGGGTTGTTCAGGAATTTTGGGTCCAAGGCCCAAGATGGACTGTTGGGTCCATTTTGTGAAATATTGCAAAGTAATTAACTTCTTCTCTATTTAATGTTTAAAGAGAGGTAACAGCCTCTCATTATAATGCTTGGTTAGTGATCTCATTATGGTGTTCTTGAATTTTGGTGTAAGGTCCCATGTGGGCCCCAATGGCTCATGTTATGAAATTTTACAAAATACTTTTTCTCCTACAAATTGTGTTGTACAGTGTTGATTATTTGTCATAATGAAGCTCTGTTAATGGTCCTTACAAATTACTTCTCCAATTTGGGATGAAGAATACTTTTGATACCTTTCTAACCAATTTTGTGCCACCCCTCTATTTTACCAGTCTCACAAAATCACTTTACTGCCTAGTTTTCTTTGTACTGCAACCTCTTTAAAACTGTGTACAAGAGGTCAATCCTGTGCAGTTGTTTAGGTTAGTTTAAAGGGAGCTGCTTAATGGGATTTCCATTTGGTATTTCCATTGTGTGTGCATTGTCAGAGCACGTGGGTGTGTTTGTCATAGTGATCCTCTGTTAATGGTTCTTTTAGGGTGTACAGAAATTTTGGGTCCAAGGCCCAATGTACCCTAGGGTCCATTTTGTGAAATATTGCAAAATGGTCAATTCCACCTCCAGTTAATGTTAAACAGAGTTGAAGGCCTGTCATAATGATGCTTGGTTAGTGATCTGTTTATGGTGTTCTGGAAGTTTGGGTCTAAGGTCACATATGGGCCCTGTGGCCCTTTTTATGACATTTTGCAAATTGCTTACGCCTTTGTAAAACATGTATGTGAAATTTTAAATCTGTGGTATTTCCTTTTTTGATTATCCTGTTTGATTTAGTAAAAGATGCTTTGCAATGTTTGTATTTTCTCTGTAGGGTATCTCCCAAGACTCTTCTTACCTTTTGTACCAATGGTGTTCTCCTGCGGACCCTGATGACTGGTGATTCCTGTTTAAGCTCCATCAGCCATGTAATAATTGTAAGTTCACGGTAGTGCACTTATTTTTTGTTGTCTGTTTCATGGTGTGAATGCAATTCTTATTTCAGCTATTGAAGAGGCTTGAGCAGGGGAAGCAGATGTGTGATACATGCTGTATGACTTAAAATCCATAATCAGCAATGTACTGCATTCTAGTGTATGTTGTTTCCATTATTGACTTAAAAAGTGTTGATATATGCACCTGTCTTGTGACGGAGATTATAGGTGAATCATTGTTGAATTGGAATACAAAGGGTTTAAGAGGGACCTACTGAAATACTTCACAGCAGTTATTATTACATTACAGTAAAACCCCGTTTATCCGAACCTCGTTTATCCGAAACCTCGTTTATCCGAACTAGCCGTCAGATTTAACAACAATAATAGTCAACACAATTACAGTAGTCCACCAAGTTTTCATGCTTTACAAGGCAAAATTCAACATAAATTTTTGCAGAAATGCAGTAATTTTTCTCTGGACTTTAAAAGTCATGCAAAGATGTCATGATGACTTAAACAGCCGACATGTGGACATAGATAACAATCTTTTATCTCTTTGTCAAATTTGGAAGAAATATCGTACGTATTTGCTTTGAAATCTTTGTTAGGAGCCATGAGTCGGTATAGGCTAAATATCCTGGTATACAAAAAACGTTAGGCTAGCGTAAGTCCTAGTTTCACTAAATCTGAAAAGTTAGTAACTTAGTGAGCTTCATACCCCAAAATAATGAAAATAGACCTTACAAAAACATTGGGAACTGCTGTTTGAGAGTCTCCTACACATGTGTCTCTAACATTTTTGGAATTTATGCAGAATTTATACTTTAGATACCTCTCCTGATCGTTACAGTGTCTCTTCAGCCCACACACTCATTTAGTGTGTAGAAAGCACTGGTCATTCAGACGTGCGAAGGCTCGAATTTTAGGAATAAAATCTCCCTGTTTTCCAAGTCTTAAAATTTATTTGTCTTATCGTCGGTCACAAAAAATAGTAACAAAATATTTTTTGGGATTTTGTCTGCAATTTTTAGCCTTTTTGGAATTATTTTGGAACGTGACCCACTGTCTTATGGACCCAGTGTACCGTACTTGAGGCAAAAACTTGGAACCGCTTTTATCCGAATTTTTTCGTTATCCGAACAACCAGCAGTCCCGATGTGTTCGGATAAACGGGGTTTTACTGTATATATTCTCATAATGTTTAATTGTTTACATGTATTGACAATGACTAGTTATTGCTTTGTGACAAACTAAATACTTAAAAGTATCAATGAGGATGTCTGCTATGGCAGGTGACTGTTCAGCAGGTACATTACATCTAGTGCTTTACATATATGAATATTAATGAGATTCCATCAAAAGTTACTTACAGTCGGACGATATACTTCCTTGATCATTATTTTATATGGAAAGAGGGCAATCTCTTTGAATGCAGTAAGATTAAAAGATGTCAATAAGGTTATTTATAAAATAGAGTGTTGCTTTAGTTTGTACATGTGTAATCAATGTTTTGATGGTGGTGTCATATTGCATGGATGTTTGGATGTTCTCACTGTCAGGCACATTTCATCGGAAGTAACATAGCTTGTATGCTTCATGTGTGTACCTTCATATACTGTTAGGTCTCCTAGACCTGTGTTTATGTCATATCTGCCTTTTCAATGTAGAAAGCCTTAAAAACTTTAAAAAGTATTGGTAATTCGTGTCAAAATCCATCAAGTATTGAACATTACTGTTTTTGCATTTACATCATTAATAAACTTGAGCTGGATATGCAAATTTGTGACGTGCAAAGAGGGACACATGTGATACGTGTTATGTAATGCTCTGTTTGTCAAGCCTTCACCCTAAGGACATTGTTATGTTGGCATGCCTTGAGAGGTTCATTTTGGAAGTATCTATTGAATACTTTGAAAATGTCCACATTTGATTCCATGCCAGAATCTAACTGGTAAGTAATAACATATGGTGTTCAAAGATTAACAAAGAAACACACCCTGGGCAACACTCCACATCAAAGGTTTTTCACAGAGAAATTTCAGAAATTGTCAAACTTGAAGAGGTACTGTATATCTTAAAAAAGATAAAAGATATTTAAATAATCCCAACAGATTTTCCATATCAGAGGATCTTTATTATTGTTGAGTAAAAGCTGTTTTGGTTACATGGCCACATACCTTTTAACTTGTTTTATAGTCCTTTTAACATTCATCATTTCTTTATGACTGAGTACCCTTCTTGCATATGCAAATTTCTACTCACTGCAGACAAGGTAAAGTTGATTCAATTATTAAAAACCACAGGGTGTGTACTGTGCTCAGTAGGCCTAGTTGAAAAGTCCGAAAGGTAACTTCATGCCCTACAAATCTGACCTTGAGGTTTTGCTGTCTATGATTGTATTTAGTTTACACCAAACTTTTCACAGTCTTGTCGACTTCATATTCCATCTGACATGTTGAAGGTACAGTATACAGTACACTGTAAAGTATTAAAAGAAGTATGTACTGTTTGCTACAGGCTAAATTTCAATGCAGGTAGGTCAGTGGCCTGTCTGCTGGTATCTGATGACATGTAATTCAGTATAATTGCTATATATGTAAAGAAAGAACAGTCATTCATGTAAACTACTTTTGTGGGATTTTGATAGAGTGCTTCTGTAACTGGAAGACATTGGAAATGATCTTAAGTGCCATTGTCACACTATACCTCTGTATATGTTGTGATCCAAATTTATGTTTGATGTAGGTTTGAAGAAACCATTTCCTACAATGGATCCCAGAGGCATTGCATAATACTGTATATACCAAATGAGCTGCTTCTTGTGTGAACAAATGTGAGAGATCCATGTTAAATATGATGTCTTATATAAATTTGTGACAAACATTGGGTATGAAATGTTTGTTAAGTAGTACAAAATTTAAGGTCATTTTGAATGAAAAAATACCCAAATTATGCAGTTATAATTAGGCTGGATTTAGAGAGATGTAAGTGAAACTTGTTGGACTGTTCTGTAAAAGAAACAGGCAGAAAAAGTGGTATAGGGAAGTTTTTTACTTCATCTGAAGACAGCAATAATTTTTCAGCATTATTGACATTCTGCTTGTAAAAAGTTGTCATTTCCTGTTTAGTTCTATTGGAATTTCCGCAAATTAAATACCTTGGCATTTAGGTGCAGGTTTAACAGTCTCTCATCCACTCATTCAAATTAAATTAACGTGGAAACTGCTTAATTTGATCTGCCTCTTTCTCATTTGTAGGCTGAAAGAGGTGGATTGTGAACAATTAGTTGTAATGAAATGCCACAACTCCTAACTTAGCTGTTAACCTGAATTTCCACTTTGCTTAATACCAGGATGAAATTCATGAGAGGGACCAGTACAGTGACTTTCTACTGACACAGCTCCGAGAACTGCTCTCAAAACATCCACATCTTCGTTTGGTTCTAATGAGTGCTGCCCTAGATACAGAACTTTTCATTAGATACTTTAACAATGCTCCACTGCTGACTGGTAAGTTTCTGTGATAGGTTTGTTCAAAGTTAACAACATTTCATTTCCTACAGTAAGGGTGTACAGTGTGTCATCAAGGGTGGCTTAAAATTCAAACTTTCCTTTTTTTCTCTGATATATGTGCTGTAACTATGGATTACCTTGTCATGTCAGATACTGTACATCATTATGTGAGAGTGCTTTACAGGTGAACCTGTTTGTAATGAATGGATGGATTTTAAAGGCCACTATAGTTACCTTGAGAAACAGTTGCTTTATGTGTCCATAGTAGCTAACTTTTGGTGGGAGCACGAGGTCAGAGAATGGTCAACTTTCTTTCTCTGCCCATAGCAACTACCTGGTAGTGCAGTCATATGATCAGGGAGTGACCCATTGTCTTCAGGAAATTCAAGTGCGGGAGAGTTCTAATGTAAGAAGTGACACAATCTGACATATGACCCTATTGTGTTCAATTGGTTTGTATTAAGCTTAATTAAATATGTAGATAACTAGACAAACTAACCAGGATGGGCTGGGTAGCAACAGTGGAAGTTGAAAAGGGATGAGTTTGGTGAACAAGATGGAGTCTTGATTTGAGATCTGAGAGGGAAAGGCCTGAATAGATTGATTATGTAGCAGAGAAACTTAAACAAATTTTTCTGACTCTTTTCTACATTTGTTCTGTTTCTGGCTTCTAAGCTTAAGACAACTATATCTTAATTAGAACAAAACTATGGAGAAGAAACTATAACATTGTGACACTGTTGTTGTCTGTATATTGTAGAATAAATGTCACTGATCTATTCTTAAAAATTAGTTTGAGAAAAAGTTGTATTTAGTAGACAGTCAATGAAACAAAACTAGACAACTATGCACTTAATTTAAGTGATATTTTTGTGTGATTTGTCACTGACTAATGGTAAGCTATCAAGTTTTGGGTCAAGGAATAATTTATTGTACTGCATTTTGCTACACACACTGGCAAAATGATTTAAACAAATTATGCAGGAATGTGCAGTAGTTTCTTGTTTATGCAGCAATGGTATTTCTAAGAGTTTACATACAGAACTTTGTACCCCATGAAACTGCCATTCAGAAGTTGAATACTAAATTTTATCATGTGTTTTGTCCACCCTAATCAGAGTATATGATGATGATTCAAATTAGACTGTGTATCAGTCCACTGGTTCCATTTTAGGCCTGTAATACTAAGTATTTTATTATTAGAAGTCAAATATTTACTTTCTTCATACAACTGCCATATGTAGCTTCTCAAATTCCAGGAAAACCCTGACAAGAGTTTGCCAATAAATTAAAAAACTAATATTTCTGATAACCAAAGCCTGGAAAAGGAAGCAGTCAATGGTCAAACCTGTTAACAGAAAACACTGCTACACAGAGGATATGTAGAGTTTTATTGTTATATCCTTACTTCAGAATTAACATGGTATTCCTCTCAGCATTTGCATTATCATGGGTAATTTACATGACTAGATCACTTCCTAGACAGTCATGTATTTACCCCTTGGGCATTGTGCATCTAATTTGGATAGTTCCTCAAGTTGAAGCAACCTATTGAAGATTTAATACACTCCCCCTAGTGATAAGTGAGATCTGCCATCTTGTGTAGATCATCGTTAATTTTCTCACACAAAGTATGCTCAGATCTATTGAAGAAAGTGCTTTCCTGTAATAATTTTCACACATTTTAGTGATGAACTTCAAATTGTGGCAGAAACCCCTAACATTTAAACTTTGAACTACCAAAAAGAGAGGTTGGAAAAAGAACTTGTAATATGATTCCATTTTTATTTAATACTGAAGGTTATAATGATAGCCAATCTGTTAAAAGGAAAGAGAAAAACTTTGTACTCCAACTTGGATGTCTGCCCGGAAGTGTGGAAGGTCGCTGAAAAGAAATGTACTTTTGATATCTTTCTGTGTTTGTACTGTATCATCCTTTTGATGATCCGTTTTGCTTATCTTCTTGAAGATTTTACTTGATGCTGAAAATAGTAGATGTATTGTATGACATAACACTAACATGTATCATTTTTTTCTCAATTTCTTTTTAAGTTCCTGGCAAGTTGTTTGATGTGGAGGAACTTTTTCTCGAAGATGCCTTGAAATGGTAAGGCAATAAACCTGTTTAAACTAAGATTTTATCTTTGTCAAAAAGCCAGAACCCCCATGGCTGTCTTGACTAAAGTACCCCTGATCTGATAGATAGTATCAATATTTGTTGAATATGATGTATAACATAGTAAAAGATGATGATCTTTCAGTCAGTAAGTACCTTAACTTAAATATCCTTCTGGAAAGGCAAGAATAATTTCAAATAGTTATGAAATTTTACCCTAAACAGGAAAAGAATGATAGACATCTATTAAGCATAGAATCAAGTAAGGATCATATGATAGCCATCACATGTCATTACAAAAGCAAATTTGAATTGTATCAGAGAAGAGCATTGTTGAACTCCAAGAATGATGCCCCAACCTTTAGGTTCATTCTTTTGTTGGTTTGGTGTCAGGGTCACTGGCAAAATGGGATGATTTAGACATTTGACAAGAGAAGGATTAATATTAGTTAAAGTTTTTCACAGCCATTAATGGAAAGCATGACGTGCAGTGGACGTTGTTCTGTTTTTGTGGTGTGTTGCCATGTTGTTGTTGTTGCTTACTTTTTACGAACAGTTTCATTTTTATCTGTTTTATTTTACAGCACTGGTTACACTACAAAACTGATGGATCAGTACAAAAAAGACAAGGCTAAGAGTAAGTATTCTTCTGATATAAAGTGACTTGCACTATCTTTCAGTCTACTTCAGAACTCTTTGACTGTGAGGGTGCTTTTCAGTTAGCATATTTCCGTTTAAATTTTATGGGGAATTTGATAAGAAATGTACCAAATTTAAAGTGGTTAGGCTGTCAGAATTGCATCTGCAATGTATGTATCCCAATTGTGTTTTCAAAAGTACTTAAGAAGGCAAGCAAATTATATCAGTAGATTTCTTGTTTCTACAATTGCAAGCCATAGAAGTGTAATTTCCCATAACTATTTTGCTAAGATTAATATCATACCAGTGGATACTGCAATTATACTGTAATGGCTGTCAGAAGTTAGAGCTTTGTTTCCATTGATCATCACTTAAAATGACTTTTCAAATGCACCTACTATCTTCATATTGAAAGGATACACAAAAGCCTGGGAAGAAATGGGCTTCTTTTTGATCATTAATAAGTATTTAATGTAAATCAAGTAAAATAAATCCTACAGAAGTGACAGCTTGTCAACTAGACACAATTTTCAAAGAGTAGATTTACAGTAAAGAGTAGAGTATATGTATTACAACTCCTAGCTGCCAGTCTTTGACATCAGAGTGCCGCTAAAAAAGATCTAGCAAATGAATTGTATAAACCTGTAAGCATAGTGTGATTTTCCTTAGTAAAAATTTCAAAATAGCTCAAACATGCAACTTCAATCTTCATATATTTAATTCCTTGCCTAAACACAACATGTTAAAATTTGTTAACATCCTTTATATGCCAATACATTGTAAAATACTTTGTGATGTCATTTTTGTACTACTCATGCAGCATGATTATTTTTATTTGAAATTAAAATGGATAGATGACCTGGCCCATTTGTTGCAATATTTTTTTTGTAAGAATTGAGCTGGTATTTTTACCTAATCATACATACATATGAGACACTGTTGAGAAGTACTACATTGAGTGACATCACAAATACTATCTTCTCTTTCAAATTAAAGGGGGAAAAAAATCAACATTCTAAGAATGTGAAAATGAAAGGTGCACCAGTATAGCTTTCTTTTTTTAACATTTCTGCAATGTTTTTCTCAAATTGTAGTTTTTTGGAACTTTTCAGCCATAGGCATATGTTTCTTTTTATCTTCGTAATCTCAGTGTATTCTTAAATGTATTCCTGTCTGTTCTGCATCATTCAGTACAATAATGGAGTTGTGTAGACTCTTGAAAGTCCTAAATTCAGTTTATTTTAACATCCCTCAAGCTCTTGCACTCAGGTTAAGAGTAATTTTGTGGTATTATTGCATTTTATTTCTATGGAAGTTATTTGGCAGGAGTTTTCAACTTGTGAGAGATTGGCATCAGACGGTGTTCATTACACAGGTAAAGAGGAAATTGAAGATTATTAAGGATGTCTTATGATACTTCTCTGTTGTCACTAGAAACATCAATAATGCTACTGTATAAGTACTTTCCCTAGTGGTTTCCTGATCACATGATCATATTCAATCCCAGGTTGAAAGCTTACAGTATTCCCCTTTATTCTGTAATGGGATGGGGGTTTTCCAGTTTTGGCAGTTAACCTGTTTCAATGACTTGAATTGGTAAGAGGCATTAACTCAATAGTTAGGATCAGGCTTATTTACTACACTTTGTCCATATCACTTGTACTTGACAAATACCTTATGATATAGTATTAAAGTAGCAGTTGTACTGACTTACTGTTTTTCACTTTGTTGCTGAAATTTGAAGAGAAAAGGTCACATCGCTATGGGTTCATACATATTTCGAGACCATTTCAGCAAAATCTGTTTAAAACTTCGAAATTTAAAGACAGATTTGTGCACTCAGTAAAAAGGGACCTACTTCTAACAAGCAATAACTTTCTGATGTTTCCTTAGTTTGGTGTTTTTCATATGATATGTTCATCTCTCTTAAGTTTCTTCTCAATTTCCATGAAAGGCAGTCCACAAGGAGTCGTCTGTCCTGGTTCTTGACTATTAAACGGACAATCTTTCACTTTATGGCACAGCCTATGTTCTGATCCATCCTAAAGCCTAGATCGAGAATGACAGCACTAGTTGTCAAGAACTGACATGGGCTAGTTTTTGCTGTGAAGATAAATTACTGTACCCCGCTAGATATCTCTCTTTGAAAAATCCCTCCGGCCTAGATAGTGCCAGATGAAGAATGTATCTGTTAGACACTTAAGGGTTAAAAGGGAAAGGGAAACAGCATACATCTTCATTAGTAGTTTTCATCACCACAGAGTACTTTTGAGCATATTCTGTGGATGGATGGAGATCAGTTGCATCTCTTCATCATGCACTAAAGTCAACGGCTGGAATATATCTTTGAAATTTGTTTTAAAGTGCAGTTATTTAATAGATGAAGGAGTTTATAAACCTGTTTTGTGATAACTTTTTTTAAAAATGGTTAAGTTATATCAGTTCAAGGCATCTGAAGTTTTCCTGAGCTGTTGCTGCAGAAAAGCACTTCTTGAATTAAAAAAAAAGAGCAAACAAAAATAACAATAATATAAAAGACATATTTGAACATTAGCATGTATCACTTTTGTACATGATTTTACCATATAACTGTTAAACAGGACAAAGAAAAAAGGATACTTTTGGAGTTCTTGGAAAGATATCTGTAAAGAAAACTGTATTATACCCTACCCTTGTTTCATAGTAATAGCTTCAAATCAGAGAAATTTGCTTAGGATATGAGTTGTCACCCACAGACAAGTAATTACAACTGTTTATAAGTAATACCATGGAAAAGAAGAGGCCACAGATATGATAGAAAAGCAGTGTTGTTGTAGTATGTGTATCATTAGTTTACTTGTTTTCAAAAAGCTAAGAAGAGAGAGAGTACAATGGTTAAATGACTGAGAATCTCTGTAAACACATATATACTTCATCCATTATATATGTAATGAACATTTCAAGAAATTCTGCCTCCATCTTCTGCCTACATCTTTATGCACCTTTTTAAATTATTTGCTTTAATCTTAAGGGAATAAACAGTTAGCCCAACCTTATATTACTGTGAAAGTTCATTTGTGTTGGTATACAAATATAGAAATGGTTACTCTTGATCTCAACACAGAAGATCAAGACTTTAAACATTTCTATATTTATCCCAACCTTGTATCTTGAAACATGAGCAGAATCTTACAATCTTTTATACCCCATGCAAGTACCCTTCATGAGGTTTCTGAATATAAATACTGGATATGAAAGGTAAACAAAGAATTAAACTATTCAATTCAGTTATCAAAATTTTGTAACATGATAATAAAGAGTCATACATGCATCAGGATATCAGAGTAATGTGACTATTGAACTTCCTCCTGGATAATTCTCACCCAGACAATTGCCCCCTGAACAACCCTCCCTTGATGACTTCCCCAGGACAATTCCCACGTACCCATACAATTACCACTTGGACATATCCCAGCCATGGCACATACCTCTCAGACAATTTTTGACACCAGAAAATTTGGATTGTTTTGGGTGGGAAGTATCTGGGGAAATTAACTGGGAATTGCCCAGGGTGGGGATTATCCAGGGTGTGAATTTTCTGGATGGGAATCATGCCCGGGGACTTGCCCTGGTGGCATTTGTGCTGGGGGAGATTCCTGGGAATGATCAGAGTGTACTAATTCAAATTTGGCATCTGTACTGTTCTCCCAGGGTTACATGATTAGTTCTATGATTCATGACATTCTGTTACTGCCAAAAACCAATAGGTTACAGTGGAATGTTAGAATCTACTGCACAGTAACCAAATCCCCTGCATTACTTCCTTTGTATGATGGAGGATGCTGTATTATGACGTTAAGCCATTGTTAAACAAAGGAAAATAAAAACTGAAATTTTCTTCGAAAATTTCCTAGTTTCTTCTGTTCAAATTGAGGTGCTATTGCTATTGATCAATTAAGTCCAGATTGGTGACAAAGATTATGAATATTTATACCTCAGGTCACTGTTGGAACTAGAATTATGCTACTTTACAAACAAAAGTCCTAGTAGTATATAATGACAAAACTACATTAAAACTAGCATGACATATGAAAGTCCTTTTAGTCCAAATTCTTGTAGAAGCTGACCACAGTTAATCAGGCTTACATCATAACAAGGTAACAAAATTCCAGCTCTATCAGCACAATGTGCGCTCAAGCGAATAATGACTTGTGGTGCTTTAATAGTAAGTAGTCCCAGTGGCTACTAGGGCTTAGCCGGATCATATGTCCGGATTGAGCACAGTTGTGAAGATACAACTCGCTGGACTAAAACCACAGAATGTGAAAGTTACTGACCATCACTAATAAGACTCTCCCGGGCTGTGGGGGACTACTCGGGATTGTAGGCTTATGGGCATTTTCATCGCATGAGGTTTTTAATGGGTATTCTAAAAATGACCTAAAATCATTTTCCCATTCTAAATTGGCATACCAATTCAGAAGTACTCTTTGATAAAGACCATTTCCACTGGAAAGCTTACTATTTAAACTTTCAAATCCTGGATGGTCCAAAAAGATTGACGAAATGTAAATTATCTCAAGTAACAGGTGAAAAGGTACCAAAATGGCCTAGATGTACCACACTGTTGAGAGCTTGAACATGGCTGTGAGTGATGTTCAGCTATCTGTGTACAGACATCTTAGAGTTATTATGGGTGTACATGATACAACCACATAGAGCTTCATATATTTCATTGAGTTTTAGGTCAGTTTAGCTATCCTCAACTCCTGAACCACTCAAAGCTGTCAGTTATACTGTATGTCTGAGCATGGAGCTACAACAGATGGAGCAAAAAAAAAAGAAAAAAAAAAAACATGCCTTTGCATTGATCATGTTTTGATTCTCCAAAGTTTATTTCCCACAAACGCTGAAGGTTAGGGACCTGCTACTTTACTGGTGTTATCCAATACATAATCACCTGTGACTGCAAAATGCTCTATTTTGTACACTGCGAATCTCCACACAAAATATACACAGAGAGTGCACAGCTTTAGCTCAAGTGGGTGCACTGCAAACAGTTTATGTAGCCTATGAGAATGACAAGTTCAAATGCTTTATAGGCACAAGTACTGCAAGAAAACAAATATGACTGGACAGATACTGAAGGTATTATCTGTTCAAAATAATACAATTAGTAGTTAATATAATGGGATGTCCTGAACTTGAGCCAAATTTTTTGAAACTAACATGCAATTTTTAACCTGTGAAAAGACTTACAGTCTCACCCCAAACATATGTAGGAATTAGATCAACATGCAATTGATGCAATGCACTTTGATTGATACTAAATTTGCTTTGGATGGTAAGTGATGACTTGTTCAGTCAGTTGTGTTCCCAATTAGTCACACACAGTAGTGTGTTGATATGATCTTGAGCAATTTAAACACAGTGCTCAGGGTTTTTTTAATTGCTCAGGGCTTTTTTTTTTTTAAACTTTTAAACTGGAGGAGAGGCTAGCAGTAAACTTTAATAGGAGAACTTTTACTGTCTGAGGCCAGACTGTATGACCTGAGGCCTCTGGACACCTTGCAAAATTAAGATATTAGACCAATGGTGAACTTGAGGAAAGACATGAGAGTTGTGAAGATTTATAGTACTTGTTGAAACATGGAAGTACTACCTCCGAGGTAGTACTTCCATGGTAGAAAGAGGTAATTTCATTTGTATATAGGACTCAGACAAACTAAAAATGTATTGCTGGAAGCTCGCTACTCTGAGAACAGACACATTTCTAGATGCATAAAGGTTACATAAGGCTAGCTAAGTAATATGAAAAATGTATCACACTTTTTCTAAGATAATTTACAGGATTAAGATGCTATTTTTCTTACGTATGTTAAAAGGCATTTTCGTACAAGTGTTAGATGGAGAGTACTAGATAGTACAACTTGCTGATACCATCTACCCTTTCTGACTGCCTTGGAAAAAATTTTAAATTAATTTATCATTATGCTCTGACACACACCCTCATTTACAGGATGTAAACACCATGATCTTGAAATAAGTGAAAAGTATTGAAAAGTCTAAAAACAGAAATGTTCGTATTTGCTTTATACATGATCGATACAGTCTGCCTGTTGAAACCCTTACCAATAGAGTACACCAAATACTATCGTCAGGAACTACTGTCTAGATTTGGGTTGAAATCCAAAAAAAAAGATGATCAGATTTTCAAAAAAGTTTTTCAGAATCCATTTCCTTAATTCTTTTTTGACACAATTTTAAGTCATGAAGGTCACTTTTAATGTTTTTTTTTTGAACAAGCAGATATTTTCTTTTGTAAAAAGTGCACATTTGTCACTGTAGCCATTTATGGGGGGAGATTCGCAACTTCGCAACTTACACAACGCAAAAGAAGACATAAAAACCTCGACTGGAATGGAGTAGTGGTATATTTTGTATGCAAAGAGCCAAGGCTCACGCCACCTCCGGATTCCAATTCCGTGAAAACTCTTTGGGCTTCTTAAAATAAGTTCCTTCACTTCGTATTAAAGACAAATAAGTGGGCGGTACATACTGCAGGTGGTGAACAAGTAGGAAGCTTGCAATAATTGCAAAGGGTTAGATATGCCAAGGCATTAATACAGGTGTTGGTCAGCTGGCATCCAGGCAAAAAGGGTGTGGGACATGTATACAAAATTCTTTTTATAGTGACCAATTGACCTGGACAAACCCATTCCTAAGAGGGTACAAAACAGTATGGAGTGCCCAGTTACAATAAGAGGTAAATTAAGACACATAGCATTGCACAAATTTACACTCAGGGCTCACTTCTTTACAGTCACCACTGTAAACACGCATACAGCGATTGCACAAGCGCTTGTTTTGACCAGGTTGAATACACATTTATCAGACCATGGAAGTACTAGCACTTCCATGATCAGACTAACCTTCCAAAACAACAGTTTGTTTTGGACATACGAAAATGCTAGACTAGTTTGTTGGAACAGATCATCTCGGTTCAAAGAAGTGCCTATAAGGTCACAAGAATGATAAACCATGCATGAAGTTCAAACAGGAGCCTGAGAGTGAAAGTGTTACTGGGACCCCCGTCACACCAGAGCTACGTCCATGGAGTTGTCACTACATCAATGAAAAAATGTGGCAATGCAGCGGGAACTCCTAGTATGCAGTGATGACGTAGTGGGAGCATGGTGTGGTCTCTGAGTTCTCCGGAGACCGCATTCCCGCTACTTAAATTTTGAACATGTTCAAACTTTACGTAGCGCCAACGCCATCTGAACAGGACGCAGTATTGATGCTCTGTTGACATACTAACAACGTAGCACAGTCTTCTTTGGTGTGATGGGGGCTTAAGTAAGGCAGTGGGAATGTGATTTCAAGGTGGTAATTGGTGTTGAATAAAGGTTCTGCTCAAGATATGGGCTGTACTTGCACCTCATTGTGCAGTGGCTCTCTGGTCTGAATGGGGAGTTCCTAGCAATAACATGGTCTGAGCTGGCCTGTAGTACAAACCTCATCTGTGAAAGCATCCGTAGGCCAGCATAATCCCTCAGGATATGTTTTGTGTCATTGAATTGAGATCAGCCAGATTTCAACTCTGTAGGGAAGAATTAGTTTTTAAAGAGTGTGCTTAGAAAGTCTTACATACTATCCCTGTAATAAGATCACTTTTTGCAGCTCTCCGATGAAATTTTTCTCACTTCCCATTCTGACTGCCATCCTCTGGCAGATGTGAACCTTAGACTGGGTAGAGAGTGGAGATTAAAGATAGACACTCATCACCTGAAGTAACTTTTGGTTGGGGGCTATCCAAATTCTCAGTTGGTGACTGCTCTTTGATTGAAATCAAGGTTTGAATATTCAGAAGATGCAGAATACTGTAGCTCACATTTCACACAATGCAGAGAGAGTGTTCTTATTACACATTAGGGCCTTGTATTCTCACCAGGATATGCATAGCCTTGGAACAATAAACTAGGTTTGTGTCTACACAAGGAGGAGCTTGCAACAGTTTTTGGAGGTGGGGCTAGAAGTAACTTAGTTGGGAGAATTGAAGTGGGAACTGTCTGCGATGATGAAACTTGCATATTAAATACAATCAAATTCTGAGAATTGTTTTCAATGCAAAAGCCAAAAGAAATGACTAAATTTGCCAAGGAAGACTTTGCAAAGTCTAGAGAAGAACTGCATGGGTACTTAATTGAGTGAATCCACTCAGTGCTAATGTTCTCATTTGCAGAAAGCAGAGCAGCAATTGTGGCAGCACTGTTTCCAATGAAATGTACATGACACCCCTTGTCACTAGACAATGCCTTTCTTTGCCAGAAATTGATACTATACTTTTTTCTTCAGTAATTCACCTGTTTTTCTCCGGCAGCTCATGCCTACATACTATGAAGGTGAAAAAGGTGTACCTTCCCTTTGTTAGGTTTTCTTAGTATCTTTTAAAAGCTTTGCTGTCTCTTCATTCATAGTTTGAGTACTTTATGAGGTGAGAACGTATGCATGATGAGTGATATGTTTGTTTACAGCCAAACTGTAATCTCAAGAATTAAAAAGTTCAGTCATCACAACTTAAAAAGCTACTATAAATGTCACCTTGAAGATAATTTATAGTATTTTTCGTTTTAGGTGTGGTAGCAGATGTTAGTTTGATCCATTTTCCCAGGGTCCTTTTTTCCCTGTTATTCAGATGTGGTGCTTTTTTTCTTATTCAAATCATAGTGTTTGACATTATCTTTGCTGTACATTACACTTGGCATTATGAGTGTGTTTCTGATGAACTAAAATAAGTGAAACTTTTAGTTGTTCGGTATTTTGATGCGGGCAATCAAAGGAGCACCGACTGTCTCATGATAATAACCTAGAAAGCATTGATATTTACTGCCTTAATCAAAGCAGGGAGTTACCATAGAGATAGCCTCTGGTTAAACTATAAATTTTCTGCTACAAATATGGGACCAAAGTAGACTGATAAAACTGTATCTTAGACATACAGTAAAAACATTTTATAGAAACACTTCAAAGAAGGAGAAAATATAAGCAAAACTGCAGTCTCATCTTAATATTGTATGATGCATTTAATTTTATAGGGAATAGTCGGTTGCCCTATGAAACTTTTTTTGAAAACATCTGCTAAGTCTTTCATATTTCCTCTTAATTTCCATAGTCTTTCATGATATTTCAGAACATAAGTATGGAATACTCAATTAAGTAAACCAAGAAGGTATTCTGCATGCGTCAGTTCAGTTTCAAATCTGTTGTCACATGATTTAGAGAAGCCATTTAGGAATTAGGATGTAAGGGTGTACAAATTCTGTTTTGATGACTGCATTTCCCCTTTAAATAACAGCTTGATTTACTGTTTAAGTGCTCTGGAAGGAATATTATTCAAAAATTTCACACGTTTTATACCACAGAATTTATCAGCTTTTCAGACCTAAAAGGAATGAGCAGTTCTCTCAGATTTATTCTGAAACATTTACATCTTACAAATATTCTATTTCACTTTAAAAATATCTTTCATGATGTGACCAAACAAAAATATTTCATTTAAAAGGTAAACTAAGTTGCAGTCTTCTGCATGAATAGAATATTTCAGTAACAAAAATATCAGCACATGATTATAAACAAAGCCATTCATGGATAAGTGTACTGGGATACACTCATTCAAACTGGAATTACTGCATTTTGCCTTTTACTGAAGCTGTTTATCAATATGTCATTAGCAGGTAACTTGAAACAGTTTGGTACGCTTGTAACTTTAAATTAGCCTTGTACTGATATCACCAGTCACTGATATGACCAATATTTATATTCCCACTCACAGTATTGGCTGGTACGGATCCGATACGGATATTTTAGAAATAGCTTAACTGTGCACGAAACTATGAGTTAGGCTACAGTATAGGTACAGTACGTGTGCTGTCCATGCATATACTCTCAATAAAGCATATTTCAGACAAGTAGAAGGTTGCATTTGTTGTTTAATATAACTTGAAAATGACAACGGCCCAAACTGTAACATCAAGGAACATGTCCTTCTCAGTTTCTACCAATAAAGTGTTCATTTTATGTAATATATATTTTGACAAAAGTATTCATGCGCCTTACCTATGTTATGAACTTGGAACCCCTATACAAGTTTATAGACAGTGCTTGCTGCTGAAAGATAACTGGCATAGCGAAAGGGGTCAATGCCATGCAGAAGTATAGTACAGTAGTTTAGAGTGGCATAGCACTGTGTTTTCATGGCAATTCTCAGGCGAGGCTCGTGACTATGACACATACTGCAGGAATCAAGTGTAGAAGTACAGTAACACCTAAATATGATGAGCAAAGGGTCAAGTCTGGAGGACTTTTATATATTCAGTTGATTTGTGGTTTAGATGAAATGACAAAATGCTAGTGATAAAAAGTTAAATATTGGGAGTAAAACCAAAAGAAGTAAACAAATTAAGTGTCCTTCAAAGTGAAAAAATATCAGTTATGTGGTATATGGGCATTTGAGACACTCCGATTTTGCTGATACTGATTTGAATATTGTCTGATACTGATAGTGAATACTGATTATCAGTCCACTACTTAAAGTGACATGTTCATTGTGATCGCTAACCGGAAGTTGCTCCCTTCATGTTATGTATATTATCTGTTCTTTGAATCTGGATTCTCTCCAGAGAATAAAGATCTGTGAATGAAAATCATTAGATAACCAGGCAGGAGTATCAAATGATAAAACAGATGGATTGAAAGCTTTGTCAATAATAGTTGAGACTTGTTAGAGCAGGCACAGTTATTAATTACCATAGTACAGTTCTGGTGCTATAAAATGAAAGTGGTTGAATGTGCATCTGAAGAGTTTAATATCCACTGGATGTAAATATGCTGCCATAAAACACCAAAAGAAGAGCTTTAGTCTAGGTGTCATATTGTTGGAATAGTACCCCAAAGAAATTTAGTGTAGTGCATAATTGTTTTGATTCCTTGTTGGGTTGAAGAAAGAATAGCAGATGTAATAGAACATGTGTTCAAATTACAGTTGAGTGAACTAGACACTGCAGTAAGTTTGTGCTTATACAATCCATCCATATGCATTGTGAATGACAGGTGGAAAGTATTTGAAAATGATCTCATCTGAGTGACAAATAAATCTGATTGATAGTTTGAGGTGTCTGAGTTACTCTCAGTTTCATGTGTCATCTGTGATACCTGTGTATAACAGTAAAAGATTCAGATTACATCCATTGGGGTTGAATATCATGAAATAGATCATGAAATAGATCTCTGAGTACAGGTAATTTCATGTCATGGCTGAATTGACCTTAAAATGATGGTCACTAATAAAGCTGTTGTTCTGGAATAGACTCTTTTCCAAATAGGAATTACAAAGGATTGTGGGATAGATTTTTGGTGTGCATCATTTTTTGCCACAGCAAAATGCCATTGACAAAAACGTTGCGTACCAGAACTTATCCCACAAGCCATTGCAATTGCTATTTGGAAAAGGGTCTATAGAAATGATATTCATGCTGTTTGCCGTTCATGCATTTATCCCCCTTGTTTCTTACTGTTTTCATTGAAATGTATCTGTGTTGAATATTTGTTCTCATACTGTTGGGAGTATGAATGTACAACATGTAACAATCTTAAACAATAAAATGTAAGTAGTGCAATTTCTTTATTAAAAAGGTCAACTAATGAAACAGTTTCTCACCTGAACATTTTGAAGAATGGATGGATGAGTTTCCTCCTGTTCGTTGAGGTGGGAGGGAGGAGGCGGTAGTTAATGAAAGGTTGCAGGCTTCATTGTTTTCAAGTAAAAAAATACTTCTTTATGTTTCTTCTAAGATGAATGAACTCTACATGTTAATTGTGTTTAACAGCAATTCACATTTGGTGTATGCATACTGTATTTCTTAGTTGTGTGATATGTCTCACATATGCTCACACAAAGGTACAGTATGCATTTGAGAAACTATAGTTGCACAGCCAGCCATTCAGAATTTTCCATTAACAGGGTAGGGCAACCAGTTGTGGGTTTAGAAGAGGCCAACTGGGTGCTCCCAGTTGCCCCATGCCTTGAAAGGTGTAAAAGTGCATGCAACATTGTTTACAGTGTTCATCAACACAAATCTGTAACTAACTCATCATATTTTAAGATCTATTCATAATCTGAAGACATTCCATGTTCAGACATTGTTGTGTTATATATATATGCGATTTGTTCTGTTAAATTGGCGAAGAAAGAGTTTGATAAACTGAAAAGTGGAGAACATTTCAGTTGAATTAGTAGATACAAATTATTTTAGGCCCCTTTCCTATCAGCTTATAGGAACCTTGGCTCCCTAAATCCAACCCTAAGGGTTTGATGGGCTATTGGCTATGACATTGGACTTGTGATATCCAAGGGTTGCTGGTTTGAGTCCTGCCTGGTTCATTTCCTTGTATGCTTCTTCAATATGTTTTAATTATCTCAAATGCCATTTGCCATCCAGGAGTTAAATGGGTACCTGTTAGATGACAAGTTACGTAACTTGTCATGCTGTTCATAGCTGCAGCCATCTCGAGGATTATTTCTTGGACATGTATGTTGTTGCTGATGCACTGATACCACAGACTTCTTGGACAGAGCATATTGCACTAACGTCCTATGCGTAAATTGTCGCCACCATACATACAGGAATAGGCTTACCAATATGGCTGCCTGCTATAGCCTTGTGTGTATAAGTTTGTACTTGCTCAAGTGGCTTGGTATCGACAGATTGTGTGAGAAACTTTTAAAATCTTTGAAAGAATGCAAGGTCAGGTCAAATTCAACAAATAGAATGAAGAACTGTGATATTGTTCTTCCATTCATACTTACATTTTGTCTGAAATATTGCAGATTCATTGTCGAATTGGGCAAATGGTAGTGGCCTAGCGGCCATCGTGGTAAGCCTAATTTGTTTGAATGGTGGCGACCGTATTGATTACATGATCCTCTGTCCATATATATGAGAAGTCTGTGACTGATAGACCTCGGAACATATTAATCATCTAAAAGTGTCTGGAATGAATTTGATGTTAATGGTACAATATTTGTTCTTTCAACCAATAATGCATTGTTTTTATCATAATTTACTCTGTGGGCCGGATTGGATCATCTGACAGGCCTGATGTGACCCTTGGGCCTCCATTTTAATAAGAACCCCTGTTTTGTAGCATATCTTTGAATTTTTTTAAGTCAACCTATGATTGATGAGATATACTGTATTTATAAGGCTCCTCTTTACACATGTGAAATTTTGAATTTCATCATTTTCATGGAATATTTCTTCCCAAAGGTACTGGGATTGTAAAATTTCATTTTTGGCTTCTTGTGTAGACCTTTATAATCAGACATAACTTTGTACTGGCAAAATCTTGTAAGAGGTTTTTTATAATGTCCATCCTCGTAAATTTGATAAGGTAATGGCTATATATCCTCTCCCAAGAGGAAGTAAAGAAAGGGAAAGTTATGAAATGAATCAAGTCCCAAATCAACTTGTTCAATCATCTTTGCCGATCATATTTTATTACACAGATGTGTTTTTGTATAGTTATGAAGCTCTTTAACTTCAAGTCAGTGGCCTCCTCTATCAAGTTACACATTCCATAACCTAAGGTGTATAACGTTGAGAAATTGATGTGTACACTGTGTCCAGTTTCAGTGATGTCAATATCAAAGGTTCAGCTTCAGTTATTCAGAGCTATAGTGCCTTCATCTCTGGTCATAGAGTGTATATTTGGGTTTTTTTTTCTCTTTGTTTTGCCGCTATGTTTGTGGACCACATAAGGCGCAAAATGTCCCATGGAGTTGAAATAAGAACATGTATTACTTCTTCTTGAAGTAGTAAATGTTATAAAGTAAAGTACTTAAAGGCAGTAGGCAGTCACCCCAAACAGAGTGAGCTGTATCCTGTCACTCTAGTTCATGAATGGCCTATTTTGATCATGTGACAATATTTTTGTTTAGTGAATTGTGGAATTCAAGGAGAATTTCGCCTTGCTTTACCTGTTGTTTGTAATAGCTATGTTCAAAACATCTTCAGAGGTGTTTTTAATGCAATAAGAGGAGATTTGCAAGAGTTTGCTGATTTTTCAAAGAAAATTTTGGGCGACTGCCTATATTGCCTTTAATGGCAGGCAGTTCATTTAACCCATATGGTCTGCCAAATTGCTTGTTTGGGCTACATGTCTAATGTGAGGTATGGTGACTGAGTGTGATGTATATTTCATGGGAAGAAATGGTTCCAGAAAAGGCTGAGAAACACTAGGTAATAATAGGGGATGAAAAAGGTAACATTCGAATTCTAACCTATGTTACTTCGAACACTTTCAAGTCAGTGGTTGTCTATACACTTGATTATTTCACCTGTACCTTTGATGATGTGGTATACTACTAAACTCTTGTAACCTTATGTGTATTCAGAAACTTCATGTTATATTCATGTTTTCATAGAAATCACCCAAAAAGCTGAACTGGAAAAATGGAACAAGAGCAAAGGAAAAATGAACCCACAGGGTGCATCTTCAGCAGGGCATGGTTCATTTAACATGGAAGCACTGCATCGGGCTATAAACTCACCAGAGGTTATAGGGGGTGCTCATAGCAAGCTTGATGTAAGTATTATATAACACGCATTTAATAAGCATACCAAGCTAATACTATGGTGTCTTTCTTTGTGGGCTGCTCCATATAATCTTTCATGTAACATTTAAGACATACTCTCATTATCATAAATGGGGCAAATTAGTGAAGTTCACCAGCTTTTACTAGTAAGACATTTATATGACACTAAATAACAATAAATAAATAGGATCAAAGTGTTGTACAGTTACATGAGGAAAGTGAAAAGAAAGATTATCTTAAAGCCCTTCTCTCCCCCTCCCCCCCCACATACACAAGAAAAACTAAAGGGAACTTACAAGTAACAACATGTACTTGGTATCATTCTCCCGTGTATTCTCATTTTCTACAGTACCATTCTGTATCTTTAATACCTACGTACCTCTCACAACATTGTCCAGGGCTAAATTTTACTGCTGAAAACACTACAGTAGTTTGTTAATTCTTCCCAAACAATATACACGTAACCCTGTTGTAACCTGAAAACCTGAATGTACTGCCTTTCATTGTGTTCAACCATGCTCATCATGGGATAGTTCACCTCACTGATCTGCACATATGTCACTGACCAATCAGTTGCTCTCATTAAGGGAGAAATCAGTCAACCCAAGTTCATTTTAAAAAAATCTGCTAAATATTACAATCTCTTTTTTTACTCACAAGTATCTCTCATTATATTTGTGTATAAAAATTATTGTATATTGAGAGTAAACCAAGTAGTTATTCTGCATGAGTTAAGCAAATATGTAACAAAAATATTGTCATGTGACGGATAGGAAAAATTCCTGAGTTAGGATGAAAGGGTACACTAATTCAAATTGGGGGACTGCGTTTTCCCTTAAAAGTACAATCTGCTTATAGACTTCATTTTGTATCAGTCAAAGTCACTAGGGATACTTACTGTAAAATATTTTGGGATGAAGAGAGACTTACTTTAATTTTTGTTTCACCAGGAAATTTGTACTTGACAAGAACCATGATTTGTGGCTTAATTGCATTTGCTTTGTATTCCAGACTTCCATAGAAGTAAATGACCTACCAGGGTGGCTAATTGAAGAAATGGACATGGCTTTATCTGATGCATGGAAACAGGGATCAGAGGAAGCCTTCTTGCAGGTCCTTATCCTCATCATGAATGAAAGTGTCAGTGGTTAGTGTCAAGTATTCCTACAGTCATTTACTTTTTATCAGGGATTTATGAACAATAAATAGACCATACTATAGAGAACTAAGAATCAGGATGTCTCTTGGGCTTTTTATTACAGAGATTCCCTATACCAAGTTTATAGTGGACTAACAGGTACAAAGTTTGCCTTCTGTTTTTCAAGTGTTCGGAGGATAACAAGGTAGGTTTGTACTAATCACTCATAGTCCTGCTCCAGAGACTTCCATATTTAATGCCTCCATTCGACAGACATGCCTATTTCCCCCAATCTTTAGCCACTTTCTCCAAAGTCCAGGAGGGTGGAGAATTGTTGTTCAGCTTGACTTCCACATTTTCACTCAGTAAATTTTCTCCTCAGGAGCCCTTTCTTCCCTCCCCCCTTCCCTCAGTCATTTTACTTAAATCTTCACTACTGCAAGCAACCTGTAGTGGAAGAGACTTGAAGGGAACAACACATGAGCTAGATGCTCAGGGAGTTCCTTTCTTATGTACCATTTTTAACTCCCTCAGCACCATTGAGAACAGCTTTATTGCACAAGTAATTTTGAGTCTGCTGAAAATTTTCAATAGTTTGGTGTATGTGAAAAGAAATGTTACTTTGGGGTAGATAGTGAACCCAGTGTACTCCCCAGGTTCAGTCACTGCATCATGATCACCACTAGCAGTGTAATATCAATCATGCTACAGTTTTCCAGCAATTTGAATATGTAAAAAATGTGCATAAATGACACTTTTGCATTACATTGATTCCAGTGTCACCATTCACAGCACAGCTTTTCCAGAGTGAAAAATTAAACAACAAATTTTTATCACTTTTACACTACAACAGTAATATCAACAAAGTAAACTTGAGCTGGCAAGCAAATACTTTTCTGTCAATTTGAACTTGTGACTTTTATATTACAATTTCTCCAAGTATAAGCACCGTTAAATGATAATAAAGAATGTGGTGTAGACATGCTGCTCATTCGATCATGGTTTATGTCTATAAAAATATGATTTCTTGAATTGCTACCATACATTATAAATTATTTTTTGAAGGAAATAATGAACCTATTGACAGTCATTGTGTTAGGCTGTTTTCCTACCTCTCCTCACCTGAATTTATATAATTTCTGTAAGGCTTTCACTGATCCTACAATAAGCTAAGTTTCATCAGCTTGTCGTGATATTCTTGTAATCATTTCTGTCAAGCTGATAGGTGTAAGTGTGCTGCAGTTTACCAAGTCCCTGATATTAACATCCTTCTACAATGACAATGGCATTTTCATTGTGCAAAGGCATTGTGCACAGATGTTATATGAAATGTGGTCCATGGAGCTGGTTGAACTCCACCCTCTTGTGACTAAATGAGGAATTAAATCAATGACTTGATAAAAGGACAAAGAATAATGTGTACTTCAGTGTTTGCACTAGGTCTCAGAATTTGAGGGGTAAATTAACCCCTTGCAAAATATTTTGGGATTTTGGTTCAAAGAGGGGAATTGCAATAAATTGGCAACATAAAAAGTCAACATTTTCCCAACGGATGCTTTTTAAAACTTAAAAAAAAAACTGAAATGGAAGAAATGGACTGTTTTGATGCATATCTACAATCCACCACTGCAATTGAAATACTTTAGCAAAGCCAAAATGACACCACTGATGAGCTAGCTGATCAGTCATGGTGTTTTGGCAGTGCACTAGTGGTCGTGTGATTTAATATAATAGATAGCTAGACCTTCTGTAGCAGCATTGAAAACAAAGCTTGCCTGAAGACTTACAGTCCCACAGGAATGTAAACTGCCCAGTTTATCTACTTGTCAAATCTTGTATGGCATCTAACTGGAATGGTCTCATTCCTTGTTGAAGGAAAACGATGTTTCACTGAACAACAGGCTAAGAAGCCAAGGATGAATGAGTGTTACTTCTAAGACACAACCCAGTGTTACTGCTTGACATGGAAAATCGTTCTTTACAAGTTAATGAAATTGAATGGAAAACGGTATCAACTTGTCCACCCTACAGTATAATTGCCAGCTTGATTGGCATTCAAATGTAATACTTTCCCTAAATACTGAATGGCTTTCACAATATGAAAAGTTAACTCTTCCAAGTTCTAGTTTATAGTCATTACCTGAATCTTGATAAATAAAGAAGTCAGCAAAACCCAGTGACATCTTAATAGAGAAAACTTTAGTTGATTTCAGTGTGATCCTTAAAGTGTAGTGTTTGCCAGAGAACAGTGTATTACTGTCTTTATTGTTTTTAATTGTGAAGTCTTAAGAGGGTGAGAGAAATTGTCTCACACAGGTGGCATATATACCTCCTCAAACAAAGAGATAAAGTAGGAGTGTAACTTTAGCCATTTTGTAATAACAATAATATAACAGTGCTTATAAATCTCCTTACACATAGAGTCATTGTGCTTGGTGCTCAGCATAAGCAATGGAGTAGGGAAAACGAGCCAGTCAGCCACAACTGGAAAAAAGGCTGTGGCCGGCCCGACTTAAACCAACTAGTTAGAAACTGAGCTGTAAAACCTATCTAACACTCTAACTCTACACATAGAGTCTTAAAGCACTCATACTATACATATGACAGTCAATAGAACATGGTAAACAAATGAGTCTTCAAGTTAGTTTTAGATTGTCCAATGGTAGGAAAGTTTTTGATAAAACTCTTGATAAAAAAAGTCTTTCGTGATAAAGAGAAAAACTGTTTTCTTGATAAAAGAAACTCTCGATAAAAAAACTCTTTCTTGATAAAAAACACTTGATTAAAAAAAGTTCTTGATTACCAAAAATATTACTTTGGACAGATTTTTCATACTTCAAGTTACCTTTACCAGCCTGGACTAATGACAATGATTACAATTGGAGTATCAAATAAAGCAAATTTTCTAGTTGCTTCAAGTTGCATTTATTTTGATAAGAATTAAAACTGATATCTTTTTCACGTGTTTGGTACACAAAATTCTCTTTGTAGTTAAAAAATGGTTAGCATGCCTTGACATGATTACTGCATACCTTTATGTGAATATTAGAGGCAGTTTTAGTCTATTTGTTTTATTTTGACAGTTAACTTTCAGCACACACAAACTAGTGTTACTCCATTGATGGCAGCTGCAGCACAAGGCAACATGGATATAGTTGAAAGACTTCTCCACCTTGGTGCTAATGTTCACCTGCGTGCAGCCAATAACCAGTAAGTACAATGGTGGAAACATAGACCTTTTCCAAATAGCAGTTACAAAGATTGTGGGATAGAGTTTTGGTATGTGTTGGTTTTGTCAATTGCATTTTACTGTGACCAAAAATGACGCATACCAAAACACTATCCCGTAATCCTTTGTAAATACTATTTGGAAAAGGGTCTGGTGCTCCATGCTTTATTGTAACACCCATCGTTTGACATTTCTCTTGTGGGCATTTTACCCGGGACCCAATCGCACATTGGTCTGTTCGTGACTTTGCTGCTTGAAAATTTACTCCTCGTCACATTTTTACATAGGATTTACTTGAATTGGAAAGTGTTTGATAATGAGCATCTTCACTCTCAATCTGTTCACACATCATCACTTTTGCATGTAGCAAAGAGAAAGCTCTAAAACGGTTATTCTTTGAAAAGGCTTATCTGCAGAAAAAGAGAGAGATACAAAAATATATTGCCTTTAGCTGGTTTTAACCTAGAACTGTATGTAGAGTACTTAAAATAGCTTTTCAATTGCATGTCATGTACCAGATAGAGCTGTCAAAAGTTATTTGTAACTGCACTAAAGTATGTAAGTACAGTAAGCTTGCAAACTTAACAACAGTGATACTATTTGTATTTTACCAATAAGAGAGAAAAATTTTTTTGGCAGTAGAATTTTCGCAAAAATTGGTCCTGTGATTGTCCTGCTATTGTTAAAAGACCTTATTATGGTCTATAAAAATGGAGTGTTCTTCATATGTAGGTCATGAGGTAGAATGTTGTGGATAAAATAGGATGTAGATGGTTGCTTAAAGAATTACAGCTGTATGCAAATTGATAATTTAATACTCAAAACAACTCCGTTGGAAGATTAGATTGAATGAGAATTGCAAATGACATTTAAATAGTTTTAACAAAGCGCTCTTCTTTAATTAAGGTTTAGACTTTTAAAGTCTGCAGGAAGTTAATCTAATATCCAAATTCAACAACAACACCAGATTTTCTGGAGAATTAGGTTAAACATACTAATTTTTTTCAAGTAGCTTGTTGCTTTTTTGTTTTTACTTCAATTGATTTCAAAAATTTATCAAATCGCACAGCTATTCAGAAGCTTATAAAAGCAAACAAGTAGGGATTAAGTGCACAGTAAAACCCCCTGTTTTGAACCCCATTTATCCAAAACCCTGTTGTATCAACTAGCCTTGCAATATTCTCCGACAAGTAATCAACACAATTGAGTTACAATACTCTAAGCTTTCAATTCTTTGAAGGCAAAAATGCAGTAGAAATTTGAGAAGAAATGGGACAACAGTCATTTTTCTTAGCTACACAATCACATTAAGATACCATGATGTCTAAAACAACACACATCTGGACAAAAAAGGGAATTTTTCACTCTTGAAAATTTGAAAGAAACATTCTTGTTAGGAGGTAGGATTTGGTATAGGCTCATTGAGCCTTAAAAAAATGACAGTGAGCTTAGAAAAGTAGTGCAAATGGCAGTTTGAGAGTCTTTTACACATGTACAGAGATGCCAACTAGTACGGTTTTCCCGTATTTTGTACGTATTTTGGTAGGAGATAGGGGAATACGCTTTGCCCAGTAAAAATACGGAAATAGGATTGCTAAAAATACGGAAATCCGATCTCTAAAAATAACAGTGTAAGTAAAAGTGCGACTGGAGTGGGACACTATACATCAGAGGTCGAGGTCACGATATCACAACCCCGACCTGTCGCCTGTAGTGCACAGTAACCAGTTCATTCGTTGGTCTGTTTATTATGGCCACCTCCGGAATACGACCAATTAGATACAGCGATGTTAACTTTGACTCCGTTTCGTTACTTGTATACACTGGAGACACAGGCATGTGTACTACTAGTGCCAGCGCTGCTTTATAACTGTGTAATGTTGTTATGTAATCTTGTTATGTAACATCCCGTGAAGAACTCTGTGAAATACGCCGCACATAGAACTGCTTATTCTGGATTAATAAGGCCATCGTTGTTTGTTTCATAAACGACGAAATAATTCCCCCTATCCAAGGAAACAAGCATTCAAGCCTGAATACATCAAAACGTGGTATTTCATTGTTAAAAGTAGTCCACACTATGTGGGCAAAGCTGTAACGTTAGGCCTAGCTTAACGAGTAACGTTAGGTGACTATTAACCTCAGAACGTGGCTGTAGTCTAGGCCTAGACTTGGGTAGTGTAAGTTAGTTTGAAGAAAATACTCTTTTGATGTCCAAAATATGCTTTTTTGATGTGAAAATTGCTGGAAGCCATATTTGAAAGTTGGCATCTCTGCATTTATCTGCAATAGTTTTGGAAAATTATGCTGAATTCCTTTTCTTAATACCTCTCAATATCTTTACTTTTCCTTCAACACAGTCACAAAAGCACCTTGGCCTGTAGGCTGGAATTTCAGTAATACAGTCTTTGGGTTTGGGAAAACTACAAAATTTTTTGTTGTGTCCACGGCTGGAAAAAATGTTTATTTCCTGGGAGGAGAGTCGAATTTTCCTCAGTTCCTGCCATACTTTCATGTAAAAGATGTAAATTTCCCTCCACGTGCCCAAATTTCCCAGGAAGGAGCCTCCCAGCTTCCCAACTTTTTCCACCCAGGGTCATGTCAGTGTTCAAAAAAATAATAACTGAATATTTTTTGGACTTTTCCTCTGTCATTTTAACTGTATCAGAATTATTTGAGAAACATTTTTAGCCACTTTTTTGGGGGACCCCATGTGCTTGAGGCCAAAACTTGATACCTCGTTTAACGAAATATTTCCTTTATCAAAACTTCCTTCCATCAGGACAAGTTCAGATGAACAGGGTTTCACTGTACATAAACAACCTGTCAATGTCACAATACAGAATCTTTTCTTGAATCTTTTCATTTACACACAATTGTCTCATCACAAAATGTCATTCATTAGGAACTCCTCTCCTTAAAGATTCAGACCCTGTTTTGTAACCATTTTAACTGTTTATCTTTTACCTAATCCAATTTCACTAGAGTTCCTAATGTTTCCTTGTATCAAATGTAAGGACAGCAATGTAAAGTATCTCTCTTACGAAGGTCGTCTGTTTGAAAAAGTCAGCACTGAGTGTATACCTTCCACATAGGTTCAAGTACTTTGCATGAATTGATTTTTCAAGCTTTTTGAGGACCTTGAACACATACTTACGACAGTCAAGCACTTGCAATGTTTTCAATTAGGCACTTAATGAACCAAAGCTGAAGAGAATATGAATAAGGTCTTCATGCTCTCCAAAGAAACAGGAAAAAATGAGCAAGAAGGAGGTCAAGATACAGTGAAGATGAAGCAGAATGTATAGTTTAAACTATCTGGCTAATTCAAATGGTCATTTAATACAACTGTTTTTACAATACATGGCATCATATGAGATGATTGGACTGTATTCAGGGTTTGGAAAGGAATTGGAAAGGGCAAGGCCAATTGATTTCATTTGAGTGCTGAAGTGAAATAGAGGGGAATCAATATCACTATGTGAAAATCGAAAAAAAAAAAAAAAAATTGAACAAAAGTAATAGAAAATGGAATTAAAAGGCTATAATGGACTTTCATAATATTTGCATGATGGGAAATCAAAGTAAGGTGAAGGGGTTTGACAGTCATGGCCTTCAGTGGCTCATGTGTGCTCTGTCTATAGGGGAAGTCTCGTTATTCCAGACAATACCAATTCTCACAACTAAGTTAGTACTAGCCCCACTTATAACTGTCTTTAGCTTCACTTTGTGCAGACATAAACATAGTTTATTCATTAAAGCCATATCCTGGTGAGCATACAAGGCCCTAATGTGTAATCAAAACACTCTCTGTGCATGCTGTGTAATATGAGCTGCTATGCGTCTTTTGAATTTTGTAACTCTGACATCAATCCAAAGTGCAGTCACCAATTTTGACTTGTGCTTACCCCCAAGTAAAAGTCGTACTTGAGGTAAAATTATCCATCAGAACTGCCCAAGGGAAATAATGGTGCATAAAGTTTATTTCATATAATTGTGGATAAACAGTATGAAGTCTTTCTTCTGTTCTCCTGTCAATAGTACATTTTTCCAGTTTGCAAAAAACTTCAAAATGTTGTTCTCAGAATACTGTTGTCTAGTCTATTACCGCGTGAAGTATTTAATGGGATTTTCATAAGTAATGCCATAGTAAGTGTGTTAATGTAGTGTATGACAGTTTACTGGATTATTCAGCCATAACCTGCTTTCATATCAAATTATAAAAAGTCATGATGAAAAATGACAAAAAAGCAAAGCCATTTGTGGTTCCTCAAAATCCGTTTATTGTGCAGTGCTGAATCATGGTTATGATCGGAAGAGCATAGTTCTTACACCTTGTTTTTGCCTGATGTTGAAAACTAAATCCAGTTGTGAAGGGGATGTATCACTGTAGTACATATCTCCATGCAGCCAGTAAACAATTATTCAGATGGTTTCATTATTTATATGCAACTCATCTTCTAAGATCTAATGACTAGCTTGTTTGTGATGTACTCATTCCCAGCCTTACAAACAAAACCTCTAGTAGAGTCCTTTGAAGAAGAATGTCGAGAAAATCCCCACAAAGTTATGAAGAAGAAATGTTACAAGAAGTTGTGGCCAGTTTATGTGCAAAACACTTTGGGATGAGTATGCTGTAAATTTAGAATAACTATAGGAGCTTTACAGGATGTTATGTGGTTGAACAGGTTGGTTATTCCCTTGAATTCCAATGGGATCCTAGATTGGATCAAATGTTATTGTGAACAATGACCAAATGTAGTATATCTTGCATTTCCCTTTTAATATCCCAGCAAAGCAAAAAATAAAATCAGTTTCAACCCGTGCCTGTGATCCTCAAGGATCAGATGTGGGATTTCACAGGTAATTATGGGTAAAAGTATGAATGAAAACCTGTGTGTCTGGAATGTGTCTTCCACCAGTAAAATCACAGGTTTGACCCCCACCCGTTTTTGCACTTTCAGTATCATGCAACATTTTTTGATTCCTTGCTGAAAGCAAAAGAATCTATGCAATTACATTGGCGAGAGTATGTATGTGTAGAGTGTGCATGCATGTATGTGTATGTGTGTTTGTGACCCTTAGCTTGAAAACAACATATATGTTACAAAGGAAAACTGACAGTTCTCACACTGTATGTGGCATGTGGATGCCCCATGTTAGCAGGAAGAACCCTGTTGTTTTTGGTAGAGGTCAAAAGGCATCACAGGTCACAAGTCAAAAACTGGAAAGGGAAACACTATTTCTCCAGAAAGGAACGTGGATACTTTTCATGCCTGGCATGTCGACTACAGGAACTCTTTATTTGTAATAACTAGAGGTTGTACGGGGAAAACCTTGTAAACATGATACAGTATCTCATATATTGGGTAAACTTGATGGATCTCATAGTGGATACCCCTATATTTTGTTCAATAAGTAAATTGTGTTGGTGCCAGTCAAAGATCATTTGAGGTCAAAATTAGTCAAACTGACAACCTCATATGTAACGTGTGAGGGATCTAATGTGTAGAATATGGACAACCCATGCTGTGGGGGGAAAGGTCATGTGAGGTCACCATAGGTCATATTGTGAAATCATTGTAAACCATAAAATGTCAAGAAGTATAATTTTGATGGATAAACCTCAGTGGGACAAATCATTCCTTTAATAGGCAAAGAATCACTAAGCCTTTGAGCTCTCTGGTTTGTCACAGAATCCTAGCTGAGTCAACAGATGACACTATTATTAGCCAAGCTGTCTCCCTTCTCTTGCTTTGCCATTCTGTCCTTGTAATTAAATTGGTGTTTACCCATAGAAAAGATCCTTTATCACAGTTGTACAATGTGCCAAGGTATTTCAAAGGCAATTTATAGGCAAAGACCTGCATTGTCATTTCCTGTGACAGACACATGTGATGTGATTATGCTTGTATTTGAACAAGTGTAATTCCTTGAAAGCTTAGCCAAGCATACTTTGTATTCTGTCATGTTGTTTTTTCTCTTGCAGGTCTGCTCTGGATTTAGCTAAACATTTTGGACATGAAGACATAGAAGCTTACCTTAGGGCATACATGTAAGTTTTGAATGTCATGTTTATCTCTGAACATAACACGTATGGAGATGTTCTCACACTAGGTTGTCAGTAGTAGCAGCCAAAATTCTTTATTGCATTTTCATTTTGAGGCTGTTCTTGGCCCTATGTTGAGAGCAGGTATTTGTATGTAGAGGAAAGAGATGTGGTTGGTAAGATTTTGACTTGTTGATGTTGTTCGGATATTTTGGCCGACTCCTGGACAAAAAGTGGTAAAATACAGAAACAGCATGCAACTCCTGCACACGTTCACCATATTGTTGCTATAGCTTTTTGTGCATGCCACTCTAGTTACGTTGGCCGCACCAGCTTGATGTGTTGAACGAAAGATTCAATTGAAGCCGTCTGCAAGCAATGCATGGTTTGTCGGTGATATGCAGATATGTATACGAATCCCATGTTAGATCATGGAAGTAGGTAGTTTTTCCATGCTTAGACTGAGTGATGAAGATTTGTGTATATTTGCAAAGCAGACTTCTGTTCTTTTGAAACCTCAGCTTGCAGAAGGTTAGCATAACTAACAGTGTGGCTCAACTAGAATGTGTAACCTGCATGGCCCAACTGATGGGGGAGTGGATCAACCCAACTTTTATGCGATCTGCCTGCTTTGTTACCATGCATACCATGCAGTGAACAAGGTTATGCACAATTAATCCAATGAAGACTGGTCCTGTACCTTGAAGTTTGAAAACATTACCTTGCCTAGAGGAAGACTTCTTTGAGTTGCAACTATCTCTGGGCCAGAGTGAAGAAACTTTTGCTAGGAATATTCAGCGCAGGAGGTTTATGACCATACATTAGTGAAATTAGTCAAAGACAGTCTTGAATCATTGAACCATTCTCAAAGGATTTCCACAAGTCTGAAAAAGAAATTGAAACTCTGAAATCTCACAAAAGTAGTGATAGGAACAACAAAAATTTGGTACAAACTCTCACATCCTGTTGTAGCATCCAAACATTCTTGCTTTAGAGCCTGGAAATGGTATTTATCACTCTTTTGATGCTTTTCACAGAAAGAAGAACCACTTGCTAACTTTCTTCATGACCAGATGTCTAATTCTTAGTGTGCACTGTTATGCTGTGCTTTCTTACACAAGCAGCATTTGCATGGTGAAAATAGAGGTAAAGAACTGCTGTCAGTAGATATTTAGCCACTCAACTGACTTCCTTACCAGATGCTTGTGGTAGGGGATACAACCAGAACATGCGACAGTGATGAACCTGAGCAGCACAAAGGACCTATTCTATGGCTAAGATGAGAAAGTTAAACCATAAAGCACTTAATTTCCAGGAAAATCCTGGCCATTGAGCAAACTTTAATGAGAATACACTAGATTTTAACTCAAGAGGGGATCACCACCCTTATATACAGAAGCATAAGATGCAAAAGGCTTAGGAAATTTCAGAAAACTGGTACAAGGACACAGAGAAAAAATCTGCATTACATTATTACACCCTCAATGAATCTCAGGACCAATCTTTAATGGGCTGCATTGGCCATCATGTGAGTACTTTTGCATGGATCATTTTACTGCAGGAATGGACCTAAGGTGTTAAGAGATTTTCTGGCTTCATTCGATCTCCCCCACCCCTTTTGTCACCACTGTCTTTTTGTGGTAATCCCTAAAATGTTAATACACAGTTTGTTTCCTTAATCTTGATTATCAGATATTTCTAACTTTTCCTTGAGTGAAAACTCAAGACCCCTTGTAGGCTTTGTAGCTTTATGCTCTTGGGTTCTGGCTTTGTCCTTTTAATGTGACCCCCATCCTTTGTAAAACTGTGGATCTGTGCCTGTGCTAGATCAAAAGAATTCCTGGGATCACCATACTGCCTGCTACGCCTCAGTTCATCAAAGCTTCTCTGTGCCGTACTGCTGGAATGCGGAAGTTGAGTGATCACTGTCAGGAGGCAAAAGAGCTGTCACAAGTGAACTCCCTTTACTATTTATGAACCTGTCAGTACCTTGGGTGTGGTCAAAGGTGTTGCCAGAGTCAGTGAATCAGGATGTGCTCTTACTACATCAGTCTCTGCATGCTAAATGCAGGCATGCAGACTAAATGCAGGCATGCAGATCTGTTTTAGTGTGCAAATGGTTTGCAAAAATGACAGGAACTAGGGAAAGAAAAGTAACAAAAGAGAGCAAAAATTTAAAATCTGGAGCTATAAAACAGGGTATAGTGGCCAGTGCTGTAATTCCAGTGTCTAAAAGGGCCGTACCATGCTGTAAACATGTGTTAGTATCCATGAAAACTACTTCTGAAAGCCTGCAACTGTTTTACTTTTCTGCTACTTTTGGTCTTCACAACTCTGCTTTTGGCCTACTTTAGTGCAAATTTTTCTCCTACTTTTGTCTTATTTTCAGCTGGGCCCACCTGAAGCCTGATTTTGACGTAAGACGAAGTACAGTATAATTTTGTAGTTGACTGGCTTAATTGCAAAGGAGGAGAAAAGTCTACAAATTTAGTATAAACATTTGTGAGAATAGTACACTGGTCAGTCCATTGCCTTGAAAAGCATATGCAAGGTCGTAAAATTGCAATGCTGTAATGCCTCGATTCCCAAATAGTGGGTCGCAACCCAACATGGAGTATGAGATAAAAACTGGTGGATACCAAGCCCATCTGGGGGTTGTGGGGGTCACATAGCCTTGGAATGGATTTACAGTACATTTCATACCCCTTCCTTCAGCAAGTTTTGCACATGCCCTTTAAGTTAAGCTGATGAATAAATGCAAAATTATGAAATTTGGGTGGCTTGAAAATAAATCAGTGGGAATCACTGCTGTAATGCATCAAGTAACCCAATGTGATGTGCTGATAGATCACAGATGACACAAACTTCCTGTCGGGACTACAGCCTAATGTTTGAACATCAGTGATAATCTCAGTGCACACTCCCAAGGGGTGAAAAACATGATAGAACATGGGAAAGAATACATTACATGACATTCAAAGTGGAAGGTTCCTTCCTCAAGTCATGTCTCTAACAGAGTAGGTGTGAAGCTGTCATAAAGTATGGATTAGCAGTTTAAGGACTGCTTAATATTTTCTTGCAGCAGGGGCAAAAAAAGTGATGCTGAATGCAGTGGTTATTCACCCAGTTTGTTGCCACAAGTGTGAGTCAATAGATCAAGATGTATGATCTACATGTACGCCATATTCTGAGTGTGATAACGTTTAAGTCATGCATTTGTCAGTAGATAAATATCTCACTACAGCTTAACCGGGGTTCCTACCAGGGCATAAATCACAAACTTCTTTAATTGCAAAAAGAAACAAAAGCTTTTAAAGGCCTGGTGACATGGAAATGACAGCTGATTTTTTTATTTTGTAGGCATTAAAAAAACCCTAGAAAATAGCCATAATTCTACCTAAATTCATCACATGAAGTCCATTTCTCAGGATGGTTGTTGTTTTACACTTATATCGTTGATAAACATAAGCTAAATATACAAACGTGTAACATGGAAGGGGTAACTGCCAAGATACTGTGTGTCCAACATCACACTTTGTTTTTTCAATCTTCTTTTCCAAGGGCAGTCGTAAAATTGGTATATGTATGAGGCATTTATTTTGGAAGTTTAGTTTGTAAACTTGAAATGTATCAGTATCACTCACCAAACTGATAACGCTCTGGCATGTAATGAATAGATTATCTGTTCATGCTAAACAAAGAAATACCAAAACTTTACATCACTTCATAACATGATTTTTCCAGGGGCATGCATTGGGTTACTTCAGTTTTGTTTATTTATAATTTTTTGTGATTGAATGGCAGACTGTCCTTATATCCTTGAAATTATCACTTGTAATGTCTCTACATACAAATTTATGACCCTATTTGGTGATGTGAAAGTCATTGTGCACATATAAACAGCCATTTATAAAAAAAGTTGCCAGATTTCCAGATAATTCAGTACACGATGGGTATGGCCATCGTTCAACCCATTCCTGGATTGTGTACCTGGTGTAAACACTACATATCATAATGAAAATAGGAATTTCACTGTTACAAAGTCAATGTTTGATGTTTTTGAAGGAAATTGTGGCAGTTTCCTAGGTTTTAATGTTTTTGGCCTGAAACATCCAAGTATGCCATTTTCACATTGTCATACCTTTAATTCGATCAATTCTGAGGTGTTGATTTACAGTAATTACTGTGAAGGGGAACCCAACCAAACACCACAACAGTAGCATGTTTCAACCTTTGGCGACTTGGTTGTAACACAGTATTAAACATTACATCGGTTGACTACTTAAATGCCTTTCTTTCATTATATGCAATCTTCATGTTAAAAAGTGATCTTTTCTACCGGTTTTCCTCTTCCCTTTAAATAGCTCATTTGTGATCGCTTGGTGATGTCATTAATTGTAATATCTGGGACCTTACAAACACTAAATTCTTTATTTTCTTTGCCAAATTGTACATTAGCTGTCCATTAAGCTGTCAGATTATGCTTAATGTGTAGATATAATGGCTTCGTTTTCAGTAATTCTATAAACAAGTACAGACTGTATATCAAACACCACGTGTATGTTGATACTAATTTAGAGGAAATCTATTCATATAAGCACTACACACATATGCCAACTGTTCAAAAGCATTTGTCATATCACGTCACACATGTGATCTTAAAGGGAATACTGCCTTTTGTTGTACAGAAAGTTCCCATCTTTTAAAACCATCATTTATAGATGCAGAATGATGCTGTAGATAGTTAAAACTAAGGCAGCACAGTGGCTTTTTTCAAGAAGTAAGGTTCTCACTGAGAGAAATTTGGTAGTTTGTTGCTGCTCAAGAATAATTTTTTGGCCTAAACTTTCAAAATTTCAAATGATGCAACATCCATAACTCTTATAATGCATAATATTTTGAGGAGATAAAGCTATTACTGGAGTTAATTGGTGAGACTGAATGGTTTATCACTGATAGCTATTTTCTTTGTATGCAATGTTGGTGCATTTTAAACACGTTTCCATTTAAGAAAATCTGAAAGTGTACCTCATAACTGAACTGCAGTGGTTGTACAAAACATTGCAATGGTGTGAGTATTTATTTATATAATGTAAGATAATGGACAGCTAGACAAATATAATTTATCTCCTACCAAAGTCATTTGCTATACCACATTACACTCTTAATCTTTAAGAAAATTGCAATGTACCTCAGAGCTGTCCAGCAGTGGTTGTAGAAAAAGATGTTAAGGTATGAATATTTATACCATTTAACATAGTGGACATCTAGACACATATTAAACTCCCTCCAAAGTTGGGGAAGAGGTTATTGTTAGTAACCTTGACAACATAACAAATTCATATTCACCACATGGATATTAAACATACTGTATGTCAGTTACTTGGTATACCTTGAAAGCAGGGAATGTTGTGTGGAAGTGTTGAGTAAGTAAAACTTTCTCAGTGTATTTATACCTATTGGCTTAAAATTTTATCCAGCTGAAGGAACTGAATATTTTATGGCAGAAAAGCACTGAATTAATGTTACGTATTGGTTCGTATAATAAAAGCACAATTTTTTTCATACAAGTTAAATCTGGCATATAAGCTTGTGAGAAGATTTTTGTCCTTATCCAGATCCATGTACAGTAATATGCAATGAAGACTTGACTTGAAAGATGATGAAACAGCTCCCATGCAGTAGGGTAAATGGGAAAAACCTGTATGAAAAGGCTCCCATGCAAAAGGGTAAATGGAAAAACAGTGGCTCCCATGCAGTAGGGTAATGGAAAAACCTGTATAATAAAGTGTCTCCCATGCAGAAGGGTAAATGGAAAAACCTGTATAGAGTGGCTCCCATGCAAAAGGGTAAATGGAAGAACCTGTATAAAGTGGCTCTCATACAACAGGGTAATGGAAAATCATGTATAATAAAGTGGCTCCCTTGCAGAAGGGTAAATGTAAAAACCTCTATAAAGTGGCTCTCATGGAAAAGGGTAAATGGGAAAAACTTGTAAAACTTGGCTCCCATTGCAATAGGGTAAATGCAAAACCTTGTAAAATTCTGTACTGTTTTATGGTTATGAAAGTGGTTGAAATCTGTTGTGCTCATATTTATGTTACCAATTACACAAATGGAGAGTCCCATCAACCACTCAAGAACACTAGCAATGCTAACAGGTAACATATACATTCACAAACCAAATGTTAAGTTTTGTTGATTTTGGGTGAGCAAGTTTTGAAAAATTGCCATGAAATACTCAGGAAACAAAATAGTTACAATATACTTTACTGTAGCTCATGATACTACAGTACTTGTCTCCACAGGGCATAGATGTTGGTTAAAATATTAATTTTATGTAAGAGTAGGAATTGACTGTACATATATATGCACTGTATGTACAAAGAGATACAGAAATTTTGAAAGGTGAATTATTTTTGATTGGTAAAGAATGCCATTAGTTTAGTTTAATGTTTGAGGGTCAGGAAGCCAATTGGCTCATCGAGGACAATACTAGAGTGAGGATGGGTGAACACTGGCGGGATTCATCTTCACTTTTTGACTAGTTCTCAGAAGTTAACGAGGTAGGCGTGTACTAATCGCTCCCTGCCCTGCTCCTAGGACTGCCATTAAATACCCCATTACTGAATGTGTGTGTATATCCCCAGTCTTTAGCCACTTTCCCAAAGGCTGAAAAGGACAACTTTAAAAATGCAAAAAAAAAAGGTCTGAAAACTTTGTAAGCACAATATCTAGAGGTAAGACTCATAGATACTTCTCATATGTGGTGTGCAGATAAATCATACTGAGTACCAGATTAAAATAGTGGTTCAGGACATGCATATTATATGAGCTAATTTTGCTGGAAAAAACAGAATTTCCTGTCTTGTGCCTTGAAGTCATCAAAACCAGTGCTTCTTTGCATTCTGGTATAACTTTAATAGTTTGCCTGAGGTTAAATGCAATATATGTCTGTTACATGACACAAGCAGAGGATGTTCCTTTTATGATTAATTGGTTCATTAATAGCAGATCTTATCTTGTCTTTTGATTTACACAGAGCCTCTGTTGAGGAGCAGCATGAACCTGATGCAGCACTGGTAGACAACTCAACCCTCATTAGTGTAGAGGACAAAGAACTGTTAGAGGCTTATCAGAACACCTTTGATGATGACAGGGTTGACATAAACCTGATCCTTACACTTATTGGTTACATTTGTCAGAATTCGTCAGAAGGTAAATATTTGATTGCAGCTCACTAAATATTTGATTGCAGCCTTTTAAATATTCGATAGCAGCCTGAAAAATGTTTAGTTGCAGCCTATTTGGTTTGATCACAGCCTATATAGATTACCAAATATTTGATGGAAGCCTGTTAAATATTTGATTGCAGCCTATTGAACTGTTGCAAAATTCTTATGGAAAGTTTACTGACATTGGGACAGCTGTTGTACAGTATACCCCTTGAGGCAGTAGTGGAGTAAAGGCAGAGCAACCAAGCAGGTGTAGGTTCCCCCACAATTTTGTGCGATTTAACAGTGTTGGATGCAATTTCCTAGCATCTGGTAACAGGAAAAGTACACATAGGAACAAATTTTTCAATTTTTCTTTTTTGATTTTTTTGGCTGGTAAAGGGGGGGGGGGCACATGCCCCTCTGTCTCCCCTGGATCCATGCCTAATGATGGCATGAGTATGTGTGTGCGTGTAAAAGTTGACCGTTTGGGACATGGTGTGTATTTCGGATTATCTGGTATCAATTGTTCTTACTGAACTAATAGGGGCCCCCCCACAAAATGCATGCACCATGCCCCCCAAATACTTAGTCTGGCCCTGCCTGTAGGAAAGTTGATGAGAGACTAATAGCCCTTCTGATGTTGCAATGGATAAACTGTTCCAGGTGTGCCTCAGAGAAAAGTGTACAGGTCTGAAGAAACTTGTATCATGTCCACACTTATGTAAATGGATTCTGTAGGTATATGACAGATGTTTGACTCTGCTGATTTGGGGCTTGATTCTGTTCTTGATTTGGAGCTTGATTCTGTTCAGGATGTTGCCATTTAAAGTAACAGTTATGCATTGTATCTTGATTAAAGGTCAGGGAAACAAATGGAAATGTAATGTACAGGGGTTGAGATAACTTAGAATACTTATGCACCAAAAGAAGTCCATCTGAAGCCTTTTTGTATAACAGTTGAAGTGTGTCATATTTCTGATAATTTAATGCAAGCTTCAGGATGTTTTTTATTACAGATGGTACAGATGGCAATAGAAGCACATATTAGGGCACATTATACCATAGGTTCACTCAGTGTAAAGGAAGAAATCTACATAAATGTACAGTAGACCACTAGAGCATTGTCTCAGTAACATCAGTCAATACAATTGCTGTATGAGGTGTGACTGGTTTAAGTACTCCTGCAAACACTATTGCCATAGTGCATTTTACTTTTGCAGCATTGCTATGTATGCTCCAGAAGAAAGATACTTAATTACCAGCCCTCCCAAACGAACTACTCATGGCTCTTTTAACCAAACTGAACATGAAACTTGCTCTCATTTCACACTTGCCAGGAACTCTTTCCATTTTCTAATTTAGGCTTTATACTTTCCTTTACCTAATATTAGCTTTGCAGGCCCCAATTAATGAAACTCTTCTCTCCGTCATATCCAGTGTTGTAATACATATTTCCTTTTAAAAAATCGCCAGAAGATCATTTCTCTCATACACCAAATTGGCTTCTGTTTTTGCATCATTTTCTGTTTATTTCCCTTGTAACCATTGTTTTGTGTATAAAGGAGGGTTCATACCACAAACTCTGTGGAGCTTCTTTTGGGATTCTAAGCCTCTTTCAGTTTTGACTTTCTGACTATATTTATCACTTTTTTGTATTAAATTCTGAGAAAATTACTCATATGTGGACAAAATCTGGTATGTTGTCCAATCTTAATGCAGAACAGAGTCAGTTGGCTCCATCCATACTACTGATGAAAGGTTGTACTCAGTTCATAATACTGTGACTTATGCAATGATTTTTTTACAAAAATTTGATGCCTATACATAAGACAGAATGCTTTGTCAGGTACAGTAATCTCCCACCTTGGCCTCTGGAGCATATTTTGTGTCCCCTTTCCTTTTCCTGAACTACATAGATATGTAGAGAATGAGTATTCTAGATACATTAGACATACTTCACTCTTAAGGGAATCAGATGTTCTGTACTTTGAGTATTTGCAGACAGGAAGTAGATCTTATCACAGTATGTTAGTTTGCAGCCAACAGATCAGTGGCATCACTAAAAATGTTTAACTTACATTCCAGGAAAGGAAAGATGACAATCTTTTCTGTTCAAATTTGGAATGGACATTCCAGCAACTTCTTCAGAGGGTCTAACATGAAAGGAAACATTTTCTCCGAACCTTGTGCAAACATATCGATTCAAAGTATTTCTCTTTGAAAGCAGGTTGTTGATGTCTAGAACAGTTCCGGTTTCTTCAAGTGAAAATGTTTTGTAAAATACCATCAGATTACATCCCAAATCTTTTGTTGTTCTGTTTTGATAGTCATGTCTGGAAAGTTTGGACTGTGATTAGTGTGGATTTATTGTATAATTTGGTCAAAAAAAGTTGCAATACATTGTTGTGGACCTCATTTGGGTAATATAAATTAGTTTTGTGTAAAAATTTTAGAAAAAAAACTTGTCCTGCAGATTTGTGGGTTTTATATCACAAATATGGGCAAAGGGCTCACCTCACTGTAAAGGGTAGTTTAATTGTCATTGGAGTATGTTAAAAATGCAACAAGCTGTCACGGCAAAATTTAACCAGTACATAGAAAACATTTCTTTTGGATTTTATGAATTTTTCAAGTGTTGTCACTGGAGTATTCCTGTAAACTCCTTACTTTTCTCAGTTTCAGTCTGACTGTGTTTTAGTCATTCTTTGCTGTGTTCTATTTCTGTGAAGACTTTATTGCAATGTGAATGTTAATGTTCATCTCTTTTTATGGAGGGGATTTTTGGTATGATGAAAGAGAAAGTTATGCATTCGTGATAGTGTGTGCTTGTATGTTTGTGTTTTTTGACAATTAGCTTGCTAACTCAATATCTCAAGAAGGGAAAGTGTATTGATGCCCCATACTGGGAGGAAGCAGCCCATTGTTTGTGGTGGAGGTCAAAGGTCATTTGGGTAACAGAGTTCAGACTCTAAAAACCTTGTTAATATGATACCACAAGATGAAAAGCATGGATAGTCTTCATACTTAGCATATTGATGCATTATATAGAGAGAAAGGACCATAATGATTTTGTTGGAGATCAAAGGTCATCTGGGGTCAACAGAAGTCAAACTTGGAAAACCTTGTAAGGACTGTGTATAATGTATTTGGAGCAAGATGAGTTTTATTTAGGCATAGTTTATTTACATTTGTATCATAACAAATCACTGCAGAAACTTCCTGTGCAGTATTGTCATGGCTTAAAATACCAAAACTGTGTTCAATCTCACACATAACCATTGGGCAGATATATGTTTGAAATTTACACATAACTCTTGGACAGAAACTGTGTCCTCTACAAACTTGTGAAATTGTAACCACTATGTAAATGTTAAATCCAACTGTGGCCCAACAAACTGATTTGATGCAGCAATTAACAGGATAACAGGCTATTTCATGCTTGGAAACTTGGAAAACTTTAGCACATGGTATATATTTTATACCATATTTAATGCAAGAATCCTGTTGTTGTTATTGTTGCTGTTTTTGTTTTGTGTTCAGCAAAAGGTCATTTCAGGTCACCAGAGTTCAACTCTGAAAATCTTGTTAGCATGATATTTTAAGGTAGGAATCATTGACATTTCTCACACATGGTCATTATGTTGGTCCTATGCATTTACATTGTAGAGCTGCTGTAGATGTGATTAAAGCTAGAGTTTATGGAAATGAATTTGTGGAAACCTTAATGCGTTTTGCATTCTGGTTAAAATTCCTTGCTGCATACATGTACATTTAGGAAGGAAGTTTGCAAAACATGCAAATGATTGTGAGAATTGTACATGAGACATTGTTATAGTATTAATAATTTTCCTTTTAAGGTGCAATACTGGTGTTCCTCCCAGGATATGATGAGATTGTAACCCTCAGAGATACCTTGATGAATAATGATCATTTTGGGAACACTGCCCTCTTCCGTATCTACACCCTCCATTCGTCTATGCAGAGCAGTGATCAAGTCAGAGTGTTCAAGACCATTCAAGGTGTCAGGAAAATTGTGAGTCAAACTATAAATTTGCATGAATTTGCATTAATTAGTGTCTGCCAAACTATTTCGTCTTTTTTTCCTCAGGAGCCTCATAATCTGGGTGATTACTTTTTAGGGCTCTTATACTATTTCAGGTCAAAGTCACACTGAGTTTGCTTTTATTGTTGCTTGTCAATCCATTTTGCCTGTTTGCCTCAGAAACTTCAAAATCTGTGTGAAATTTTGTTTGCTTGTATATCATACTGTAACAGGTTAAAGTCACATTGAATTTGCATAAACTGGTGCCTGCCGCATTTCCCTTTTTTCCTCAAGATCTTTCCAGTAAAGGTAACAAGCAAGTTTTTTTTTCTGAGACTGAATATTAATGATATTTTGATTTTTATTTGAATTTTAGGACCTTAATTCTGTAAAGAAGCTAATTTATGAAAGAATATCATATAGTCATGGAAGTTATGAAAGTAGGCAGTCTTCAGAGCCTTTTGAAGAAAGCTAACACATAACCCTCATGAAAACAAATACTTTGTAAACCTGTGCCTGTGATTAAATAGGATCATGTGTAGAAAACAGAAGGTTCCACAGTTAATTATTGTTTAACCCTTTAAAAGGGGGCAAACCTTTGTTTTTGGAAAGCCTGGGACTTTCAGTTTGGTGCCACAGGTTTTCTCACAAATTCCTATGGTTACAATGTCCTTGCCTGCTACACTACTGTCCCTTGTCCCCCACATTTCATGTTATTTACTCCTCCTGTTTGCCTCTTTGCCATTTTGTATTGTAGCATCTCATGTATTGTGTGAAAGATATTAAATGTCTTTTGTCTTTGAATAAATAAAGCTTTGACAAATATCAAAAGATGTAAGTTTTGAAATGTCTGCTTTTCAGGTTTTATCCACAAACATTGCAGAATCCAGTATTACCATCAATGATGTTGTTTTTGTAATTGACTCTGGAAAAGTCAAAGAGGTTAGTCATTCCCAATGGCCATCTGTCTGATTGAAAGAAACATCTGGCAGCTAGAGTGATTATGGTGATGTTAGGATTATATATGTGTTGATTTGGACCACATGTTATCAAAGAAATCTGCAAAACTGTTTCCCATTTTCATAATTGGAACAGTAGAGGTTTCTTCCCTGGTTTTGAAAACTTTCATTTGAACATTTCGATGAGAGAAACAATTTAATATGTAACCTTGAGAACAAGTATTTTGTTCCATTTACATAATTTTATTTTCTTTGTTCCTTCTTTCATCCATCATTCATGAGTATGTAACCTTTATTATTATTATGGTTAATTAAACTATTATTAAAGGAAAGGGTTTTTTTTTGCACAAATTTAGTTGAAATAAGTAAGAAAGAACTTCATTCAGTTCCAGTGTGAGGTTTTCAATATATAAGCAGTTGAAGTTATTGTTTTTACCAAAAATAAACTTGAAGAAAGTAGGTGTAATGTCATTGCCCCACAATGATGAACATTGTTCTGTTTTCTTTCCTTTGAGCTAGATAAAGGTAAGAGTTTACCTACTTGGTATGTGGCTGTAAAGGGTTCACATTTGGAAGGTATTAAATTATAGAGGAGAACACTAATTGAATGAATATTTTTAAATGAAAACAAAAAGGTAATTTAAAATTCAACTTCTAAACTTTCAAACTAAAACTGAACTTAAACTAAACCACAAAAATTAAGAACACTCAAACATCATGGAGATAACTGTAGATGGTTGAACATGTTAACAGTTTTTGCCAAATGAAAGTTGGGATGACTGCATTCTGTTATAAAGAGGTGCAGTTTCTACAGGGAATGGAGCAATGCTCTATGCTCTAGAAATTTGGTGATTAAGTCAGCTCAACGAGTCTCCCTTAATCTGGTTTCTGGCTTTAATTGTGATTATTAAAGCTTTCACTGTTCTTGTGGGTTAAGTGGAAATACTGATGTATTGAAAGAAATAACATCCCTTGTCTGTAATTATATCATGATGTTTTCAGTAAAACTTTTCTTTTCAAGTATTCCTCACTGTTATATGTTTACAGAAAATGTATGATGCCTTGACGTCAGTGTCCCAGTTAAAGAGTGTTTGGATATCAAAAGCCAATTCAAAGCAGCGGAGAGGAAGGTAAGACAATTTAGATTCTGTTCATACACCACCCTAGCAGCGAAAAGTGGTGGAACTATAACAGTTTAAGACAGTTCATTGGCATTTTCTTTGTACATGGCATCTTTTCAAACATTTACTGACTGCTAGAAATGTTTGAAAATTGTGCAGAATATGGGCAACAGATATTAATGGCTTACATAGAGCATGTACAGGAACTCAGTTCAATGAGGTAAAGACAGATATTGAAGAGAGGTCAACTGTATGCTACCTTAAGTTACCTTTTTTGTGTCAAAGTACCATATTTATTTTAAAGACAAAAAATTTTTGATCCCTTGCCGAAGGTAAAGGAATCTATGCATTCATGATGGCGTGTGTGTATGTGTGTGTGTTTGTGACACTTTGCTCATTAACACGATATCTCAAGAAGGGAAACTGACAGCCATCATTCTTGGTACATAGGTCCCCCATATTGAGAGGAAGAACCCTATTGTTTTTGGTGGAGGTCACATGTCATCTGGGGTCACCAGGGGTCAAAATTTGAAAACCATGTTAACACAGTAACTCAAGTTAGAAAGCTTGGATGAATTTCATACTTCGTATGTAGATGCGTTACAGTGAGAGGAAGAACACAATTGTTTTTAATGGAGGTCAAAGGTCATCTGGGGACACTGGGGGTCAAAGTCTGAAAACCTCGTTAACACGATATCTCAAGGTAGAAAGCTTGGATGAATTTCATACTCAGTATGTAGATGTGTTATGGTGGGAGGAACAGCCCTATTGTTTTTGTTGGGGTTCAAAGGTTATCTGGGGTCATCAGGGTTCAGACTCTGAAAACCTTGTTAACACGATAACTCAAGGTAGGAAGCGTGGATGAATTTCGTATGTAGTGTGTAGATGCGCTATGGGAAGATGAATAACCTTAATGTTTTTGGTGAAGGTGAAAGGTCATCTTGGGATACCAGGGGTCAAACTCTGAAAACCTTGTTAACATTATATCTTAAGGTAGGAAGTTTGGATATTTTTTATACTTAGTATGTAGATGCCTTATGGTAAGAGGAAAACCTCTAGTGTTTTTGGTGGGGGTCAAAGGTCATTTCGGGTCACTTGGGGTCAAAGTCTGAAAACCTTGTTTACACAATATCTCAAGATAGAAAGCTTGGATGAATTTCATAGTCAGTATGTAGATGTGTTATGGTAAGAGGAACAATCCTATTGTTTTGGTGGACATCAAAGGTCATCTGGGGTCATTGGGGGTCAAACTCTGAAAACCTTGTTAACAGAATAACTCAGGTTAGAAAGCTTGCATGAAGTTCATACATAGTATGTAGATGTGTTAGGGTGAGAGGAAGAACCCTATTGTTTTTGGTGGAGGTCAAAGGTCATCTGGGGTCACTGGGGTCAAAGTCTGAAAACCTTGTTTACACAATATCTCAAGTTAGAAAGCTTGGATGAATTTCATACTCAGTATGTAGATGCCTTATGGTAAGAGGAACAACCCTATCGTTTTTGTTGGGGGTGAGAGGTCATTTGGGGTCACCAGGGGTCAAAATCTGAAAACCTTGTTAACGCCATATCTCAAGGTACAAAGTTCAATTAGGGTTACAGGGGTCAAACACTTGAAACCTTGTTAACACGATATCTTAAGGTAGGAAGCTTGGATAAATGATGCTTTTCATAATTTGTATATAAATTTGTCATGTTGAGAGTAGAAACCCTGTTGTTTTTGGTGGAGGTCACAAGTCATTTGTGGTCACCAGAGGTCAAAAACTGAAACTCTGGAAACATGAAATTACAGGGGAGAAAGCACAAACAAATCCATTGTAAGGCATGTTTGTTTTTTTTTAAGGTCATGTGAGGTCAGCAGTGTTCCAATTGTGAACACATCATAAAAAATGATGTAGTACAGAGGTATAAATTTGAGGGATGAACCCTGGTGTAACAAAGCACCCTCCCTTTCTGCAAGGAATCACTAAGCCTTTGGGCTATATTTTTTTATTTTTTTAAGTGAACTTCAGTGGCAAATGCATGTCAATCACAACAGCCTACAATGTTTGCATTGGTATATGTGAAAGGAATTTGGTATTAAAATGAAACCAATATTCATTATTTGAAAAGTCCACCAGCAAAAACAGTTTATCTGGGGGTTGGTGTAAGATTTTGCAGGTGAAATTCCAAACCATATGTAGATTTTAGATTATTAAGTGTAGGTGCTAGATACCATTAGAGGGAAATTATGTACTTTTACTTATTGTCAAGTTGAATAACATGGAGCTTTCCTGTGTGTACAGTTTGTAAGACTTACATTGCTGTGGAATATCACCTGGCATAATTTACTAATATTCAAGCGAAAGAAAGTTATTACATAAGCCTTTCACTAAATGACTTGAAAAGAAAGCTGGCAAACAAAGTATCCACCTTGCTGACATAGTCAACATAATTTCCCCATCAACCCTTTACACCAGTGCCTGTAGTTAGTTATTGGGGAGGTAGTTCTCTTCCCCTTCCCCAACTTTCTTCTCAGGTATTGTGTCAGATACATGTGCTAATGAGTGATCCATGCCTCCAAACAAAAACTTTGCACCCATAAAACCTTAGTCACTGACTGCAAGTCATTTCCACTTCCCCAGCAAAGCCACACAATAACAGGACAACCCCACACTATGACAGGAAAATACCCCCCTCCTTCCCGACAGTCAACAGTCCCCAAACTAACAGACAATTCCCAGCCTGGAAAATTACCAACCATGAAAAATACCACTCAGACAAATTGCCCATCAGAAAATTTGGAATTGTCCAGGTTGAACTTCTCCCCAGGGGGTTTTGTAGGTATGAATTGTGTGCGGGAGTTGTTTAAAGACCTTGTAACTCTGTTGCTGTATTGTATAGTCAATAGATGACATTTTTGTACTTATCTCGAACTACTTTGGAAAGGAAGCAAATGCGGAAACAAATTTTTCTGAGCTGTTTGCAATGTTCTCTTGTTTTTCAGAGCTGGTAGGTGTCGTCCAGGTATGTGCTTCCACATGTTCAGCAGAGCTCGATATCAAAGTCTTCCAGATTTCCAAACCCCAGAGATACTAAGGATGCCTCTTCATGTAAGTTTTTAATCGAATTTCAGTAGAACTGAATTCAGTTGAAAGTTGCATGTCTAACTTATGTGTGGAAAGATACAACATTTGTTCCTTCCGGATCACTGCTTTTCACAGTTAAATAATGTATCATAGTTTGTTCAACTTTCCTGGTGAAATAAGGTTTCTTCTTCTCCACTTTGTAGGAGCTGTGCTTGCATACCAAGCTATTAGCCCCAGTCACCAGCAGCGTAGCAGACTTCCTTGCCAAGGCTCCACAGCCTCCTGCCCACCTTGCCATTAGGAATGCATTGCAACTGTTACAGGTTAGTACATTTCATGTCCTTTGTATTAAGGATTTGCTTCAGTGTTTTATTATTTGACATAGAACTATCATTTTAATTCTTTTAATAGAACACTTAATACCACATGGCTACATCTTTGTATCGAAACAGGAATGAAAATTTTAATAACACACGTTCTTCAAATTACATGCTCTTATAGTAAATTACAGATGTACAAGGTAAAGAGAGAAATATGGGTAGAAGTTACAAAAATATTCACCTGAACAAGCGAGTTTGACATGTCCAGAGGCCAGGGATGAATCAGGTTTGAAGAAAGGAACTCACTGCCCTCACATGAGAGCACTATTAAGGTGCATCTACGGCTGGTGTGGGGGGAGGCAGGAGGGTGCTCATGGGAAGAAAAATAGATCCCCCCCTTCTCCATACGAAATTTCCCAGGTTCTGAGCCCCTTATATAATAATGGCAATGAAATTTGCAATATTTTCATCAGCAATGAAATTAATAAATAATTGTTTAAAAAATAGAGCAGAAGGGAATGTGTCTCAGCTGGTTGAGCTCCCACCTTAATCTGCACCTGCAATATGTGACTATTAGATATCCTTCAGTAAATATAGTGACATACATTTCAGTCATACCCATTTCTGGCTATTTTGCTGTGTATAAAACAGTACATCTTTTGTATAATAATTACAGTCTATAGATGCAATGGACCAATGGGAGGATCTTACAGAGCTTGGCTGTCACCTAGCAGACCTACCCATAGAACCACATCTAGGTAAAATGGTCCTGTACTCTATTGTTCTGAAGTGCCTGGATCCTATTCTCACAATCGCATGTGCTCTGGCCTACAAAGACCCATGTAAGTTCATTTCCCTTTCATACTATTGGACCCTTCTGCTATTTGTTTTGATAATTAAGGATATGAATTGTAGTGATTATATTTGCTGCCGTTTTATATTGTGCTTAACCTCAGCAATTGACCTCAAAAACACTACACAAAGTTCTGCTTCGACCTCTTTTATTTAAAGTTCTCAAGCCCCTGTAGACTGTTCCTGCAGTCCTCCTGTTGCAGCACTTACAGTTAAAAACCCACACAGTGTACTACTATAAATCATGCGCCAATCTCATATGTCAAAGCACCAAGGGAGAAGATAACAAGTCTATTTTGTAAAGTCTTTGGTATCGCCTGACCTAGGATGGAACCCAGGAACCCAGCTTAAAGGCAGATGCTCTTACTAGTAGGCCATCCAAAGGGAATCATTTTAAAACTTACTGAATGCTAGAAAATAATGACTGTCCCCATATTTTGATAAGTACAACTAGGAAATATCCTAACCTGTGAGAAGAAAACTGCCATTCAGATGAAAACATTGTCTTGTATATAGAAGAAGCACTCATTACTGTACAGTAAGCAATGATAGTTACCCTCTATAAAGTTTGGACCTTATGTTGCTACTTTCTGCTACATTTGTTTGGTTACAATTTCTATGCTTTACATTTATTTTTGTAACTCATATATTTTGTCTTCTTTTTCAACATTCAGTTATTCTTCCCAAACATGCCTCCCAAAGGAGAGCAAGTCATCAAGTTAGAAAGAAGTATGCTGCAAATACTTTTAGTGATCACATGGCACTACTGAGAGCTTTCCAGGTGAGATGGACGCAGCTTTGTTGATTTCACTACTTAAGTAATGTTTCATTATACCATGTATGATAGATGCATGAAGTTCACCACATGATTAATGCTGAGGGATTAGTTCTTAATGGTGTCATTGTTACCTTACATATCAACCTTTTGTAACATTTCATATTTTGTAAATCTTGATGTTTTTTACCTTTCCAGTTTGAGAGACAGAGGGTAACTCTGCTTTTCTTATGTGTTACTGAGATTATCCTCACATCTGCTACAAAAAAGTAACATGTAATGATGTAAATGCCTTTTCTGCCCTGTGTGTGCCTTTTGGTGAGAGAAAACACTTTAAGAGGTGGTGCATGCACACAAACCCATGCAACAAAAAACCCAGATAGAAAGAGCACAAGAATGCCACCTTATGTCTCCAGCACTATAAAATGGTTCTTTTGAAAAAAGACACTAATATTAGCAGAGATGCAGGGAAGAAATATTTAGTAAAGCACTAGGGACAAATTTTGAAAGCCTCCTCTTCTTTATTTAAGTAGTCTAGAAGAAGGATGAGGACATAAGTTTTACCTCGAAATTGCATGGTACTTTTGTAAACCCTACATGGTACACAGCGACAACCTAATTAAATGGTACTTTCCTTGTAATTAACTATCCTTTTTTCGTTTGTAGTCTTGGCAGAGAGCAAAGGCTGATGGCTGGGAAAAGTCATTTTGTGAACGGAACTACCTCTCACCAGCTTCCTTGGAAATGATTGTTGGAATGAGGTGAGGGTTTGATGACTAGGCTTACATTGTAAGATGCATCAGACTTGAATTATCATATTGAACAACTGGAAATGAGAATTTAATCCAGATTATAAGACTGATTTGGGGTGAAATCAGTTGCTGTATGGAAAAGTGGAAGCCATTAAGAGCATAAAAATAGCTGAGGCTAATAGTAAAAAATCCACTGCACTGAAGAACAGTAGAAGATAAATATCAGTTGATGGTGATCAGTGGTGGTGTCACACATGTTGGTATATATATATATATATATATATATATATATATATATATATATATATATATATATATATATATATATATATATATATATATATATCGCTAAAACCCACGGGTGGGGGAAAAAATTTAGAGGGCGCTAGACGACCTGTCTAAAAGGCGAAAAAAAAAAAATAAAATACATAAGATTATATTTCGCCATTTGGTTAAATTTGAAAAACAGATATACATCAACGTTATTTCAATGGCCCACCAATTGTACGTGTTAACAGATACGTGTACGTAATTTGGTCAACATTGAAGTAATGGCATATATATTATGTAGTGAAAAGGCCATTACCATCCGTTTACGTATTCCTATAGAAAAAGCGTGTAGTTTCGTTAAGTCGACCTGATTTTTTCCCCTTATAGACGATTTCCCCTTATAGGCGGGTTTTTTCATACGATATTTCCCCTTAATCCCAAATTAGCAAAATATATATATACATACATGTATGTATGTTTGTATATATATATATATATATACATATACATATATATATATATTATATATATATATATATATAACGCTAATTCCTACTGTACGGGGAAATCGATATATCGCGGTTTCGTTAAGGCGAAGAAAAAAACAATAAAATACATTAAAAAATATTTCCCCTTTTGGAAACCAGATATACAACAACGCTTTTTCAATGGCCCACCATCCGTACGTGTTAAAAGATACGGGTACGTAACTTGGTCAACATTGAAGTAATAGCATGTTAATCATGTGGTGAAACGGACGTTACCATCCGTTTACGTATTCCTATATAAAAAGCGTGTGATTTCGCAAAGTCGACCTGATTTTTTCCCCTTTTAGACGATTTCCCCTTTTAGGCACGTTTTTTCATACAATATTTCCCCCTAATCCCAAATTAGCAAAATATATATATATATATATATATATATATATATATATATATATATTTTCATATATATATATATATATATATTTTGCTAACTTGGGATTAAGGGGAAATATCGTATGAAAAAAAAACCCTAAAAAGGGAAATCGTCTAAAGGGCGAAAAAATCAAGTCGACTTTGCGAAATCACACGCTTTTTATATAGGAATACGTAAACGGATGGTAACGTCCGTTTCACCACATAATTTACATGCTATTACTTCAATGTTGACTAAGTTACGCACCCGTATCTTTTAACGCGTACGGATGGTGGGCCATTGAAAAAGCGTTGTTGTATATCTGGTTTCCAAAAGGGGAAATATTTTTTAATGTATTTTATTGTTTTTTTCTTCGCCTTAACGAAACCGCGATATATCGATTTCCCCGTACAGTAGGAATTAGCGTTATATATATATATATATATATATATATATATATATAACGCTAATTCCTACTGTACGGGGAAATCGATATATCGCGGTTTCGTTAAGGCGAAGAAAAAAACAATAAAATACATTAAAAAATATTTCCCCTTTTGGAAACCAGATATACAACAACGCTTTTTCAATGGCCCACCATCCGTACGTGTTAAAAGATACGGGTACGTAACTTGGTCAACATTGAAGTAATAGCATGTAAATCATGTGGTGAAACGGACGTTACAATCCGTTTATGTATTCCCATATAAAAAGCGTGTGATTTCACAAAGTCGACCTGATTTTTTCCCCCTTTAGACGATTTCCCCTTTTAGGCACCTTTTATCATACACTATTTCCCCTCCATCCCAAATTAGCAATATATATATATATATATATATATATATATATATATATATATATATATATATATAACGCTAATTCCTACTGTACGGGGAAATCGATATATCGCGGTTTCGTTAAGGCGAAGAAAAAAACAATAAAATACATTAAAAAATATTTCCCCTTTTGGAAACCAGATATACAACAACGCTTTTTCAATGGCCCACCATCCGTACGTGTTAAAAGATACGGGTACGTAACTTGGTCAACATTGAAGTAATAGCATGTAAATCATGTGGTGAAACGGACGTTACAATCCGTTTATGTATTCCCATATAAAAAGCGTGTGATTTCACAAAGTCGACCTGATTTTTTCCCCTTTTAGACGATTTCCCCTTTTAGGCACATTTTTTCATACAATATTTCCCCTTAATCCCAAATTAGCAATATATATATATATATATATATATATATATATATATATATATATATAACGCTAAAACCCACGGTAGGGGGAAAAATTTTAGAGGGCGCTAGACGCCCTTTCGAAAAGGCGAAAAAAAAACAATAAAATACATAAGATTATATTTCGCCATTTGGTAGAATTTGAAAAACAGATATACATGAACGTTATTTCAATGGCCCACCAATTGTACGTGTTAACAGATACGTGTACGTAAATTGGTCAACATTGAAGTAATGGCATATAGAATATGTAGTGAAAAGGCCATTACCATCCGTTTACGTATTCCTATAGAAAAAGCGTGTAGTTTCGTTAAGTCGACCTGATTTTTTCCCCTTATAGACGATTTCCCCTTATAGGCGGGTTTTTTCATACGATATTTCCCCTTAATCCCAAATTAGCAAAATATATATATATATATATATATATATATATATATATAACGCTAATTCCTACTGTACGGGGAAATCGATATATCGCGGTTTCGTTAAGGCGAAGAAAAAAACAATAAAATACATTAAAAAATATTTCCCCTTTTGGAAACCAGATATACAACAACGCTTTTTCAATGGCCCACCATCCGTACATGTTACAAGATACGGGTACGTAACTTGGTCAACATTGAAGTAATAGCATGTAAATCATGTGGTGAAACGGACGTTACCATCCGTTTACGTATTCCTATATAAAAAGCGTGTGATTTCGCAAAGTCGACCTGATTTTTTCCCCTTTTAAACGATTGCTCCTTTTAGGCACGTTTTTTCATACAATATTTCCCCTTAATCCCAAATTATCAAAATATATATATATATATATATATATATATATATATATATATATTTTGCTAATTTGGGATTAAGGGGAAATATTGTATGAAAAAACCCCCCTAAAAAGGGAAATCGTCTAAAAGGGGAAAAAATCAGGTCGACTTAACGAAATCACACGCTTTTTATATAGGAATACGTAAACGGATGGTAACGTCCATTTCACCACATGATTTACATGCAATTACTTCTGTGTTGACCAAGTTACGTACACGTATCTGTTAACACGTAAGGATGGTGGGCCATTAAAAAAGCGTTGTTGTATATCTGGTTTCCAAATGGTGAAATATTTTTTAATGTATTTTATTGTTTCTTTTTTCGCCTTAACGAAACCGCGATATACCGATTTCCCCGTACAGTAGGAATTAGCATTATATATATATATATATATATATATATATATATATATATATATATATATATCTATATATATATATATATATTTATATATTTATATATGTATATATATGTATATATATATATATATATATTTCTCTAATTCGGCACTTAGGGGGAAAGTTGTTGTTGAAAAGTCGACCTTAAGGGGGAAAAAATTTCGGGTGAAATATAAGTTTCGCCTTAACGTTTCCACACACTTTTTCTATAGGAATACGTAAACTTACAAGGACGCCCTCTTAGATTTACAAACTAGATGCCATTACTTCAAAGTTGTCAAATTTACGGACACCTAGCTGTTAACACGAACGGATGGCTGGCCATTGAAATAACGTTAATTTATATGTTTAGACGTTAGGGCGAATTTATTTCTTATGTATTTTATTATCTTTTTTTCGCCCTATGTACAAGCAGATATAACAATTTCCCCTTAAGGTGGGAATTAGCGTTTTATATATATATATATATATAAATATAAATATATATCTATTTATATATATATATATATATATATATATATATAGATAGATAGATATATATATATATATATATATATGTATATGTATATGTATATCTATATGTATATATGTATATATATTTATATATATATATATATATATATATATATATATAACGCTAAAACCCACGGTTGGGGGAAAAAATTTAGAGGGCGCTAGACGACCTTTCGAAAAGGCGAAAAAAAAACAAAAAAATACATAAGATTATATTTCGCCATTTGGTTGAATTTGAAAAACAGATATACATCAACGTTATTTCAATGGCCCACCAATTGTATGTGTTAACAGATACGTGTACGTAATTTGGTCAACATTGAAGTAATGGCATATATATTATGTAGTGAAAAGGCCATTACCATCCGTTTACGTATTCCTATAGAAAAAGCGTGTAGTTTCGTTAAGTCGACCTGATTTTTTCCCCTTATAGACGATTTCCCCTTATAGGCGGGTTTTTTCATACGATATTTCCCCTTAATCCCAAATTAGCAAAATATATATATATATATATATATATATATATAACGCTAAAACCCACGGTTGGGGGAAAAAATTTAGAGGGCGCTAGACGCCCTTTCGAAAAGGCGAAAAAAAAACAATAAAATACATAAGATTATTTTTCGCCATTTGGTAGAATTTGAAAAACAGATATACATCAACGTTATTTCAATGGCCCACCAATTGTACGTGTTAACAGATACCTGTACGTAAATTGGTCAACATTGAAGTATTGGCATATAGATTATGTAGTGAAAAGGCCATTACCATCCGTTTACGTATTCCTATAGAAAAAGCGTGTAGTTTCGTTAAGTCGACCTGATTTTTTCCCCTTATAGACGATTTCCCCTTATAGGCGGGTTTTTTCATACGATATTTCCCCTTAATCCCAAATTAGCAAAATATATATATATATATATATATATATATGTATATATATGTATATATATGTATATATATGTATATATATATATATATATATATATATATATATATATATATATATATATATATATATATATATATATATATATATATATATATATATATATATATATATATATATATATATATATATATATTATATATATATATATATATTTTGCTAATTTGGGATTAAGGGGAAATATCGTATGAAAAAACGTGCCTAAAAGGGGAAATCGTCTAAAAGGGGAAAAAATCAGGTCGACTTTGCGAAATCACACGCTTTTTATATAAGAATATGTAAACGGATGGTAACGTCCGTTTCACCACATGATTTACATGCTATTACTTCAATGTTGACCAAGTTACGTACCCATATCTTTTAACACGTACGGATGGTGGGTCATTGAAAAAGCGTTGTTGTATATCTGGTTTCCAAAAGGGGAAATATTTTTTAATGTATTTTATTGTTTTTTTCTTCCCCTTAACGAAACCGCTATATATCAATTTCCCCGTACAGTAGGAATTAGCGTTATATATATATATATATATGTATTTATTTATATATAATATATAATATATATATATATATATATATATATATATATATATATATATTATATATATATATATATATATATATATATATATAATATATATATATATATTATTATTATTATTATTACATATTTGGTACAAACAATAGTGAAGGTACCAGGTAAGTGGGTATAGACAGAGATCTGAAACACACACAGTGAAGTGAGTGCACCCCTTACCCTATCTTAAGAATACCTAATACATAGATAAATAATGATCAGATAGTCTCTTACGAAAGCTCCTCACAGAGGGAATTTCCTGCAAATCCAGAGGAAGATCATTCCAAAGTCTTGTAAAATGAACAAAGGGGGAATTATAGAAAGTCTGAGTCTTCGCAGTCCAGTGAAGAAGCCTTCCAGGGGCACGAGTGCTAGGTCTAATGAATTGAGTAAATTCAGCTGGACAGTACCCATGAACAATTTTATGACCAAGAGCAAGTCTCTGTAATGCAAGGTTGTGCTTGATACTGATAATACTAAAATGCTTTAACCTGTCTTCGTATGATACTATCTCATTTGGAAATTTCCTCTGATACAAAATTCTGGTAGCCCTCCTTTGTACAGCTTCAATACGGTCTAAATGACATACGTTAAAAGGGTGCCAAATAGAACCACAATACAACAAAACAGGTAAGACAAGAGTCTTATATAAAAGTAAGAAAGAATCATGAGGCATCCCATTTGTACAACGAGAAACAAATCCTACTAGTCTAGAAGCAGATTTACAAATATGTTCGAGATGATTGTTGAAAGAAAAATTGCTGCTAAACAGAACACCTAGGAGCTCATAATTCTCAGCAACATTAAGAGGATTGCTTCCAAGACAATAATCATGAAATAAGGCATTGTTAGGTTTACACCTAGAGATGTGCATGATAGCACACTTAGATACATTCAGTGGAAGCTCGTTATCAATAGACCACTGGAAAACAGTGTTCAAATCATTCTGTAAAATATCCTTATCCCCTTCACAAGTAATAGGTCGGATAATAGTATGATCATCAGCAAACTGAAACATTGTTGAGGAAAGACCAGAGGAAAAATCGCTGACATAAGCAAGAAACAGTATGGGACCCAAAACAGATCCCTGTGGAACTCCACTATAGATAGTGGTCCACTCAGAAAATGCCCCTTGAAAAACTACTCTTTGTTGGCGCATCCATAGGAAGTCCTGAATCCAGGCAAGAATGCTTCCTCTTATCCCCAACTTGTGAAGCTTTAAAATGAGCTTATTATGTGGCACTCTGTCAAAAGCAGAGCTAAAGTCAAGGAAAACAGCATCCACTAGATTGCACGAAGAAGAATCCAATGACGAGGAAATAAGATGGTGAACTTTAGATAGCATTAGCTCACAGTTTCTCCCAGGGCGAAAGCCAAATTGGTTTGTACCAAGAATATTATTTTCATTAAAGAATTTCATGAACCTTGAACAAATAAGCTTTTCCAAAATTTTACTAACAATTGGTGTTAATGAAATTGGTCTATAGCTTGAAGCAACAGCTACTGGCTTCGGTGACCCTTTGTAAACAGGTACAACATTTGCCATTTTCCATTCCAAAGGTACCATTCTATTAGAGACAGAAAAGTTAAAGAATTGACACAGGACATGGGATAGCACCATTCTTCCAAGCTTAAGAAAAATTGGCAAAAGCCCATCTGGACCAGCTGATTTACTTGTGTTTAAGTGCTGTAGGATGTCATTGACCTCATTCACAGTAAAACTAGAGAAATTGATAGAAACATTTGACGAGTCACAAGATGAGTCCAAATTTGAAACATCCACTGGTACGTATGGCTGGGATCCATGGGAGGCAAAAAAGTGCATGAAATTTTGGGCAATCTCATTTGCAGAAGTAAATAAGGTTTCACCAAAGTAGAGAGATGTCACACTGGATGTCCTTTTTTGGGAGCTAATAAATCTCCAGAATTTCTTCAAATTATGATTTGAGTCCCTTTGCAATGCCTAATATAAATGCCCTATGAGCCTTACGAATCTCCTTCTTACATAGGGCACTGGCTAATTTGTAGGATTCCCAGGATTCAATAGTACCACACTGTTTGGCTTTCAAGTATAAATTTCTTTTCTTTCTGCATAGTTTCTTGATTTCTTTTGAAATCCATGGTTGAGAGGTGCCATGCTTTATACATACCTTTTTTACAGGAATTGTTCTACTAATAGACATTTTTAACTGGTTTGAAATGTTTTGCCATGTGGAATAAACATTACCATCAAAGCAATCCATCCAATTAATTTTGGAGAGATCAGATAAATACAAGTCAAAGTTTAGCATCCTTTAAGTTATAGATTTCCTTAGTAACACGTTTTGCTGACTGAGAGGTGATACTGAATACAACTTCAACTGCCTGATGATCACAGCCATATAAATTGTCAGTTACAGTACAATAGTCAACAATGAAAGGGTTGTTGGTGAAAACAAGGTCCAAAAAGTGGCTTTCACCAGATGGGGTTGAATACGTAGGCTCACACAAGATTTGTGTCATACCGATTGCGTCGAAAGTATCAAAAATAATGTCACCCATTGTTGAAGATGGCCTTTCAGGTAATGTCCAATCAATGTGTAAATTAAAGTCACCATACACTGAGATAAAATCATACTGTTTTTTCCAAAGATGCAATCTTTAACAAACAGTTACTTAGGTTTATAGAATACTCCTTTTTACTGTTGGGTGGGCGGTAACAGCAACCCACCAAGCCTCTTCCAAGAGAGCAATTATAGGCCACCCAGATGATTTCACAACAGTCAGATTGTAGTTCTGTAACCAAGGAGGGTGTAAGATTTGATTTAAGAGCAAGTAAAACTCCTCCACCATGTGCATTTCTGTCATTTCTAAAAACCTGAAAGTCACAAGACCCAAAGAGTTGACTATCAGTAACAGTGCTATCTAGCCATGTTTCAGTTATGGCAATTATGTCAGGGTTTTGAGTGGAGATAAAAGCCTGAAGTTCAGGAACCTTATTTTTCACACTCCTGGCATTAAGATAAACAACTTTGAAAGCTTTGCTGGGAGATGACTGTGTCTTGACATCAGCTTTAAAAGTCCTTAATCCTAAAGAACTTTTACAAACTCTATCCAGTTCTTCCACTCTGGGCTCTCTCGATTTAAACTCTGGGTAGGTCTTTGATACTTGGTGAAATGAGCTGGGTGTTGACTCATCACAGTGTGCTGCCTCCTTTGGTTTGGAACATTGAATAAAAAAGAGTTAGGGTGTAATGTTCTAAGGAAAGCAATGAAATTTCTTGCAAGTCCAGTAATTCCATGACGATTTAGGTGAATACCATCCCTGGAAAGATGTGTTGGTGACAGGTTGTTGTTTGAGATGTAGTATAACTCATGCTTACTACAAATCTGAGCTAACTTTGAGTTGATAAACAGAACTTCGCCATTAGCCTGGGAGCTGAGTGGTGGAGTTAAGCCGGAGATGGAAATTTGTATGGAGGGATCACAAAATTGGATTTTCATGCAGAGTTCATCCATGAGAGAAGCAATGTGGCTAGGACTGATTTTGTTGATGTCATTGGTCCCACAATGAATTATGACTGCAGATGGCTTCTCTTCCTCAATAAGAACTGGGGCAAATTTTATCCAGTTTGCGAGGTTTGAGCCTGGCAAACACCTGTTGAGAACTTTCAGGCGTCTCGACATCCTCCTCCCATTCAGGTGTTTTGGAATACTGTCACCAATGACAGTATATATATATATATATATATATATATATATATATGTATATATATATATATATATATTTTGCTAATTTGGGATTAAGGGGAAATATCGTATGAAAAAACCCGCCTATAAGGGGAAATCGTCTATAAGGGGAAAAAATCAGGTCGACTTAACGAAACTACACGCTTTTTCTATAGGAATACGTAAACGGATGGTAATGGCCTTTTCACTACATAATCTATATGCCATTACTTCAATGTTGACCAATTTACGTACACGTATCTGTTAACACGTACAATTGGTGGGCCATTGAAATAACGTTAATGTATATCTGTTTTTCAAATTCTACCAAATGGCGAAATATAATCTTATGTATTTTATTGTTTTTTTTTCGCCTTTTCGAAAGGGCGTCTAGCGCCCTCTAAAATTTTTCCCCCTACCGTGGGTTTTAGCGTTATATATATATATATATATATATATATATATATATATATATATATATATATATATATATCAGAATTGGTAAAGTAGGCTGAAGTCTCCAGAAAGATGATTTGTTATTATTTTTCAGTGGGAAATATTTTAATAAAATACTGTTATAAACGTAAGGATGTGGTGATCGTTCCAATACTAGAATTATTGGAGTATTTCTTCTGTTGAAGAAAGGGATTAGGAGATTTAAACATGCTGTTCACAATTAATATCTAACAGCTTCTCATAAGTCAAAATATTATTAACTTTTTTATTTTTGTTTAATTTTTTAATGTTTATTGCTACTTCTATTGCCAGGACCCAATTACTGGGACAGCTGAGAGCATCAGGCTTTGTCAGGGCTAGGGGACCTGGTGACATCAAGGATTTGAACACCAACTCAGAGAACTGGGCTGTAGTAAAGTGTGCCTTATGTGCTGGCATGTACCCAAACATCATTCGAGCTGATAAACAGGAGGGAACCTTACTCACGAAGTAACTGTCTTGAAAATATTACACTACGTTCTTCCTTGAAGATTTTAATATGAATGAAATTGCATCTGCTACATGCCATGGAGAGGATGCAGTTTAATGACAAAAAGATTAGTTTTAGCAGTCATTTCTTCAGGACAAGCACAGTCATTTTTATTTACAACTCCCCATTACAAAAATGTTACTTTTGTTGGACATGGGAGTTAAATGATATAGCTGGGCCTAATTCTTCAACTACTGTGAATTTTTGAATGAGCCTTAAATGTAGATTCCAGCTAAGATGCAAAGATTGATATTTTCACCCTTTTATACTGTTCTCAGGTCAAAACATGGTATTAATTTTAAAGTCTGTTTGCTTGGTTACAGGCAGGAGAAGAATTTGAGATTCCATCCAACATCTGTTTTGAATGATGAGCCAAATGAAAATTGCTCTGTCAAGAAATTACAGAAGATGGGAGTCTGCAAACTTCCTTCTGAATGGTTCATCTATGAAGAACAAACAAGGTTGGTTTCCTTTGGGGATTGGGTTTGGTGAAAGGAGAGGTCAAATTCATGCAGTTCAATCCATTAGAATCTTGAATCAAGTATTGGTCATTTTTTATTCATTTTATTTGTTAACCTTTCAGAATCTCCCTCACTACAGGTAAATACATGTGTTAACCATTTTATCACTTATTGTAGTCATACTGATATTTGATAAGTGTTTGTGCTCTGGTTTGTGAACACTTTGTATGTACACTGCTTTCAGTAAATGAAATTGGTAGAATAAAAGATTTGTGCCACTAAGCTGCATTATAGCATTATGGAATGCTGTTTTGTTCTGTTCTGTTTCTATGAGATGTATACTTACGTCCTTCCACTTACCACAGACATGTCATTCACTGTTAGGTGTTCATTATAAAATATTTGTTTCACCACATGAAGGCAAACCATGCACTTCAGAGACTCAAGATTCCCTGGCAATTTTAATTTGAAGCTTTGCCCTCCTTAGAGTCTAGTGTTTTTAGACCTTTTGCAAACCAGAGCTTATAAAATAAGATCTAAGTACCTCGTGAATGACCAAGATGCCATTTCCGAGAATTGTGTAAAGGAAATCCCTTGATATAGCCATATGAGAGACTTGCATGCTGAAGCAAACAGTAGTTCATGGTTTGTAAAGACTTTCATTCTGGACTCATGTCTAATACATGTACAGTAAAACCTCGTTTATCCGAACCCCGTCTATCCGAAACCCCGTTTATCCGAACTAGCCGTCAGATTTAACAACAATAATAGTCAGCACAATTACAGTAGTATACACCAAGTTTTAAGTGCTTTGCAAGGCAAAATTCAACGTAAATTTTTGCAGAAATGCACTAATTTTTCTCGACACTTTAAAAGCAGTGGAAAGATGTCACGATGGCTAAAACAGCCGACATGTGAACATAGAAAAAAATCTGTTATCTCTTTGTCAAATTTGGAAGAAATATCGTACGTATCGGTATAGGCTCAATATCCTCTCATACAAAAATACGTTAGGCTAGCGTAAGTCTTAGTTTTACTAGATCTGAAAAGTTAGTAACGTAGTGAGCTTCATACCTAAAAATAATGAAAGTAGACCTTACAAAAACATTGCGAACTGATGTTTGAGAGTCTCCTTCACATGTGTCTCTAACTTTCTTCAAATTTTTGCAGAATTTATACTCTAGATACCTCTCCAGATCGTTACAGTTTTTCTTCAGCACACACATTCATTTAGTGTGTAGAAAGCATTGGTCATTCAGACGAGCGAAGGCTCAAATTTTTGGAATAAAATCTCTCTGTTTTAGACGTCTTAAAATTTATTTGTCATATCGTCGGTCACAAAAAATAGTAACGAAATATTTTGGGGGATTTTGTCTGCAATTTTAAGCCTTTTCGGAATTATTCTGGAAATGTATTGACACACTGTTTTATATGGACCCAGTGTACTGTACTTAAGGCAAAAACTTGGAACCCCGTTTATCCGAACTTTTTTGTTATCCGAACAACCTTCGGTCCCGATGTGTTCGGATAAACGGGGTTTTACTGTAATGTGAAATTCATGTCTGGCTTATGTGTTACCTGTGTTGCAAGAGATTCATGACACTGAGATGTGCGTGTATGTATAGCTGTTCTAGTGCCTTTATCTTTCTCCTGAATTCCTGACAGCAGAGTTGTAAGAGCAAGTTCCCAGACAATTATCCTTTGGACATGTTTTCTTCTTTCCAACTTCCCTCTCCTAGATGATCCCCACAGTCTTAATCATAACCTTTGGGGTTACTCATCAGAGTGGAAGGGGGAGGGGGTTATATCTGGTTATGTTCACACTCCATAGAATGTGGTATACATTGCAATGCACACATTTCTGGATTGGGGAACTTAGTTTCTAAAAATAAAACAACTTTAAATATTGGAAGAATAAATTGAATGAGAGTGAAGGAGTATGTTAGTAATGTTTCTTCATGTTATCTTACAGGGTTTTTCGTACATTGTATGTGCGGTGTGTTACCTTGGTGTCTCCAATTACCATTGTCCTCTTCTGTGGGCCTTCATGCCTCCCTGAGGATGCATTAACAGTACCAAACTCAGCCCTTAGGGGTCAGAGCAGGATGGGACCAAGTGGGGATGGAGAAAGCTCCTGTGATGATGAGGATGTGGAAGGAAATAACATGGCAGTATTCAAGATGGACTCCTGGCTTCAGATGAAAATGGATATTCAGGTACCCACCTTTTTCCATTTTCAGTGGACTATGGTGGCAGTTAAAATTTAATTTTTCTCCAATCATCTCTGATAGTGGGATCACTTAGCTTGCAAAGTGTTAAGTTTACACAGCATCCTGTGAAAGATGTGTGTATTGTGTAAATTGAACCAAACATTTTAATCTTATACTTTTTGTCCAACCTACAGGCAGCAAACTTGGCTGTGACTCTTAGACAGAAATGTCACACTTTATTCTTGAGGAGGATGCGCACACCAGCAAAACCATGGTCACAAGCTGATGAGGTATGAGACAAGAGTTTGCCCTTGGCCAAAACTTTCTGATCTTCTGAACAGGGAACCTCATCTCAAACAAAAATGAGAGGTTGCATGCTGAAAATTATGATGGTCCAGCTGTCATTATGGGCCCAGTATGCATGCATTAGCAGCCCTGCACAACAATATGGAAGCATATATGGTCACTGTAACACTAAGGTAGCCTACTGCACTCTGCAAACATGGTTCACAGGAGTATTTTGATGTATCAAGTTGCTAAAATTATTGGTGCAATTAGACACACTAGGTACAACTGACTTGAAGTTTTTGCATCTAGATCTAAAGGTCATCATGGATGTGGAAATGCCACACAGTAAGAAAGCCTGTTATGGGAGGGATTAATTCCTGTATATACTGATGTCCTGTCAAAATGGCATATAGGTTTTAATTCTGTTACTGTAACAGTGCAGAACTTTGTAGATCATATGGGGGAATTGTTTGGTAACTTGACTTTGAGTAAAACAGTTTCATCATGAATGATACTCACAGAAATTTGTTGAAGTTTGTCTGCATCTTCCTTTGTGAATAACTCAGATTATTGTGAATATATACTAGTGCAACCAGTAGTGAGTGGGGTAAGCAGTACATTTCATTTTTGAATATGATAACAACTTATGAAAATAGATTCCTCTAAAATGCATCATCAGTTTGATAATTTTGTTTTGTAAATTTCATATTTACCAGCTATTTGGAAACTGGGATGCTCACAACCCAGCCCCTTCCCTGTAACCTGGTTAGTGTTCATGGGTGGGGGATTTGCTTTCTGTAGTAGATGGCTTCTCTGTTCTCTTTACAGGCTATATTAAGGACACTAATTACAGTCCTGAGCAGTGAAGAACAGGCACTGGGTTTGCAACAACCTGTAGGTGTAGGACAGAGACCTAAACCAATGGGTAAGATATGGACTGAACACCTTCTTATTTAACTTTTTCTTTTGACTGTGAATAAAATAGAAAACTTTATGATCCATCTTTAAGGCATTGAGCAAAAATGCTAAAATAATCAAAGTGATAAAGAAATTTGTTCAAAGACAGTGTCAAAGTTTGCACAGCTCATAAAGCACTGAAGTGTTTAATTTTTTCTGGTTCAGACTTTGTTGTGCTCTTGAGGTCAAATCAGCCTGCAGCTTTGTACCTATTCAAGGGAAAAATTGTTTTAGTTTTATTGGAAGTAAACAACCAGTTGTTGCTATATTGTGTCAATTTTATTTGCCCTCTTGTTACTGTGATTTAAAACCTTGTTTTAAATTTCATTATTTCAACCATAATAAAGTTTCCTTTATTGTGCAGAATACTCTTTATGCTACATTTTCACAGCCTTTTATGTGGAGTCGCATACTGTTGTAACTAACTCTGCTAAAATCACTCGGCATAATTTATTGATACCATTTTTCATTTCAACAGCAATGGATAATTTCAACAGCCCTCCACAGAAGTCTGTTGGGAATCGATTACATCAGGTATGCTAGATACAATACTAGGTCTGAGGCCTTACAACAGACCAATTCAGACCCTATAGGAGTATTCCCAAGCTTACATTTAATATTGGTGATTGCCATGTCAGCACAAGCTGCTGCAGTCCTTTGATATACAAGTAAGAGTAATGCCAAAATTTGTGGTATAGGTTAGATACATGGCACTTTCCCCTTCCTTTATAATATGGTACCAGTCCCCTCCCTTAAAAGAGATGATACATACCTCTACCCCTCCTTTAAACATGCACCTTCCTTATAGAGAGGTAAATGCTACCTACCCCACTTCCCTTTGAGGTGATACATGAGCCTACCCCTCCCTTTATAGAGATTTAACATGTCCTCATTTAACATGTCCCTTACAGAGACGATTGTAATATGGCCCACCCCCTTCCTTTATCGAGCTGTGATAATAGCATGCAGTAGTTCATTCTGTTTGAAGAAATCAAACAGAATATACTTTTATTGTACTTTGATTTCATTTCACCTGATCAAACTATGTTCAGATATTGAGAACTGTATCTGAATGTATGTAAAAACAAGTGGCCAGCCAACTAAGCAAAGTAAATATGCAGTCATTTAAATAACAAACTGTGGGGTATGATTTCACATTCTCAGTTATCCTTTATTAATCAATGTAACTAACCAATCAATCAATCAATTAATTAACTAATTAAATTCAGCCTTGAAGGGAAGTTGTTTTATGGAGCTAAGCAACCACGAATGTGGGAAAAGCCTTTCTGGCTTATGAATTACAGCTTCACATTGGGGTAACTAACCAACTCAACAATTTAGATCCAATTTGGTTTCTTTTGAAAGGCCAGGTCAGATGGGAAAACCTAGATTGCTCTTGGACCCAACTTACTGTGACCCAGCCAGGGATTGAACCCTAAACCTCCTGGTTAATTGCTAAGCTTCATCACTTCAAATGCCACTGCCTTTATCCACTCAGCCACAGCACCAGTAAATTGATTTAAAACATTGTCTTTGGAGTGGTGTAGCATCCTTTTTTTTATAATTGTTAATTATTACTTGTGGTACCTTTAGAAGTCTCTCCAACTGTTTTTTTTTATCAAAATGAAAGGCCACTTTGTAAATCATCTATGGGAAAATGGTACATTTCTTATTTCTTGTACTTATCTTTCTGCCTCCAGTAGATTGCCATAATAAAATAGATTATTTGATTAACTTTGCACTGCATTAAATGTCACCTTCATATACTTAAAAAATTACAGAGTGGAGTTATGCGAGGTCCATCTTCTTTTCATCAAGGAGCAGGTTCTTCCCAGGATAGAAGAGGTGCCCATAGTAAGTATCCATCGGGGCTTTCCATTCTTTTCCATTTGCGCCTTTTTGCAGATGTACTCTGAAACTCATGGTGCCACTGGTTGGTTTTAGTAAGAGGATTTGAGACAGAAAGATGCTGGTTTTGAATTTGTTGTTGCTATGTTTCTCTATCTGATGAAATTTAAACCTTTTCAAAACTTTGCCCATATAACTTTTTATAAAGACAAAGGATTCTGAGTGACTGTCTATATAATTTAAAGAGATTTTAAACAATATAACTTCCTCTTGGTAACTTGCAGTTATCTGATGTAATCTCATATAAGACATGTTTCACATTAACTGACTTCAAAGATAGACCTATTCCTTTGTGATAAATAAAAGTAGAGATAACATGTTTATTAACTTTTTTGATCTCTAGTTATCAGCTAGACCAACTAGTGAGATAGAAAAATTGAAATGAAGCTCATAGGCTTGTGCAATATAATACACAAAAAGTTCCTTACTGAAAAGCACTTAAATTTGACAGCAAATGCTACCCACATAGAAAATGCTGTCCACATATGACCATATAATCATGATAGCAATTCCCTATGTATGAAAACTTGTGTTTAACTATTTATTCTAGAAAGCATTGACTCTTCCATTGATAAAGTAAAAAACCTGCCATGCTTCTGTTTTGGGTAGTTTATGGTCTGGAATTGAATTTTGATGCTAATGTTATGTTTTGCTGTCAAAAATCACACAAAAATGAAAACTGCACCTGGAATCCACAAAGTCAGAGGGAATAGTAGGACTGCTGCATGAATGAATGATTACCAGGATAGCAATTCAGTGATACCAGGATCACACTTGTATCTAATTGTGAAAATGGTTAATTTTTATTGGCAATGCTGTCAAACTTTTAGCATGTAACATTAGCACACAATAAATGCATTCCACTGGAAAAACACTGAAAGTATTCATACCCTTTCATGATCAATTTATAGCATCTACCTGTCTGAAACTAACATAATAGTTAGGATGGCAAATATCCATAATCTGTTACCTCACCTGACTAGGTGTGGTTTGCTGTCAAGAATACATAACGTCAGCAACACAGTAACATTAGCACACACTTCAATTTTTTTTTTATCCAAACCATTATTGAACGCAAACGTCAGCAACACAGTAACATTAGCACACACTTCAATTTTTTTTTATCCAAACCATTATTGAACGCACCATATTTATATCTTATTTCTCAGAAATCTTGCTCCTGCTGAACTTGTAAAGCAAATGAAAACACAAATGTATTTCCTATGCATATTAGGGTATGCCTAATGTTTGACACCCTGTGTCAATGTTGCTGATGTTACTATTGACAACACTGTAATAGGAACCTAGCACTAACCTAGTTAAATTTCATTTGAACAAAGGAAATGCACAAGTAGTTATCTCCATTTTATCTTTTTTATTGAAAATTGCAGCCTGATTCATCAAACCAAGGGAGCTTTTAGCATTATTGGAATTTTTTTTTTTTCTTTTGTCTACTGTGGGAACAAAGTAGGTCATTTATTGTGAAACATGTCACCAAGGTAAGAGTGAAGAACTTGAAAAGGAATGCTATGCAAATGTTTAAATAGAATCATAGGTGGTTGGCTTTTATGATGTATAACTTTCTTTTTTATTTTAACACTGCTTTAAGAATCTTGTTTTTCATAATTTCATTTAATTCTCTCCAGGATTTGGACCAAGCCAAGGAAGCAGAGGCCCTGGGCACAGGGCCCCTTACCAGAGCTATGTTCCACCAAGGTGGGCTTCATATGGAGGGTTTAATTCAAATAGTAACAATTCCAATCAGGACCTCGGACTCTACCAACAAACAGAGGGCTTTCATTCAGGTATAGGAGCTAGTGATGTAGCTCCACCTCCGGGCTTTCAACCTCTCACAACTCAATGGTCTACTGCTGGCCATAGTTCTGCAAGGGATGATCACAAAAGGTACTAAATACAAGATACATTCCAGCAGTGTGATATTTTGCTGCTGGTTTCATTCAGGGGATAAATGCAAGGGTATCCTGGATTGAAATGTGATTTAAGACAGACAGTGATGTTATTACAGAGGCTGTGCAGACTGAGGCCACAGTTGAGGTCTGCTGCCTCTGTGATGACATCATCGGAGGTCTTAATAGTCACATTCAAGAGTGGGGCACCCTGCTTTTATCCCCATTCATAAACACTTAACATTAAAATGCTTGGAATCAACAAACACATTGAATTTTTGACAAAATTTTACAGATTACATTTTTATTCTCCCAGCTAACTTAGGACTCTTTTATGACGTCATCTTTAGTTTGTTGTGATAGTAGCGAACAACTTCAAGCCAAAAAAAAGTTGACTACCATGCAAATATTTTCACTTCTTTCAAACGAATTCAATTTTTTTTACATCACTTACCTTAAGAATCAAATTGATACGGGTTAGTACCAGTAAGCAACGTAAACATACACAGGACACAACTTCACAATTTATACAATACCCAGTAACACAGTAGTTGGCTACACACACAGTGGCACACAGTATAGTACAGGGGTAATTACTGCATGAACCGGGAGTTGTGACAGACACATTCGCTTTTGTGGTGTGGCACGTTTGTTTTCAGTAGTACGAGTACTCCAAAAAATCACATAGGGAAGCGTATTACACACTCAATCCATGTGCATGTAAACCATGGTTTCTAACTCTCCTAACTGTCAGGAAAATGTTCTAAAATGCAGTTTAAGACCAGTCTCAAATGGTTTCTGGCCAATCAGAATGCAGGAAATCAATAGAAGTATTTATGAATGTAAATTCTTACTTGAGGGCAAATACTGTCATAAGAGTATTGACTGCAGTGTGAATTTCTGTCATTTATTGGAATAGGGTGAATGTTTGTTTACTTTTTTTTCTTATACAATGATGTGAATTGAAATATTTGTGGAGTGACTCTCTGAAATGCAATTGCATGTCTAAGAACAAAATGTTCCAGTCACCTAACTCAACATGCAAGGTCTTAGTGCAATTTCTAAATGTAAAGGAAATCAGTTAACTTGAACATTATGTTATTCCAGGTTCCTATCTGATCATTAAGGAAGTGCTTCATCCACATTTCTGTTTTGTTGCTTCCTTTCTTTGTCAGGACTCCTTCACCTCCTGGATACAAAAATCTACCAAATCCAAAGGCTCGTCCCTTTGATCCCTCTACCCTTTGGTATCCACCTTTGAATCAGAACAACCCCCAGCCCCTTGCCCACTCTACACCCCTATTCCACCAGGGTCCCTCAAGTCAGTTAAACTTAAGATCAGAATCTCACTTTCAAGAACCCAGCAGTGGTGGTGATACATCCTGGACTCACTTACAACAGGATAGCTTGAAGGTCCATCCCAGGTATAATGAGACTGCTTATGAAGATTTTGGAGGATCTAAGATGTCTGCATGGACCAATACCTTTGGTGATCTGAATATTTTAGGGGACAGAGAAACACAAGAAAGTATTCCCTGGAGCACGGGAACATACAGTGAGTTTGGAGGTGGATACTGATGCAGTCTTAGAATGATAATGGTCTTAATCCTGTGAGTGTGTGAAAAGTGTGTGTCACTCATCAAGCATGAGACTTATTTCCACATTAGCAGCTGGAGGTATCAATCAATATCTTAGGTCATTTCACATAGTTTTATGTCCAACCTTTCTTTCAATATCCTGCCACAAGTTCGTAATAACAAAAAAAAAAAATTGTTATCATTTCAAGTTTGTATTTTATAGTCAACAACATGGTTGCCATGTCTTGCCAGGAACAACTCAGCTGAGGTTTTGAAAAGATTATGAAATCCTCTGTGTTGCTATTTGAAAAGACCATGTATTGACAGTATGAAACATTAAACTTTAGACCCACCCTTTAAAGAGGCCAGGCAAAATATTAAAATGAAACAATCTGTATGTTATTTTCATTAGAGTATTGGTTTACATTAGAGAAACTAATGCAGCAGTTTAGGTAGGTGTTGAATTACCAATCCTTTATTTAGAATTTTTCCAAACTAAGCTTCTTCTAGGTTTGTGAATAAATAGTTGCAGTAAAGTGATGTTAATTGCTCTAAGTAGATATGTTATTAACAATAAAAGTTGGTTAAATCTGAAATTTTTGAAAAATAACTAATCATTTTTGTTAGAGAAATTCAAAATCTGATGATTTGTTTATAATTTAAATTTTATTGCAAATGAAATATTCTGTGCTGCTCTGCCGTCACCAAAATAGGAGTAGTAATGTTCTTCATGAGTTGTTTATGTAAATTGCAACACTGTTGCCAATGTATTCAGCGTACCTATTCAAACTGTTTTAAATTAATAGCACTACTGTTGCTATCTCTTGCAAAGGTTACATTGAAAAAATTCCAGAAATGACCGCTGAACATTTCTGCAACAAATAATGTGCATTTCATTCCCTGAGGTATGCTGTTAAGGACTTCTTTAATTTAAGACAACAAGCAAAGCTTTAAATTAAATTTTCAAATGCCATTTCACCAAAAAAATGGTGATTTGGGTGTATCATGATGGTTAAAATACTAAAATAACAACAAATTTCCCAAAAGATAATTTATTTTATTGGATTAATTTAACATTAGAATACCCCAACCATGTGATATTAAATTAAATGCCAATTGAACTTATTCTTCATTGATGTCAATTTGTTTTTTAGATATATTAAAGACAATTCATTAATTTACAAGACAGGTATTGTCATCAAAAAAGATTGTTTGAAAAAATTCATTCAAAAGTAGGTATACCCATTTGTTATAAAATGTCCCTGTTGACTTAAAGTGAATATTTAGCAAAATAATTTTACTTGTTTAGTGGGAGTGGTTAAACAACAATTGAAAGAGATTTAATGAATACAATTGTAACCTTCCGTAGCATTTCTTATAAAATTTGTTGACATTAGACAACATTAGACGACATTAGAATTTCAGTCTTGAGCCTATGTTTAAGAGGTCACATTGGGTCTTTGTAGAACTATCAGGGTGTGTTTTGTAGCATCTTGTCAAATGGGGTTTTTAATTATCAACAACAGGGTAATTGTGGGCAGACAGAAGATTTTACTGCAAGGAACATACTTTCAGCATGATACCTTTGTTGCTATCTATTAGTCCTCTCTTCAAATGAGTCTAGTGAATTGAATATAATTTGCTTGAAAAGGAGATTTTCTTTTGTTTCGTAATTGTATCACTATTAATAATCCAAGGTATTTGAAACAATAAAACAACAAAGATAGAACCACCTTTAATATTTTTGCATAGGATATTGTGTTCCAGATGTTTACGGCTGGATTACAGACAGGCTTTGCCCGTCGTAAAATGTGTATTAAAATGCAATCGAAATTAACAACAGCACAACATGGGGTTAAAATGTAGAAAAGTCATTAAAAACCATAAAATTATGAGGTATGATTGATATCATGGACAAACTGTAAAATCCCTGCAAAAATATTTAAAGTTTCTTCTTCTTGGAAAAACACAAGATTATAAAACATGTACAAGACAAAGTAAGTTCAAGAAACTTGGTTTTAATTTGCCAACAAATTGCACATGATCATACATACAAGTTTTGTGAAGTGGATTGGAGGCCTTTGTCTAATTGCAGAGCTATGCAAACTCTTTCAGATGGTATTTTATCTTCCCTATTCTATAAACCATTGATACCAATAACACACTGTGAATCCCAGTATATCATTGCAGCACTGTTTGTGTTCTTTGCTTATCTGCAATCGTCAGTTTTGTAATTTGCATTATTTACACCTTACTGCAGCATAGATCAGTTGTGGCAGTAAAAACACTGCCTTCTCAGTTGCAAGATGTCTTTTTCTGTTGATACACTTAATGAATCAATTTATGCATTTAACAAGGAAATGCTTTTCCACTTTGCAAAATTGATGAAGTAATGAAAAAATATTTTCCAATAAACAAGGCTGACTCTTTAGTGTTAAGTGATAGAGTGATGGAATGAAAGGTGTCAAATTGTTGCAAGAATCTTTTATTATGCTGATATTGTTTTACATTTCCCTTATCGTTACCAAATACTTCCTGTTTGTCATTAAAACAAGAATTTCTGTTTTTCCAATGAAAGATATTTTTTCATTGGAATAACAAAAAGTGAACAGTGAAAATAGTTGGGTAAAATTGGTATCACTTGCATAATGTAGACTTCAAAAACTAAATTTTTACTTTATATTTGGGTATGTCATCTGATGAAAGTAGCATTGCTGTTGCATGAGCAGAAATTTACAATTTTTGTGGAAATGGTACACATCAAAAATTTGATTATTTAATGATTGTCTATAACGAAAGGAAATTCTTATTCTCAGTAAATTTATCAAAATCATTGGTTTCAACCAAATTTGAAATTATTGCTAACAAATAGTGTTTTGACATTATTTAATCTTGTCCAGATTTCTTCTTGTTACAGTTCATCCTTGCTTTGTTTGTGCTGATATTCATTGTTAAAAGCACAGTCTTTTGTCATTGTTGATAAACTAAATACACAGTCTTTTGTCATTGTTCATAAACTAAATAAATGGTTTACTTGTGCAGAAGTTACAACATTTGAATAATTAATCAAGGTTTGATTTCTTCCATTCATCTTTCTTGTAAGTTACCATTTTAATCCTTGTGCCAATAATTTCTTTTAGGACAGGGCCAAATGTAAATTCTTTGTCCCTAACTAGCTATTTATGTACCTCCTTTATTTTATAAGAAGTTTTAGGGTAGAGTGACAACGCTGAGGTTTAAGGCAGTTATTGTGGACATGCAATTCCCTCTTTTAATGAGGGTTGGCGTTATGACAGGGAATGTACAGTGGTACTCAATAATTGGTTGTTACCAGCCAATTTGCATCCTGCCAGCTAAAAGAATGAAGGGCATAGACACTTTTTTGGTAAGTCTTTCAAGAGAACTAACTTGCTTTTCTATTTTTACATAATGTAACCATCCCATAATTTTGTGGCCAAGGATATTAAAGATAAGTTAATGACACTTAAATTGTATCCCATTGATGTTTGTGCTCATACAGTTCATGAAAAATTTTTGCACATAGTTTACTGTGTATTCTTAGCTTTATATTTCAGTGTGTTTAAAATTGTTGCATCTCAAATGAAGATTTAAAACGGATTGTAAATTGATGTTATTAAAGGTTTGTTTGAAGCAAGAGCTTCTGTACATTAACATTCAGAATAAAGATGTTTTTATGAAAATATAGTTTAATTTCACTTCTCATTGATTTGAGCATAAAGAGAGCCTTCAAATTAAGGCAATTGCATTTTGATAAAGAAAAAGAAACAACCTAAAATAACATATTTGAACAATGAGGTATAAGTTGCAGACCTCATGGTCAGTGTCTGGAGTACCCTAAACACAGCCTAGTGAAGTTGCTGTCTCGAATACAGTACTGTTCAAATATTTAGCTGATTTATCGGGAAAAACAAAACTCTGTTAAGTACTAGCTAGAGAATAATTTTAGTGACATTTTAGGTGCACTGGTGTACAGCAGCATACCGACACCGCTTCCCAAGGACATGTGCCCCGAGTATCACTATTTAATGCCCCTGTGTGACCTGAGAGAGTGTTCCCAGGAGGCCTGTAGCTGGACAAGGTTCTGAAAGGGGGCCAGATAGCTTCCACTGGGGGGAGGGTACTTTCAGAGTAGTGAAATGGGTTAAAAAAATATTAAGGCAATAGTAATTAAAAACTTTCAAGGGTTGATCATTTTCCAGGGGGAACTGTCCCCTGTTGCCCCCCATCCTTAGCGACGGGCTTGGTTCCCAGCCTTTAGTTACTTTCTCAACATCTGAGATGAAGGACTTTGCTCTTCATTTCTGCTTGACAGCTGTATCGAGCAAAGACAAGAAGCCGACATCTTCAAGAATAGAAATTTTGAGTTGAATAACCAGAAACCCCTTCATGATTTACAAATTTTGTAAACTTCCACACAGCTTCAAATAGCTTGCCAAACAAGCAAGCATGAGTCAGCAGGGCTTTTCTAGGTGACTCTTGAAAGCAAGGTGTACCCCCCCCCCTCAGTGAACATTAAATTTTATCCTGTTCTGTAGTGATAGAGCATATCCTAATGATGGAATCCTTCTTTTTTTCATGATTTTATACCTCCTAACTTGTGTATGAAAACAGCTCCCTTTGGTTTTGATTGCATGTCACTATGTTGTTTAGTTTTGAAGGGCAAGGTTCATTACATGTGAAGGATGACTTGTGCAGGTTACAGGGTTCCAAATCCTCCTTGAGACAGACCAAGAAATGATAAGTGTGTCAGACAAATGGAGGAATGATTGGTGGTACATGCTCTACCTGAAAGCTGCAAAATGCTGGCACTTCTAGTGCTAATAACGCGTAACAGGGTGACGAGTGCTTAGCTCCTGTCCCCTTCCCCGTCCCGCGCGTTGAACAATAACGTTGCTACACTGTGAAAGCTCGCTGCACTCTGCGTTTGCCAAAATTGAAGCTCCCTTCCACCCACCCCCCACCCCCTCCCTGCGAGCAAAGAAATGAATACGCGGATGTACAAGACTTTGCTGGTATACGCGAAAGGCTAGTGGGCGTTCATTGTTGAAAATTCCAGAATAGGAGCCCTCTGGATCTCAAGCAGAAAAACGATCAACATTAAAAGTCATATGCGTTATATGACATCAAGTATATTTGATCGTATCACACATTATTTTATGGGACATGTTGAGCATTTCTACAAGGCTTTTGAAATATTTCAGAGTTAAATAGTGAAGATTTATGACGAGGGAGTTGTTTGCAGCTCCTTAAAATGACTGCAGTATGCCCTGAAATCTTTTCCCTCTTTTATACTACATCGTGAATAGCCTCCTTATTGTATGAATATATAATACTGACAGCTGGGATAATGTAACACGAGGGCTTGATTTCCCGAAACAGACAACTTTGCACTCACTTGGGATGAAACTGTGAAGAGATGTGATCATATATGTGAGGATTTTAAACTTTTCACGAGACCTTACGTGTCATAGTTGCAGGCAAACCTGGGAGCCCTTAGTCCGTAGTCTGCTGACTCAGTATTACGGGTTGCTCCCCATTTATAATTCTATTAAGTCGGGGAACAAAGTACACCTAAGTAAGAGCAAGGCTTTGGCACCTCCGGCTATGGACCTTCCTGCCCGTATCACATTAGTGGATCATTCCAGATACTATCTGTAAAGAACTAAAAAATAAAAATGGGTTACTTGTTAGACGCTCATGTACACAAATGAAACCGGACCCAACAGTTCCCTATCGAATGCCATCAAAGTTGCCAAAAAGGGATTTTTCCTTATCCATATTCATAATACCAAAAGAAAATTTTATCACAATTATCAAATACCTAAGTCTTTATGATCATGCAAAAGCCATTATGAAGCACGGATCATTAATAATGTCAACACAGGCAAAGGCGAGCTTTCTGTAAGTGTGGATGGGGAAGCGGGAGGGGGAAGTAAACTTAATATCCATTGTTGCAAAAAAAAAAATGAAGATTACGTAATAATAACACTGCCAATTATTCGCTGTCCCCGTTTTGTCTTAAAAATTTCTGTGACAGCAGTCTCCCCCTTGCCCCCACTCGCAAAGCGATTCGTCAACACTATGAGATACTTCATCATCGTTTAGATCCGCACTTATCCATTTTGCGATATACAGTTCCCAATCCTCTTAGGGTTCTAATTGGGAATAAATGAAAATCTGGGGGGTTTATCACTAGTGAAGAAAATTTGAAATGTTTACGTTTTTATTTGAAGAAATCTTCAAGTTTGGGGTTTTTTAGAAGAAAAATGAAAATTTGGGTTTTTCGAAGAATCTGCCCTCCTTAAAGTAAACTGTCAGGACGACTGGTCGCCGTCAAGGGTTACATGCGCATTATACTCGTAGGCCTAGGGTTGCCGAACTTCCCGACCAAACTGGGAATTTCCACGACGGGTGGTAGCCTTGCTTGACGAGGGAAATGCCCCGTCTGTCCCCCCTCCCCCCCCCCCCGAATTGACTTCGATCTGTTTACCGAGTGATACGTCATCTTCTGTTCGATTCATTGTACAGTTGTAAAATCACATCTACAGGGTGGCCTGTTTCAATGTCGATATCTCCCACTACTCGATCATGACAGGAAGGCTTGAGGAAGCCTTTATAACTTTGAATGCGGAGTATAAGTTGTCTTTTTCTTTGAATGAAGTGACAGAGCCCTACTTCTAAACTCCTATTCAGAAATACTGTTTATAAAAACGTACTCAATATTTTCACTCAGTTTCATGAAGAAACGAATGTTACAATAGCATGTTTTATGTTTAATATTGAGTACACGGAACATCCCTGTGTTTCAGCTACATTCGTAAAGCTGTAGAAGTTGAAACGGTAATGACAATAAAATGACAACTGTCATTGGCAAAGCCTGTGTTTCAAAAGTCGCTCCCATGGGTCTCTGGTCAGAGCTCAGCCGCAGGTCCATGAACTTCTTGGGAGCAGGAAGCTGGAAGACGCCCTCTCTGCTGCGAGTCGTTCCTTATGAATAGACCCTTTTCCAAATAGCAAGTACAATGGATTGTGGGAAAGAGTTTTGGAACACGTTGTTTTTGTCAATAGCATTTTACTGTGGCAAACAATGTTTCACACCAAATTTCTATACCACAATCCTGTGTAACTGCTATTTGGAAAAGGGTCTTTGGCCGGGCTCTGTACAATTTGATGATAAAAACTGACTTTGATACAGAATCGAGGAATGAATTTCTCCATCATTTGATTCATAGATGAGCGGTCTCTGCCTGAATATCCATTGTTTCAACTGCAGTATATTCTCTCCTGAAGAACAAGAAAACTTTCATTAAAAGGTCTGGCGCTTGTGACCCTCAAAATGTTGACATACGTACTGTGTTAAGTGCTCTCATGCACTCCAAAAACAGTTGGGTAAACTTTTACCCAGGGTTGGGTCCGTATGCCACCTCCTAAACTGTTGGGTAAGAAACCACCCAAGTTGGTTACAAATTACCCTTTACTTGGGGAAAATTTACCCACCATGGGAATCCTTTTGACCAACTTTGGGCAGTTTTTTACCCAACCTTTTATGAGGTGGCACACGGACCCAACCTTGGGTAAAAGTTTACCCAACTGTTTTTCACAGTGTGGAAATAAAACAGGGCCCTGTTTCATTAAGGGTTAAGATCGATCTTAAGTTTGATTCAATAAGATGGTTGCGTGGCAGATCAAACTTCAGATCGATCGTAACTCTAAATGAAACGGCCCAGATGAAAAACTGAAATACCTATCTGTGCTTAAGTTTGTCCTCATACAGTTTTACGAAAGCTACATAACCCGAGGCCGTAGCCTGTGGAGGGGATGGGGCTGAGATTTCCAACCCCTAGATGAAAATGGCCTGACATGAAAAATAAATACTGAAAATGCTAAAACACCATTGTCCTGCATTACTTTTTTAAGGCCCTCAGAACCTGGAAATTGCATAAAAAGGTTCCTTTTCCCAGGGTGATACCCTGACCCTCGCTGCAGACGAGCTCTTACGTGGGTAATTCGTCGCTCTGACTAACGAATCTCCATCCTTATGCATGATGCACACAACATAGTTGAAGTCCGTATTGATCTCAAGTGTTGTTTTTCACACAGTGCCACAGCATGCTTTTATAAAATAGCATGCTTATACAAAATAGCCTTTAAATTTCCTTCTTGAGTCCTTAGTTTCTAAAGCATGAGATCTCAAAAATATTTAGATGCAACTTTGGAGGTCTATAGAAAGCGTCAGTTTTGTATTCGACTAACCTTTCTGAATTATTCATCATTTCTGCATCATGCATAGACTCTGGTAAGGGTTTTCCCCTTGTCTCTGGTAACACTAAACACAGAAAAGCTCCCACGACAGACGCTGACCCAAATATGACGTAAGGCATCGGTTCCCAATAATTACTCAAGATGAGTACTACTGACGATAAAATTCTAACAATGTTACTCGTCGTGAGACACATGGCAGTACCGATACCCCTGAATAGGAAAGAGAAAAAACATTACAAATAGTTCGAAAACTGTCAAAATCTTCGTATACGTTGCAAACTATCATTTTTTTTTATTGTTTTTTTTTGTTTTTTTTTTTTTGCAAATCTTTTCGGAGCTGTCAACACTCTCGCGAGCCCCGCCCTTCAGCCCCATTGCTATGGTTATTGCCAATACTCTCTCAAACCTATTCACATTATGTAGAAGTGATGTAGGACTATCTATTGTTGGTTATTATGCCTATTGTTCGTGTGCACATGCGTGATTACAGAGGAGTATAGCATAGCAAGCGTGCGAAGCAGGGGAATTTTTTCCGTCTTCCCCTACTTTTTGGGAAATCATATTTTATAGAAACTCACCGCTTACAAGGGAGCAGAATCGCCTTCTAATTGGCGACATATTTTTTTTCTAGGGAACAGAAAGTGTCATGGTGCAGTCTTCATGCAATTTTCATCTTAAAAATGATTTTAATGTTTTCACTTGGCGCGTACCGTCGCGTTTGGCACTCTATATTTCAAAGTATTATAGGGCGATACTACACTGAATTATTCTGGCCGACATACTTTTCCGAAAATTAGAGTTACATTTCCAACATCTGATGGGATCGCGCATTATGCGTGGATCGTAGAGCAATCCAACAGTGGCGGATCCATGCGGGGGTGCAACAGGCGCGCGCCTCCCCTATTGGCCGTCATGCGTGAAAAAAACGTTGAGGCCAAAACAAAAGAGAAAAGAAAATGCCTCAAAATGTGTCAAATATAGCACCATTTTGCATCTCATCCCTTCCAAAAGCAAAAATTTTCCAAAGGAGAGGGGTACACCCCTCCCCTTATACCTCCACCCAGGACAGCGATCAGTCAAACCTTGCGCCCCCTCTATTGAAAATTCCTGGATACGCTCCTGATCTAATATCATAAGTAGCTTGCGGCAAGAGTTGAAACATGATGTTAAATATTGGTGGTGAATAGGACAAACAAATACAAGTATTGTGGCCATCTTCGACGTGAGTTGTGGTCATCTTAGGCGACAGCTTTCACTCTAAAAATGTCTACAAACTGTTTGTTGTAGAATTACAGAAGAAAATAATAAAGAAATGCAAAGAGGAAACGGAAAAAGTGCTGCCAATTTTTGGAAACAAGTTGACAGCCCTTTTCCAGTTTTCTTTATGTGTTTCTTTATTTTTTGTTCTGTAAACCTACTGAATGTTTTTACAGTGTTAGTTCTCCTATGGCATTGTAAGCTGTATACAATCCATTGAACTTCTAGTCAAAATTCCAGTCCAGTGCATGCACATCAATAATGTCCATTTTGTGCTGAGAATGACATTTTTTCTATATATATATATATATATATATATATTTATATATATATATACATATATATATACATATATATATATAAATATATATATAAATATATATATATATATTTATATATATAGATATATATATATATATATAACGCTAATTCCCACCTTAAGGGGAAATTATTATATCTGCTTGTACATAGGGCGAAAAAAAGATAATAAAATACATAAGAAATAAATTCGCCCTAACGTCTAAAAATATAATTAACGTTATTTCAATGGCCAACCATCCGTTCGTGTTAAAAGCTAGGTGTCCGTAAATTTGACAACTTTGAAGTAATGGCATCTAGTTTGTAAATCTAAGAGGGCGCCCTTGTAAGTTCACGTATTCCTATAGAAAAAGTGTGTGGTAACGTTAAGGCGAAACTTATATTTCACCCGAAAAATTTTTTCCCCTTAAGGTCGACTTTTCAACAACAACTTTCCCCCTAAGTGCCGAATTAGAGAAATATACATATATATATATATATATATACATATATATAAATATATATATATATATATATATATATATATATATATAGATATATATATATACCATTACAAAAAACATGTGTCAATTGGTTCCAAATCCTCAGGTTTTCTCACGTATCTGCCATGGGTTTCCACAGGTTTTTGCAGGGAAACCTGTGTTTTCCCGTGAAATTGACACAGGTTTGCCAGTTGCCACACTTTGCCACAGGTTAACCACAGGTTTGACATGCAAAATGTGTGGCAGTTAAAAGTATCATTGACAAAGAATTCTGAGCCAAAACCTGTGGCTTAAAATTGAAAGCAAGAAAAAAAAGGTGTGTAAACCTGTGTCCAGAGGGTTCCAAAAACACAGGTTTGCCACACAGGAACACACATGATTTTTTGTTTTTCACGTGTGATCACGTCTGGTAACTGACACAGGTTGACACACTATTTTTTGTAAGGGTATATATATATATATATATATATATATATATATATATATATATATTATTGTATTTACAATTTAACCCCTGACTTTCTGAGTCTTCTGAAAGACAGGTACAGGCACTTTCGGTAGCATCCCTCCTGGAATCACAACGGAGCTTTGCCCCTTGAACCCACCAAGCACCCTATACTGCGAGTCTCTTAAGGCACGCTACGCAAGCACAGCTTGATGTGTACAGGTGTGTGATATGAATCACTGTTTGGGCCCCTTGGAATTTGTTTCCTTGGAAAGCCCAGGGACAGCCTTCTTTGTATTTCTTGCTTCCATGTGCTCTTACTCATTCTCAAGATGCCTTGACCTTGTCAAAGAAAGTCTTTGGAAACTGGGTCAAATGTGTGACAATGCACTGATCATACCTAACAGGCGTTGGGAAAATCTCTGCTGTGACAACGTAAATGGTGGTATACGATGCAGAGATGCCAAACTTCCCAATCATTCCAACAGCTGTTCTCCAAACTCCTGGAGCTGAAATATATAAATTGAAAAGATTCCATTAGGGGCGTATAATGCAAGTGTGAATTTGTGCAGTCCCATAACACTGAAATATTTTAAAGTTCAAAAATGTTTACTTACATATGTGTTTAATATTTTCATCACGTGATACCGTGTAGGATATACTTTCATTACAGAAGGCTTATCATATGTCAATATAAGCGCCCGGCATCACAGTCCAAATATGAACCCACATTTAAGACGAATAGGGATTGAAGTTAGGTGAGGTTAGATGACGTTTAATGTCCCAGTTTCCAACCAATTGGTTCAAGTCGAGACGACCACGGCCTTTTTTCCAGTTGTGGCTCACTGGCTTGTTTTCCCTACTCCATTGTTTATGCTGAGCACCAAGCACAAAGACAGTAGGTTCCATTTTTAAAGTCTTTGGTATGACCCGGCCAGGATTTGAACCTTAGACCTTCCGGCTATAAGTCGGATGCTCTAACCACTTGACCACTGCAGAATAGGGATTGAAACGCTCGCGTGTTTTGAATTAAATTCCCTGGTACTGGAATGGCTATAAAGCATGAGTGATGGGGGAGGTTATATCCGGGCCCAATTTTCTTTAACTATGGAGTTGCAACTCCCAGTGGCGCCCGCACGGAAGGGGGGCATGGGGGTCGCGCCCCCCATGAAAATTTTAAAATGATCCCAAAAGGCGATTAAGCTATAGATTTCTGTAGGGGGGTAGGGTGAGGTGTGCTTCAACCGAGTGATGGATCTATTTAATCATTTTCTATCACAAATGTTTCTCAAACTATCAGAATTTTCGCAAATCCTTCGCAAACTTTCAAAAATTTCGCGCGCTCCGCGCGCTTCAGACCTTACCACTGTGTTCTTAAGGTTTGTTGGGCAATTGAAAGTGTCTCGATGCAGATTCTGAATGCAGGTTTTGTCATGGAAATCTCATTTAATGAAAAATTTCGCGCGCTTTGCGCGCATGCTTTACGGTTTGCACTCCATCTCATGACCATTATTAACATGGAACTATAATCACAACATCTGTAGGGGCCTAGCACCAATATGCGATCTTTCAATCTAAGTTGTTGCAGCATGATTTGGAAAGTTGAACTTACGTATTTGCCGTTATATATTTTCCAAAAAATTTTACCGAGCGCTTTGCGCGAAGTCATGCATTATCGGTATAGATGGCAGACACGTAGCCAAGGAGGGTGAAGGGGGCAGCCGCCCCCTTGAGCATATTTTTGGTATTTTTTAATGTTTTTTTTTACAATATTGGTAGTGTTTCCCCTATTTATATGTGGTAAAATAGGCTTGGGAAGTGCCATTTCCAGCGATCTGGGAGGCACTTTGGGCCAAAATTTTCTTGCGCTTTACGCCAACCTATGGTGGGGCAAAGCGCTGAAAGTCTGTCTATGGGCTTCGCCCCACTTGACAAATTCTTGGCTACGTCCTTGATAGATGGTGATTTTTAATACACTTACGACAAAAAAGCATTCTGAAAACGCCTTTGTTAGTCCTTCACCCCTTTTGCTATACCTATCAGGGAGGTCTAATATCACCTTCCTGCACCAATAGTCTCCCTCCCGCCCGTTCCTCATTGCTGGAAGCTGTTCATCTGGATTTTCGTTCAAAATTAGTAAAAATACGATAGTTGTAAAGCGCTCTACTCTATATTATCATTTGGATGTCAAGTAATAAGCATTATGTCATTGCTCCATTTTATGTACTTTATCCAGAGCTTCCGGAAGGCCCTATACAGGTACTTGCCAGCCTTAGATGCCTTTTATAACGCACAATGAAGGGGAGGAAAAATTTCGTTATAGTCCAACAATGTTTCTGTGGACTCCACGCACGTATTTTGAGTAAAAAACTTTGCCAATAGAAGGCGGTAAAGTAGCCAAAAGGGAGTCTTCAGGAGGTTCGTTGACAACGTATTCTTCTCTTAGACAACATGATCTCCTTTTTCACCTAACCAAAAATTAGAATTCACTAGATTATGGACATTTTCCAGCTATATATGATCAGCTACAAAAATTTCCAAAAGATAGCACCATTTTGCATCTAAGAAACCTTAAATAAGCAAAAATTTCTCACCCCTTCTCCTTAGACCCCTCCCAAGGACGGCACCTTTATGTAGTGACAAAGGAAAGATCATCACTGCTGTATTCCAAACGCAGGGCGCATGAAAAAGGGAATATTTAAGCGTTGCCAGCCAGTCGGAAAAATTATTTAGAATTTACTAAACTATGATGGACATTTTCCAGCCATAAAGGTATGTGATCAGCTCCAAAATATCATAAAGATAGCACCATTTTGCATCTAAGCAACTTTAAATAAACAAAAATTTCGCAAAGGGGAGGGGGACACCCCCTCCTTCCCTTAGACCCCTTCCCCAGGACGGCACCTTAGTGCAGTGACACCTGACAAAGGAAGGATCCCCACTGTGTATACGAAAGCAGGGAGCACACGGTAAAAACGCATTTTTCGCAGACTTGGGAGGTTAACTGAAGTGCCATTACGACATCATCTGTTGTGGCCCCCTTCAATCACCAAAGCCTGGCGGCGCCACTGGCAACTCCCTACTTTAACCTAAACAGATTCTCAAATTAATTTTTCACTAAAGTGTGTATTACCCTACCCTCACCATTTTTAAACAAATTCCCTTAGTACTTACAAGTTGAACTGATCACATTTCTGATCACGTTTTGGTTTGATCCAACACCCCCCCCCCTCCCCCACCGTGCACCTTCTGAGTAAGTTGGCTGTTTCAAAAAAGTGAGGTTAACTAAAGGACACAGACAGGTGACCTCATGAAAAACAAAGCATGGAACCGTCACTACATATTATTCGTGCAATTTGGTATACCCACTGCCTCTCTTGAAGCTTTTCTGTTTAGCTCTCCCACCGTCGGGCAAATCCGGGCCCCACCAATGAAAAAAATACACTCATTTTGCTAAGCTGGTGGGCTGCAGGCCGAAGTATAGGTGACTACAAAATAAGCAGTGGTAAATTTACCACATGTTACCGTTGGCCCGCCGACGTGCAGTCCTTTGCTGTGGAGATGCATTTTAAACAAGACGTCGTTTATGTGCTATAAGTTATACTTTTCTACAGGTTTAAGAATCACTTCAATTAACCAGAATGCAAAAATGCATTGAGGTTTCGATGATATATATGTTCTATTCCAAATAATGTCACGATGTCCCATACCTTTCAGTCACTGGTCAAATGCTATCTTAACATGTTGGAAAAAAACATGCAGTTTTGTGTTCCTATTTAATCTTGGGAATTCTTGAAAAATTTGCGTTTTGACCTCTGGCGACCCGAGATGACAATCTTGGGAATTCTTGGGACCCCAGATGACCTTTGACCTTCACCACAAACGATAGGGTTCATCTCCTCACCGTAAGGCATCTACATACTAAGTATGAAATCTATCACAGCTTCCTGTCATAGGATATCGTGTTAACAAAGTTTGACCCCCAGTGACCCCAAAAGACCTTTGACCTCCACCAAAAATAATGAGATTCATCTTCCTACCATAACGCATCCACATACTAAGTATGAAATCTATCCAAGCTTCCTACCTGGAGATATTGTGTTAACAAGATTTTCAGGGTTTGACCCCCAGTGACCCCAGATGACCTTTAAAACCCACCAAAACGATACGGTTCTTTCTCTTAATAAAAGGCATCTACATACACAGTATGAAATTTATCCAAGCTTCCTGCCTCGAGATATCGTGTTAACAAGGCTTTCAGAGTTTGACCCCCGGTGACCCCAGATGACCTTTGCCCTCCTCCAGAAATGATAGGATTCGTCCTCTCACCATAACACATCTACATATACTAAGCATGAAATTCATCCAAGCTTCCTGTCTCAAGATATTGTGTTAACAAGGTTTTCAGAGTCTGACCCCTGGTGACCCCAGATGACCTTCGATCTCCTTCAAAAATGATAGGGTTCTTCCTCTTACCATAACGCATCTACATACTAAGCAAGAAATTCATCCAAGCTTCCTATCTCAAGATATTGTGTTAACAAGGTTTTCAGGGTTTGACCCCTGGTGACCCCAGGTGACCTTTGACCCCTACCACAAACAATAAGGTTCTTTCTCTCAATATGGGGCATCTATGTACCAAGTTTGAGAGCTGTCAGAGCTTCCCTTCTTGAGATATCGTGTTAACGAGGTTTCAGGGTTTGACCCCCGGTGACCCTAGATGACCTTTGAACCCCACCAAAAATGACAGGGTTCTTCCTCTCACTATAAGGCATCTACATACAAAGTATGAAATTGATCCAAGCTTCCTACCTCGAGATATTGTGTCAACAAGGTTTTCAGAGTTTGACCCCTGGTGACCCCAGATGACCTCTGACCTCCTTCAAAAATTATACGATTCTTCCTCTTACCATAAGGCATCTACATACTAAACGTGAAATTCATTCAAGCTTCCTACCTCAAGATATTGTGTTAACAAGGTTTTCAGGGTTTGACCCCTGGTGATCCCAGGTGACCTTTGACCCCCACCACAAACGATAGGGTTCTTCCTCTCCATATTGGACCTCTATGTACCAAGTTTGAGAGCTGTCAGAACTTCCCTTCTTGAGATATCGTGTTAACGAAGTTTTCAGGGTTTGACCCCCGTTGACTTCAGATGACCTTTGACCTCCACTAAAAATGATAGGGTTCTTCCTCTTACCATAACGCATCTACATACAAAATATGAAATTCATCAAAGCTTCCTACCTCGAGATATTGTGTTAACAAGGTTTTCAGAGTTTCACCCCCAGCGACCCCCGGTGACCTTTGACCCCCACCAAAAACAATAGGGTTCTTTCTCTCAATATGGGGCATCTACGTACCAAGTTTGAGAACTGTTGCAGTTTTCGTTTTTGAGATATCGTGTTAACGAGCAAAGTGTCACAAACACACATACATACATACACACATACACACACACACACGCCATCATGAATGCATAGGTTTCTCTTACCATCGAAACCAAAAAAAGGAAACTGAAGACTGAGACGATGAAAAGTGGATTTAAATCCGAACGACCTGTTTACAAAGATTAGAGGTTGTTGAAGATGTCCTGAAGGAAGGAATATGGAATAATATGAAACAGAACATTTCTAATTTGCTTGTCACAACTGAGAGTAAACGTCAGTCGACTGCTTCTGGGAGAAACTTCCAACTGGTTCCGTAATTTCAAACACTGAAATAAAAATACTAGAACAGCTGCAGAGCTAGCCTTTTGGTTTTGAATTTATTGTTCTTTCAGGTTCATGAAACTGGACAGTGTGTCTCTATACTAAAATCATGACTATGTTGTGACTTACATATCTACAAAACATAATAGTACAACTGATCACGAAAGTTGTATCACAAGGATGTTGTTTTAATTGTGATGTTACACTTGTGTATCTACAGCTAGACTTAAAAATCACAAAAAATTTGACCTTGCCACGTGAGTGTAGTAAGTTGTGTAGTAGTATGATCACTACCAGTCAACTAACAGCGGCGCCACAATATGAGGGATGAGGCATTTCCCCCAGTCATGGTCTCCCCCCCCCCCACCCAACTTGCCTCCAGTCCGCTTCTGTACAAAGGTATACATCTTACAGGAGCAATTTGCACGCACAGTATCTTCCCCCTAATGCTTCCCTCTCCCTCTTGCCCCCTCCCCACTTTTGAAATCCTAGTTACAAAGGTATACATCTTACAGGAGCAATGTGCACGCACAGTATCTTCCCCCTAAAGCTTCCCTCAGTAAAGAAGGAGGGCCAGCAAAGTACAAGGAGAGATATACTTTCACCACACTGTGTAATACCTTCACATGTGACATACAGAAAAGTTCCAGTGAATCATCAACTTATGGTAACTAGAAGTATTTGGACTTACGTATAAGACTGGTGCAGATACAAGCTATTCCGCTAATTGCTTGAAAAATAAACATAGATCCACGTCGACCCAAGAATGAATCGATAAGAAACATACAGAGTACTGTAGCTGGTATTTCAACAGCACCAGAAATGCAAAAAGTGACGTAATCATTGCTACCCAAAGTGGAAGTACTTAGCGATAGACCGTAATACACCAACGAGATGATACCCCTGTACAATGAAAAGAAAGATAGGAATTAGTAACATAAGTACGCACGGTAAGTACTGTTAAGCTGGGTGCAGGGTGCACCGAAGAAAATTGTAATTTGGATACAAATGATGCAGTATTACATTATATCTTGAAGTACGGGATCAAGTAGAGAGACAGTCTCTATGACTGGAAAGTTTTGAATTTTTATGTAATTAAACCCCTAGGAGTAGGAAGCCGTTCGGTGGTCCCTCCTTGGAAAAAAATTTTTGAATATGTGAGGATATTCAGATACAATTTGATGCTACATTTTGTGCAGTGTTTGCAGTACATTTATTGAAAAGTTCCAGATTTCATTGGAAAAGGTTGATGAATTTCACAATGTTAATAAATGGTTTGCGTACTTGAAAACTGGAGCTGAAACATACTTTAGTCCATCATTTGATTGGGGGATTTAGCCCCCAATTGCCCCACCTCCGCTTTATACGTCTTTGATTTAACCGGTAAATGGTATTTCACGAAGAGAATCATTGACTCTGTTGCCATCCAGTAAGACACAACCAGATTTTCTGTAAAAGTCAAAACCAGCTTTTACATGTTTGACTTTCATGCTCCATATTAACTTTTATCAAGAAAAAACTATACTTAAAATACAAAGAATCTAGGCTAAGAAGGTTTTCTTAAAACCATTTCACAGTACTTTAAGAGTAAAGTTTATAAGTATAATTTTGCAAGACTTCAATACTTTATAGTCACCTAGCTTCACAAGTATGTGAACATTATTATGGAGATTGCCATTGAATTGTATTACACCGTTTTTAGTCACTCACCATTGGTATGCAAGGTTCAGCGAATTCTGACAAAGTCGTTTTGTTCGAAATATATCTTGAATGTAAGGGTTCTGTTTCTCACTTTGACTCTCACTTTCCTGAAGGTACAACAAACAACCACACAGCTGTATATAAACAATAGCAGAGGACAATGTGATACTATTGTGGGATCCTGGCGTCCCCCTTTTCTGCCCCAGCCCGGTCTGCGAAATCCTGAGATCCTCAGTGCCCCCCCCCCCCCCAAAAAAAAATAACGAAAGAGGGCAAAATAAGTTATTGGTCAGTTTGAAGTGTAGCCGGAATTAGATCAAGTTGTATTTAATGAGATATTATTTAAGTAATAAATTCACCCATTGCAGCTAATTATATTACGTAATCACAGCAGCTCATTCGACTTGCCTTTGTTCTAGAACTCTGATGAGACGAGTGAAAACTCTTTCAAATCATAGGATCAGATCAGGAATGTTTTAACACTCTCCAAATTTAAAAGCTTGAAATTTACTCGAGTAAAATTTACCAGTGGCTCCGGTAATCACTGACTCTTTTTATCGAGCGGAAATCGACAAAAATTCTCTGTACCAGGAGAGGTTGTCAGTTCTACTTAGGTGAAAATTAAAATTATAATGTCACACCATGGAGAGTAGAATGTCATTCGATTACATGCAGAGAGTGGTCACTAGAGTGTGGTCACTCCTTTGGTGAAATTTTACATTTTTACAGTTAGAAACACCAACCTTCTGCACATGAACCCTTTCACAACTTATTGAATACCAAACCTCAGACCTGGCGGTTGGCGCCCAGCCCCTGCCCACCTGATTCTACACCTATATGTTTCAGATTGTCAAAACAACTAAACAAATGACAAATTCACCTTTTCAGCTTCCCTCTTGATCTCATCCATAAAGTTCTGAGGTAATTTATGACTTGTTTTATTAATTCTTGCAGCCTTTAGAATGACTTTCTCAGCTTCTTCATATTTCTTCTTTGATATCAGCCAACGAATAGATTCAGGAAGAATGCTGTCAAACGATAAACTTTGATGCATTCAATGTTACATAAGGCTACGATGTTTGTATTTTAACAAAAATAGATAAGGAATATTACTTCAAAAAAGTTTTCAAATCAAATTTTCTAGACTATTACACAAACACACAAACTAATATGGCTAGGTTATGCCTAAGCCTATCCCAGGGAGTTTTCGGCGGGGGTAGGGGAAGGCTTTTGTATTGTTAAGTCTATAATATCGGTGTACGGTACAGTATATTAGATGGTTATATGTTCAGTAATATTTTAATATGTTTCTAGAATAGACACCAGCTCGTTTCCGTTTGTCATGCTGGTGGTCACAGCTCATGCGCAGTATAGGTGTGTCGACGCTAAGCGCTCACAGCATTACACACCTTGGTAGCAAAAAGGAATGCTCTGCAGTCGAAACATAGACATCTCTGAAAAACCTCTTTTATTTAGACGTGGCTATCGCATATCATACTGCATTAATGTATTCCGGTTGCCCCCCAAAAGACAGGATCCCACTATCGTAATCAAAGAGGAAGGGTAAAGGGTAACTTCCCTCGGCCCCTTCTCCCTTACACCTACCCACTTCAATCCCTAACGATTTTTTTCTTTTTGTACATTCAGTGATTTTGTCGTGTGCATTACGAGTAGTAGGAATACACGCCATTTTGGTATCTTAGTAATAAATAAACCACAAGTTTTTAATTGCTCGAAGTTAGTTACGAAGTGATTTTTAGCGCACCAGTCATCAGTGTTCCAGTGCTAGGTTTTAAGCCCGACGTGGAAGACTTTTCCAAGGACTAATTGAAACATGATTTGCAAGTCCCGTGGCCAGACAAGGTGTCGAAGGGGAGGGATGGCCGCCAGAGGGTGGGATAGTTTGTCAGGGGGAGACGTGTTAAGACTATGTCAGACAGGATATTTTTATTTTCGGAATTTTTCTAGGGTGGTTCCCCTTGCCCACTCCTTTGGACAATTGCTATTGTCATTCAAAACTCGCATGAGTGGGTCACACATATTTCCACACAAAACGTAAGAAATATTTCTAATCGGAAAATCATTAAATGAAACACTTTGAATACTTCAAAGAGGAGAGAGGAGTGCATTTCTGTTCCCCATCAAAGCAGCCAGTGGCTTTCGTCATTAGCATTCACATCCAAAAGTTGTCCTTCTATCTCACTTAATGCCCTACTGGGATAAGCTACGAGCCCAGCTGTTTAACATTATTATGCAGTGCCGTCGGAAGGATTCTACGATTAGGCTGAATTACTCAAATCCGAGTTTTGGACATTTTCTCATACAATTTTGGATGTTTTAAGACAAAAATCTTCAAACTGTAAATCATTGTGGGCTACACACCCTGGTTCCTACTGTCATATAATACCCCCTCTTTGCATCCTCTCCTTTGAAGATAACGCCCATTTCCTTTCAAACCTCAAGTATGTTTACCTCCTATCATGATTCATAAACAGGAAGTTGCTCTTTGAACAATCCTTCTTTGATCACAGTCAGTTTTGCACTCAGCCGTAAATAATTACAGACTTCCTCTCGTCCGGTTCTCACGAGAAACTTCTGCTTCCGGCTCAGACATTACGTAATCAAACTTACCTTGCACAGGCGTGTCTTAAGTTTGTTCAATACAGCTTTGATTGGACACTTCCAGAAAGTAACTTGTAAATATTTATACTTTATTGTCTTAAGACTCGAAGTGACCAATGAGTATCACAGTAAGGATTGACCACCACGTGCAGGATTCTGAAGTCTACCTTTAAGAGTTTCACTTTAGGGATCTCTAAAAAGTTGAATTCTGACTTTCAAAGAGAGAAGATCTAATTTTCAGTTACCTTTGTTACAAGAAGTGTTTTTCTGTTCACAATTTTAATAATCATGTTTCATTGAAAGAAGCCGTTAATAAAAAGATGTAACCAGGACTTCGATTTCTCGAATTATTCTTTTGGTGAATTAATTTCTACCGAGGCAGAACAGCTAGTCGAGGCATGGCGCGAACCCAACACAACATGGCGCCCAACGTGTTTCAACGTGTTTAAAACATTATGATCTTTACTTGCCGGTCTTGGAAGTTTTTCACCGGAATGACTGTTCACTGTACCATTTCTGAAAGAACATGTTTCTATTTTCACTTGTCCCTAATCGCAAGGTTACGAGTAACTTTTCAGATCACTGTATTTGCCCTAGTCACCATCATCGTTGAAGCAACTGACGTTTATTTATCAAGAATTTCATCCCACTTATGAAATTGAACTGAAACAATGACATCGGACCAGTCACCAGTGAACCTCGTCTCCATGTCTTCTAGAACCATACTTTCAATTCAGATAGTAACGTATCCACCCAAGATGTTTCCTTACTAATTCCCGTGTCCGATAAAATACCGTAAACAGCCCAGCCGAGTCAGCCCACTTTGTACGTGAACACCATAGTGACCGTGATCCGTGACGTATATATGCCTGAATGTCCAAGCCCAGAGACGACGGTAAACCGCTTGATGACGCCTTTGATCTCACTATATATACATCAGCTGTGTGAATTCATTTAAAGCCTTCACCAGACGATGTCTCGACTTACCGACTAACTGTTCCCAGTAAGATGTCTCAACCGTCTTGCGCAAACTTCATACCAACACAAGCTTAGCCAATATGCAGATGTTCCGATCGCGCTACATTGTTGAAGCCAGCAACCAACGCTCCCAGAAGAAATACGATTTCACCTCGTAGAGATGTCTACCCATACCACAGCTATATTTACATATTTTACTTAATTTTATATGTAGTCTACAATGTATTTTTTGTGTCGGATATTCCTGAAATTCAGGGTGAGTGACGTCATACATTGTTTCATCTTGAATAATCATTTCGAAAGTATACCTAAGTTATTAAGTGTGCCTCATGTTTCTCATCATTAGCTGACAGGGTTTTACCATACTTAATTTCAAGTACCGCATTGTGAACCTCATACCATTTGTTTTGGCAATTTATTTAGTTATCATTAGATTAAAAATGGCTAACGATAATTTGCGAACAACAGATTTTTTACCTTCTAGATTTAAAGGTGAAACTATTAACTCAGACCTAGCGCGAGCTCATTTTTTAGCCTTTCAAGACTATCTTGACGCGCACAATATCGCCCAGCCAGAAGACAATGCTGCTTTGCTGCGCATTACGAATACCTTTAAACGCACCCTTGAAGGACAAGCACGTTTGTGGATAGAAGGCAAACAATTCCAATCATTTCAAGAGCTGAGAACACGATTTCTTGCCAGGTTTAGTCCGAGCAATTCTCACTTCGCGAAATCGCAAGAATTCAAGCCCTAACTTATACTGCAGGAGACACAGCAGAAGTCCACCTCGCAAAGATATCAAAAGCTGCCCACATGCTACAGTATAATGATGATCAGATTAGAGATAAATTTCTCTCTTCCCTCCCAACCCAATGCCGGTCAGCAGTATTAATGGCTGCACCCATGGATGCACCGCTTCCACTTTTAGTTGACAAAGCACAGTGTTATTTCGATTTGCAATCAAGCCAAAATTCTACCGCTATTGCAGTTGCAGCTGATGTTATGACAACGCAAGATATGCGCGAGCCTACTCCCCAAGATAAAACTATCCAATCCAACATGGAGGACATTGTGCACAGAATGGAAGCTTTGGAATCAAAATTTACCAAGCCAGAGCAACCTAATGAAAAATCTAGGTCATCACGTTCTAGAAACAGAGAACAACGTGGTAATTTTGCTCAAAATAGACGTAGGTCTAACAATCGTTTCTCAAATCAGCGCAGACGCTTCAATTCTATCATATGCGATTTTTGTTCTCGACAAGGACACACTTGGAGAAACTGTTTCGAGCGCCTGAATCAAACAGCTCAAAGCTATGCGCAGTATGAACAAAACGACTTTTGGCAAGCACCGCATCATCGTACATACCAAAATTTTCGTTAAGGAATTCGGAGGAGAGCATTCCCCCTGCTGTAATTCCAAGTTCAGAAGTACCAAATGTTAATGATACAGCAAGGAGTTTAAATACTGAGAACGTTAGCATTCAATTAGATAAGCGAAACTTTGCTAGAGGTGTTCTCAAGGATGGTAAAAACATCCTAATACTTTTTGATAGCGGAGCAACACGCTCTATTATTTCAGCTTCTACTGTACGGAACTCTCGTAACCTAAGTTCTTTGCAACCGAAAACTGTTGATTCCGTTAAGTTTAGACTAGGTAACGGACAATATATGTATGCAAACAAGATTTTAAGTTTTGTGGTTAACATACAAGGAACTCGATTCCAAATTAACGCTTTAATCGTGAATAATTTGACAGGTATTGATTTATTGCTCGGTACAGAAACATTGAAAGAATTAGAAGGCACTTTAGATTTTAAGACTAACTGTTTTCATATTAAGCCAAGTAAAACTTTTCTAAGGCCTACAAACAAAGTGATCCTATACCCAGGTCAGAGCAAATATGTCAATCTTCAAGGTCGTATACCTGCATTTGCACGTAATTCTGAGATTGTTGTACATCCTACTCAACGAGTATCGCACACGTGTCCATCTGCAATGTTAGTACAACTGCGTAAGGGCAGAACTCATATTTTGCTAAGAAATAATGGAATCAAGCCATTTGTGGTATCTCCAAGTAAATCACTTGCTTATCTTGACTTAGCAAACATTGTTACAGTCACTCAAGAGCTACCACACGAGTTATTTGATGTTTGTAATCACACAAACGAAGATAATCCTAGTCAGAGTGACAATGTAAATATAAGGTCAGAAAGAGAGAATGTAAGAGAATTTAATTTGAAGAGATATCCTCACTTGAATGAGAACGATCCAATTGCTTCAATGACTGAAAGTGAGATAATTCGAAAATTCGTCGATCTTGACAAAAGTATTTTGACTCCTCCAGAGAGAAATCAAATTTATGAGTTGCTTCAGAATTACCGACATGCTTTTTCTTTGTACGGAGAGTTATCTAATTGTCCTAATTTCGAGGCAAATATTACTTTAACGAATGATGAGCCATTTTTCATCAGACCGTACAAGCTTTCTGAACAAGATAAACAGATTGTATCTAAAGAGCTTGACAAATTAGTTAAATTAGGCATTCTCGCAGTAGGTCATCAACCCTACACCTCCCCAGTCTTTTTGATTCCTAAAAAAGGGTCATATGACAAACGAGTTGTTACAGATTTTCGATACTTGAACAACAGAATTAAACGAATTAACCACCCATTCCCTTTGCTTAATGAGACCCTTCGTACTATAGGAAATTCTGGAGCTACTGTTTTAAGTGTATTAGACTTGAAGTCAGCATTTTTCTGCCTTCCCCTCCGTGAAAAATCTCAACAATACACTGGTATAGCTTCTTACAGTGGTGGCAAACATTATTACTACAGACGCTTACCTCAGGGCCTAAATTTGTCACCTGCTCTATTTCAAGCTAAAATAGATGAAGTTTTAGGTACTATTCCGAATTCATTACAATACTGTATAGCACATCACGATGACATAATTGTGTTTAGTGCAGACAAAAAGTCTCATTCGAGACATTTGCAAGAAATTTTCAAAACTCTGATCTCCCATGGTTTGAAAATATCACCCAAAAAGTGTAGTCTATTTCGGAATTCTGTACTTTATATGGGACATCTTATTTCAATTAATGACAAAGGCGAAGCATGTATTCAACCTTTGAATGATAGGTGTTCAGCCATTCGAAACACACCAGTACCTCATAATATCAAATCAGTAAGGAGATTCGTAGGTGCAGTTAACTACGTTTCTGCATTCTTTCCGAATGTTCAAGCAATTTTGAGACCTCTGCATAAGTTGAGTCGTAAGAGAAAAGATTTTGAATGGACATCAGAACATCAACAAGCTTTCAATGAAATAAAAGAGTTAATGTGTCAACCTCCTATATTGCACATGCCACAGAAAAATGGTAAATTTATTTTGTATAGTGATACTTCACGAATAGCTACAGGCTCTTATCTGACACAAAAGGTGAATGGTGAAGAACATATCATTGGATACTATTCTAAGGTTTTACCTCAAGCGTGTCAACGCTACAGTGTAACGGAACTGGAATTGTTTGGTTTACTGATTAATGTTACGGCGTTTAAGTATTTACTTAAGAGTATTGAATTCGAAGCTTACGTTGACCATTCTGCCATTGTTGATATGTTGAAATCCAAACAAGAACCGCCTACGGCACGTATAGGTAAATTACTCTTAAAGTTGTCAGAGTACACATTCAAAATAGGTTACAAGAAAGGAGCTGAACTTGTATTAGCGGACTATTTGTCCCGAGCACCACTAGATGGAGACTCAGAAATAGATAAGATTCTACCAATAGCCACTCCTTTCAGTTCAGATTCTACGTCTGATTCCCATTTGTATCCAGTGCTAACTCGATCTAAAGCGAAAGCGTTAGGAATAAAAGTACCCGACATTTTTCCTACGAAAAACGAGACAAGGGGTCAAGCTAAACAGAATTCAGCGCCTCCTGTAATTCCGCCTCCCCCAGTTGTTGATAGGCAACAAGAAGATTCAAATTCAAGGGAAAATGTCCTTCCTCCTCCATTATCCCGTAGCCAACCTGCTACCGTGCCCCCTCCTAATGTTTCGAAGCCTTTGGCACGTCAGCCATTAGTAGATTTGCCATTTTTGCCAGAATTTTCAGATGTTCAGCCAAGTCAATCTGAACCGCGTCTGGTTGATAAAGGTAAATCAGAAGAAATAATTACAGACCCACCTCCACACTTATTCGTACCACCCTTGCCTTTGGTTCCCAAAATAGACAAATTAGTTACTGGTCACATTCCAAAACAGAAAGAGTTACATCGAGTTATGCGCAATATTCAACGCAAAATTATTAGAGTATATAATCTGCCTTTTGATGTAAAGGAATTGCAAGTCCAACAAGAGACATGTCCACATTTCAAGCCCATATATGATTACTTAGCTCATGATATTTTGCCGAATAATGTTAAGTCTGCAAGAACTGTATGTACACAAGCAGAACAATATTTGTTGTGTAACGGTTTACTGTTTCGAATATTTTTGCATGATAAAGATGATAACAAGATGACATTACAATTGGTTATCCCAGATACCATGGTTGACAAAGTTATATCCAAATATCATGATGATTTGTTAAGCAACCATCAAGGTGTTATGCGAACGTACTTAACAATTCGACAATATTTTTATATGCGTAACATGTTTCAATGCATCAGTAACTATATTCAAGCATGTCTTCGATGTCAAGAATTTAGGAGTAAGCCAGACAAAGTGAGACAATTTCACGCAAGAATACCAGATTCTTATCGTCCCTTTGACAAGATAAGTCTAGACTTTAAGTCTATGCCTCTTTCAGTAACAGGTTATAAACATTTAATGGTCGCTTGCGACGAGATAACAAGATTTGTGGTTTGTGTACCATTAAAGACACTCGACGCGGAAACTATCTGTGAAGCAATTTTGCAGAAAATTGTTACCACCTTTGGCCCTCCATCGTGTTTAATCACCGATGCGGCAGCTTCATTGACAGGAAAATTAGTAGAATTATTGTGTCGAACCTTAGGTATTGATCAGAAAGTCATTAGTGTCATGAACCATGGAAGTCTTCAGGTCGAAAGACATATTCAGACCTTGTCCAACTTTCTTAAAGTAAACCTGAATCAATTCGGCAATGATTGGGTAAGATTTGTACCAACTGCTGCTTATGCATACAATTCTTTTTCTTCTCCACATCTGGGAAATCACAGCCCATATGAGCTTGTATTTGGAAGAAAGCCAGCTAATCTTACCAATTTGACATTTAATCCTATGTCAGGTCTGTCACACTCTTATGGTGAATATGCAAAATTGTTGAAGAAGAGATTTGATCATTTATCGCAAACAATGTTAAAATTGCAGAAAAGACAACAAGACGCGCAAAATGTTAAGATTACGAAACAACTTGCTAAAAGTCCAATCTATTCTGTTGGTCAGTTGGTCTATTTGTACAAACCAACCTCATCTTCATTAACAGCCAACTCGAGAAAAATTGCTGCAGAATGGTGTGGTCCGTTAGTTGTACACGAAGTCTTAGACCGTACACACTACATTTTAGCAACTCTTACAGGACAAATTCTCCATGATGTTTTCAATTACAATAGGTTAAAACCTTGTTTCGTAAGAGCTTCTTCTGAGACAAAGAATATTACAAATGTAAATAAGTTAAAAGATGTTCTCAAGCAAAATGAGAATAACGTTGTAAATATGATGTTTGATTCTGATGTGATTTTGCATGATGAAAATGATAAGATTTTGCCAGTGATTACATCACATGATATTTTATGTACTACATGTACAGAACCTATTATTTTGAACTCTTATGTTGAACATTCATCTCATAATAAAGGTTTGGCAGTGCCATACTCTCTGGAAAAACACCAGATTGCGAGACAATTGAATCTTTTGACGGAAACACCGCACGACAGTATGTTGATTCAACGTGCCAGGTACAAATATGGCCAATTACAAGTGCTCGTATGTTTACCTAAAGCTTCAAACAGCTATTATTTTTGGTGGAATGTTAGCAGTTATGCTGATACAGAAAATATCGTGAATTATTTGATGGAAAATAGAGTGCAAATTACAGGTGCACCGCACAAGATGTTTGAAAAATTGTTTTTGTGAATTCACAGTCAAAGTAATTTTAGGTGCAAGTGACAGTTACATTTTCATACGTCTCGTTACATTAACGTATGCTTCTTTTAGTAACTGACTTTGGTGTTGTTGTCAAATGTATTGAACCACCATGTATAAAGAACTTCACCTTGTAAAATCGTTCTATTTGTTTTTTAAGAGAAAACAGACCTTTACGATAGTTTTTATCTGTGATGATACCCTCTTTTCACGTTCATTTGTTCTAAAGTTTGAGTTATTTCAATTTTCTTGATTCTTTTGTTTTATATTTCCAGCGCCTTGAGAAAAACATGTTTTGAAGTATGTTGTATTTCAATCGATATCATTATTATGATTGCATTTTGGTATCATATGTAACAGTAGTAGGATATCTGGTTTTTCATGGTACTTCACCAGAACTTTATCCTGAATGCACTTCTGTAAGTAAAATGCCATAGTGTCAATTCAGTAATGTGAGCAAGTCTTCATGATGCATGTTCATAGCAACTTTTCCTTTTTTTCTTTACTTTTTAAGATAAATGTAAATAGGCATGCAAGTTTTATTTCCTTCTTTCATAGAGTGTTACTGAGTACGGCAAACAAAAAAAAAAAATTCTTTACAGGGTTCTACATTTTCATGTATTTTTAAAAAAAGCTTATGTTTTCCATTGTAAGTAAAATTTTAGACAGGTCCAAAATTTTAAAAATCTCAGAAGGGATGTCATATAATACCCCCTCTTTGCATCCTCTCCTTTGAAGATAACGCCCATTTCCTTTCAAACCTCAAGTATGTTTACCTCCTATCATGATTCATAAACAGGAAGTTGCTCTTTGAACAATCCTTCTTTGATCACAGTCAGTTTTGCACTCAGCCGTAAATAATTACAGACTTCCTCTCGTCCGGTTCTCACGAGAAACTTCTGCTTCCGGCTCAGACATTACGTAATCAAACTTACCTTGCACAGGCGTGTCTTAAGTTTGTTCAATACAGCTTTGATTGGACACTTCCAGAAAGTAACTTGTAAATATTTATACTTTATTGTCTTAAGACTCGAAGTGACCAATGAGTATCACAGTAAGGATTGACCACCACGTGCAGGATTCTGAAGTCTACCTTTAAGAGTTTCACTTTAGGGATCTCTAAAAAGTTGAATTCTGACTTTCAAAGAGAGAAGATCTAATTTTCAGTTACCTTTGTTACAAGAAGTGTTTTTCTGTTCACAATTTTAATAATCATGTTTCATTGAAAGAAGCCGTTAATAAAAAGATGTAACCAGGACTTCGATTTCTCGAATTATTCTTTTGGTGAATTAATTTCTACCGAGGCAGAACAGCTAGTCGAGGCATGGCGCGAACCCAACACAACACTACGACCCTGCTAGGGAAACATCAAGTTCCGCAGAGTGAAAACCCAGAATATATCAGCCCTTCTGGACGATCCGAGGTTACCCCAATGTCTTTGACTTTAGTTACGGACAAACTCAATTTCGGTCTTCGCCCTAATCAAGTGAGATCCTTCTAACAGTTTTTTGTTAAATCCAGGATACTGAGTAACCAGATCAATATTTAAATCTGTATATATTTAATGAAACTAAAGAACTAATCAAATTATTTATCTTGAACTAACCTATGTACACGTTATATTACTGGAATTCTGTGCAATTTTTGATCCGGACTCCACAGGCTGTTGGTAATGTGCAAATGTTTTGTCGGTACATTCAGCTGTTTTTTCCACCCCATCCCCACCCCACCCCACTCCCCTCACACCCCCACACACTTGTCGTCCTAGCTATGCCACTGGACCATCCGTTGTATTTTATAACACCTGATTTACACTATTGTGAACATTGTATTGGACAGCGCCTTGCAATTGTTACGTTTGATGTAATTGCATTGAAATGAATAACTTACCTGACATATAAAAAGACGGAACAGAGAAAGGCCGTTATTGCAACCTGCAGGAAACGCCAGGAGGTGATGAAAAATGCCAAAAATGCTAGCAAAATATATCCGACGGCAAAGAACAGAGATAGAATAGTTCCAGCCCATACCCTCTTTGAAGGTCCAACAAATTCCATGCCTGATAAAGATAATGAGCATTTCACGGAGTTATATCAGGGCTCAAACTGAGGTGCATGTCTATCAAATTAAAGCTAAGCTTGCAATAACATTGCACAGACGATCCGGCCCGACCCAGGGCCAGTCTGTGACTCGCCCTTTATTTTCGCTACTTGCAGTTTTATGTAGAGTATTGTAACTTTACCAGTGGGATCCTCATTATAGTAGGACAGATAAGTGAAAAAATCATTCACTTCCGGAAAGAAGCACCAAAATTTGATAGATTGTACCTCTTGGGTCTGTCTTTTGAAAAATACCATTAGCCACGTGAATTTCAAAATGGCCGCCATTTTTCAAGATGGCCGCCATTTTGGCTAAAGAATAATACAGTTTGCCATAGATTTTCACTTTGTCAAATAATAGGTTTCAGACTACAGAAAACTGAAATTTAAAAAGTAGAAACCTTGTTAAGGCGGGATTCAGGTCAACCAAGATGACGGGAAAACAAAATGGCGGCCAAACTGAACGAAATATTTCAAAAAATTGGCTAAAAATATTGTAAATTTCAAAATGCCCGATCAAAATGATGTAAATTAATGTTTTCTAATTAAGATTGAACTTTACAATCCTTGGCACAAGAGTACTTGACAGCTAATATGGCAGAAAAGCACCGGAGAAGTAAAAACGATACAGTAAAAATTCCACCAAAAATAAGAAAATAATAACAAAAATGCAAAAAACTCAGAAAATAGTCGTTAAAAATATATTTCGAATGAAAACCCTAAATGTCTTTACAGCAGATTGTAAACAAAATTCAAAGCATGATTTTTGATATGTTTAACTGGACTTCAAACTAACCAAAATGGTGGAAATAACAAAATGGCCGCTAATATAACGATCATAATGTATAAAAATAATATGAGAAATAACCATTTAAAATACTTTTGATACAGTTGCCCTTAATATCTGGCCACCTTTCAAAACAAATAATGCAAAAGATTTTTTGAAATACTTCTTTTGGATTCAGGTCAACCAATATGGCGGAAAAAGCAAAATGGCCGCCAATGTAATAATTATGTCAATATATTATAATAACAGGAAAAAATATTTATTCAAAAATACTTCATACACAGGTAAACCTAATCTGTGCCCATATTCTATTGTACATATTCAAAAAGTATTTTTCTGGACATATTTTGCAGGATCTGGGTCAATCAAGATGGCGGAAATAGCAAAATGGACGCTAATGTTAAAATTTAATACATTATAATAATACAGTAAATAATCCTTAAAAAATATATTTGTGACAGTTGTTCTTTATCATTGGCCACATTTTGAGCCAAATATATCAAACATATTTTTCAAAATATTTTTGTTGGAATTCAAGTCAACCAAGATGGCGCAAGAAGCAAACTTGCCGCCAAGTGGTATGATTACAGTATTTTATATTAATAGGGAAAATAATCTGTTAAAAATAAGTTTACCACATTTAAACCTAAATTCTGGCCATAATCTTTAGTAAATATTCAGAAAGTATTTTTCTTGATATTTTTTACAGGTTCCAGGTAAACCAAGGTGGCAAAACTAACAAAATGGCCTTCCATATAATTATTACGTAGTTACAGTACATTGAAATAATGATTAAAATATTTTGAAAAATATGTTTGTCACACTTGCTTTTAATATATGGCCATATTTTGTGCCAAATAATATAAAAACAATTTTTAGAACATTTTTGTTGCAATTCAGATCAACCAAGATGGCGGAAAATGCAAAATGGCCGCCCATTGGTATAGATACAATTAACATAATAATAAAGAAAATAATCCTTAAAAATATTTTCAACACATTAAAACCTAACGTCAGTCCATATTCTGTAATAAATATTAAAAAAGTATTTTTCTGGACATATTTTGCAGGATCCAGGTCAACCAAGATGGCGGAAATAGCAAAATGGAAACTCATACAATTAAGATAAATATAATTAAGATAACTATATGAGCGACCATTTTGCTATTTCCGCCATCTTGGGAGGCCTGGAACCTGTAAAACATGTCCAGAAAAATACTTTGTGAATATTTATTACAGATTATGGCCAGACTTTAGGTTTAAAAGCATGGTCTGAACCAAATTTGGTGCTTTCAAAAAAAGCAGAAAAATTTTCTGTGTTAGGCAGTGAAAACCCCATCTCAATAGCATCTTGCATTCGGAAGATACAAATTTTTGAAGAAATACTACATTTTCAGTTTCCCTAGTGCATGATGGGAAATCTGTGATGTCATCTGGGCAAATGGATTTGATGTAGCTTTTGTATTTCTTTATAATGTTGATATCACTATATTGAATATTCCATAACTTTATTTGCTGTACCATAAGTATGGAACAGTTTTTCACTATATCTACAAGGAAAAACATCTAAACATTCCAACGGTATCAAATTTCAAGGACAAACAAGGTAGCCGATTATAAAGAATAACAAAAGGAATCTGAGGCAATTTGCCCACTTTGGATCACGTTTTGTGACCTTGAGGAAACTTGGAGGTATTTCTTATTAAAAGTAACCAATCTTTAGAAAGAGATATCTTGAGTTAGGAATAGAGTTTTGATATGGGGTTTGGATGACATGTAATGAAAAATTTTTATCTTTCATATAAGACCCCTAGAAAATGCCACCAGACAATGCCTTTAAATGTGTTAAAAATATTTTTTACGGATTATTTTCTTTATTAGTATAAAATATTGTAATTATACAAGTGGCGGTCATTTTGCTTCTTCCGCCGTTTTGGTTGACCGGACTTCCAACAAAAATGTTTTGAAAAATATGTTTGATATATTTGGCTCAAAATATGGCCACATATAAAGAGCAATTGTCACAAATATCTTTTTTAAGGATTATTTTTCCTATTATTTTCATTTATTGAAATTTTAACATTAGCGGCCATTTTGCTATTTCCTCCATCTTGGTTGACCCGGATCCTACCAAAAATGTCCAGAAAAATACTTTAAGAATATTTGCAATAGAATATGGTCACAGATTAGGCTTACCTGTGTATAAAGTATTTTTTAATAATTATTTTTCCTATTATTATAATATTGAGCCTAATTATTGCTTTGGCAGCCATTTTGCTTTTCCGCCATATTGGTTGACCTGAATCCAAAAGAAACATTTTAAAAATTATTTTAGATTATTTGTCATGAAATATGGCCAGATGTTAAGGGCAACTCTGTCAAAAGTATTTTTAATGATTATTTCTCATTATTTTTATACATTTTATAGTTATGTTGGCTGCCATTTTGTTGTTTCCGCCATCTTTGTTGGGCTGAGGTCTTGCATTACCTATCAGAAACCATGCTTTGAATTTTATTGGCAACACTGAATAACGATATTCAGGATTTTCAATTGAAATATATTTTTAATTATTATTTTTTGTGAATTTTTTTTTTTTTTTTTTTTTTAGATTTTTCTTATGGAGGGGGAGCTTTAACTTTATTGTTTTTACTCTTTCGGCGATTTCCCGCCATATTGGCTGGCAAGTACTCTTGTACCAAGGATTGTAAAACGCAGTCTTAATTGTAATATCTTAATTTACATCATTAAGGACTGGGATTGTGGAAATTTATAGTTTTTATACAATTTTTGGAAATATTTCATTCATTTTGGCGGCCATTTTGCTTTTCCGCCATCTTGACTGACCTGAGTCCGGCCAAAACAGTCCCAAAAATTAATATTGGAAGGTTTGTTAAAAATATGACCGAATTTTAAAATTAGATGCCTCAAAAATATTTAAGTAATATTTTCTGCACAAAATTGTGTCTTATATAGTATTTACAAACGGAAAATGGCGGCCATTTTGGAAAAACGGCCGCCATTTTGAATTTTGAGTGGCTAACGGGTTTTTTCAAAAGAGCAATCCCTAAGAAACATGTATGCAAATTTTGGTGCTTCTTATTAGGAAAATTCCCGGTGACGACAACTTTTATTCCATGAAAGCACTGCTTGTGACGTATAAGGCACATGGATAGGAAAATAGTCCACATGGCATGGGCATATGTTGTTAGGGTGACCTGCCCCCATATGGCAAGGTTACTTTAACAGGGGTAGTGGCAGGAAGGTACATACGAAGTACATTTCTTTGGTGTGAAAGTTATGCTGTTTCCAAGGTGGAATACTCTGTTTGAATGTTCTAAACACAGTTTGAAGAATAACCTGTCTTATTTGTGGTACTGAAAGGTACCTCGGTCATAAAAGCACCCAAACTTACGCCATGTTATACTATAAACAAACTAAAGGTACAAGAAATCACATGTGTAACACAGATGACGAGAATGTTCTTTTCGTAAGTACTATATAGACAGAAAAAGAAGCACTGAGTTTAATAAATATCAAAACATGCTGCTGCCCTGATGGTATTTATATCCAGTAATTTGAGGATATTGTTTCACACTGGACTTACCTCAACATTTGAAGTGTTAAAATGAAGTTTTAATTTCGGAAAGCAATTGGCAGCAGATTCACATCATTGGAGTAGGAAACTGTTCTCAGCTTTGGGGATGAATGTTTCAGACCGCCGGTCTAGGGGAGGGGTTTCCCCCTCATTTGTAATAAAAAGCAATTTAGCCTAAATACGTTAATCTTCATCCCTAGAGTCATGTCACCACACGTCCTGCAGCATAGGGGTAAGGGATATTTTGGGGATGAACAGTTTTGACCCAAAAAACCGTCATTATCCGAGAAATTGCCCAATTTTTCTCTCAAAAATGTGCCCTAGAAATAGCTTTTTCCGAACTCGGGGGCTAAAGCTCCCTCTCCGACACCCGGCTTATACACCTATGTCCTGTGGGCGTAGAAATATTTTACTTTAACTCCTTTTGAATGATTTTAAATTTCGATTAAAAACCTTTAGGCGTGCACTCGCTCCAACACGTGCTGGCGTCACTGTTTCTCGTTAGTACACTTTTGGCAAGAGATTTGCTAGCTAAAACTGCTGAGGAGCACATGCAGTAGTCCGCGTGATAGCACGTCCCTTGCAACCCTATTATCTTTAATCATCCTAGAACGCCAATGTGGAAAAAAGCGACACCTCACTGCCCCTCCCCCCCCCCCATTGCAGAAAATCCCACTCTTTAACACAACATTATCACTACAGTTCAATGTAGCAAGCGCCCCGAACATTATATCACACCATATTATATCATATCATATATCATTCAGATGTTTTGCACATGGTAGCTCTCGTCTCGTCGTCAACCACTAAAATGGATTTGTAATAGAGATGATTTCGACTAGGAGCTCCACCCAAGTCCTTCAGAAATATGTACTTTGAATACGTTTTTTAGAAAATTTTGTAACTTTCACTTTCTTTGTTATCTTTTTTCTTTTCCTCTTTCCCCCTTTCATTTCTTTCTCACGGGGAGGTGGGGGTGGGGGCTAGACCAACTTAATTCCCATCTGGACCCATCTGGGTTGATAATAGCATTGGTGGTATAACCTTATTGGTGAAGAGCAAGATCCTTTTCACCTACGTCATGTTTCTAACGACAACAGTAAGAGCCGCCAATCTTGGAAAATTGGAGAAATGTACACGAGGTACACAAAGTGACCAATCAACTATCTGAAGTCAAACAGTGGCACCAATAATGCACGCTTACAACATATCGTATGTGGGGACCACAACACGCGCATATAGGTGTGACATGCAAAAGAAAAGATCTCCGGGAGATACACGCTATTAAAGACGATGTAAACAGTGTAACATATCTTACCAATGACAAATGCAACATCGTACATCATATATGAGCATCCCTGAAGAAACCGAAAGGTGACGAAAAACCAAAACGTAGGAGCAAAGACGATCACAGCTCCAAAGAAAGCCACCAGTGTTGAGGAAATGTAAAAAGCCTTGTATCGACCAAACCTAACAAAAGAGGTGTACATATTAATTAGTAACTTGATCTAATAATCTAACACATAAATTAATGATGAGATGCTACTATCAGAGCTTAACTATATACGGAATAAAGTTTCTCTCAAATTTGTACATTTTTAGGCTAAAGCATAATTAATCGTGATTTGAAAAGCTGCTATATGTACCTGTCGGCTATCGTTCCAAAAATTAATGTTGCGATGAAATATGCTCCAAAATAAATAGCCTGTTCCACTTCTTTGTAATTTTCCTTACTGCAGACAAGGTCAAACTTTGAAGAGAAAACGTAAGATGAATCAATATTTATACTTCTGTCGATGTAAAGATTTTTATGACATAAATGCGATAAACGTATACGGGATATTTTCCTAGAAGATGAGCCGTCTTTGTCAGAAAAAAACCTCGGAAAACCGAGATAATTACACGAGTTTCCGAAAAAACTGCTTGAGAAAATGATTTTGCTCCAAATGGGGGCTGCATCCCTTAGGCCGCAAACTCACAATTACAATACATCATAGGAAGGATCATGCAAGTAACAATAATCAATATTTTAGACCAGTGGTTACCAACCTTTTTCAGCTCATGCCCCTTTCACCGAATTAGGTTGCCCACCCCCCCCCCCGCCCCAGTCTATAACATAGTACTGCTATGCATGAAGCGACAAAAACAAAAGCACATTTAAGAAGGTTGTTTTGTGGTGAATACGTAACCCGCCATTAAAGAAAGGCGAAAAGACTTGATCGCGGTAAGGGTCGGAGAAACATTTTGGAATTAGACTCCAGGGGTCCCACGGAAGTGTGAAGCGTTCCCAAGAGCCTCTAATGGGGTCGAGGGGTAAAATTTCAGTGAAAGATCAGGGGAAGAAGCCCAGGAAGCTCTCATGTATTTACGAAATTAAGAATGTCAGCACCGCAAGTCATACTTTGCCTATCTTCCGATTATACCCTATAACTTTAACTGCTCAGTAAAGAATTGACAAAAATCAACCCTTAGACCAGTTTGTATTTCAATAGTTACTACTCAAGCTGTCCTGCAGGTAGTAAAATGAGAAAGCCGAAATTGGCTCACCGAAAAATTGCATTTCTGAAAATAATTTTTACTTCATGGCACATTGCAAAAACGTTATCTATCATATCAAAATTATCTACAATTGTCACTTCTTGTCAATATGTCATGTCTATGGACAGCAAGGAAAAACGATACTCGAGGAAAATGTGGTGAGATCATTCAGTTCTTAGCCATGACCCATCGCTTACAGATTTCGCTACCACTGATGGGAATATGAGGGTCCTCGCCAGGATTTTTTGAAATTAAACACTGTTAGATGCGATTTCCTGGCATCTGACAGTCAAGATAATTCACAAACTTTGTGGTGCACCTGTGGAGGGAATGTTAGACCCACTCGACTTTTTGAATTCATTTTATCTCCTTTTCATGCCAACAAATGTGCGAGCTCAGCTAGGAGAAACCTTTTGGAATCTTGTGAATTTTCGGTTAACTTTGTCATTTCTTTCAAAACGCCTCCTACCGCCCACTTAGCGCTTATCTCCCCTGAGTTGCGAAAACGCCCCCAGACGATAACTCCCGGTTGGGAACCACTGTTTAAGGCAGAATAGCAGTAACTTTTTTTTCTCTTTGTTTGTTTGTTTTTTGTTTTTTTGTTTTTTTGGTCAGTGCACATTTTGCCTAACTTTTTAGGGGGGGGGGGCGCCCCTAACTTTTAACTTAACAAACTTGTACAACAACGTGTACATTTCTTTAAACAGAAGGTCGTGCAGCTTTCCAATGGGGCTATGATGATAGCACGGTAGATTGAGTCACAGTTGTTCTGGTCATTGCAGGGTTTTTGTTTGGGTTTGGGGTTCTTTAGTTTCTCAGTGCCTGTTTCTACGTACTTAAAAAGCTCTCCCAGTTGTTCTGGTCATTGCAGAATGCACATTGTATGTAGCATATGTGCATGGGAAAAGTGCAACTTGATGCCCTTTTCATTCAGCATGCTGAAATATTTCAAAACCCCTTCATGTAAGGCTTCGGCGTTATAGATAACAAATAAAGAATACCAACATCAGTATACCGTTCCCTGAATACCGATAATACCAATATATCTGCATTTTTCTGACAAAAAGCCAGCAAAGAATGTGAAATGGTGTGTAACGCAGCTGAGATTTTCTGTCTTATTTTCCTTAAACGCGCTGCGGATATCTTAACTAGGCCGGTGGCAGGAAGGAAGCAGGAAGCAGGAAGAGGAACTAGACGCCGGAAACCAGACGACGGAAACGAGACACAGGAAACGAGACACAGGAAACCAGACGCAGGAAGCAGGATGTCCGGCCGGCACTCACCTGTCTGCTGTATAGCGATTACACCGGAAGACTCTGATTGGTTATTCTCGTCGCCCTCGTGAAGAAAGCTTGGCACAGTACGGTATACTAGGCTGCACGCGGGTGGGAGTGGCATAGGAATCTCGGACTTGTGATTGGGTATCGCACCGTGGTTTAAAAGGAGGACACGTGGGGAATGCTAAAGATGGACTTGGAGAATCGAACGGGTGGACAAGAGAGAGAAGAAGTCGCTTTGAGAATTGCACGGGTGAACAAGAGAGAGTACGAGCCACTGCGAGAAGTACGAGGGTGAAAAAAAAGCAAGTGCGACGGAGCGAGAGGCCTGGCCGAGAGAGATAGAAGTAGCCTGGTGGAAAGCAAGATTTGGTAACGCTAAGCCGTAGAAATTATAGAATTAAGCTTTTAATGTGGACTGGCGTAATCTGAATTACGCTAGTTAGGATACACGTTAGTGGACTGACTAAAGTCATTTTCGGAATAGAGAAATTGTGCCTTTATTCCGTAAACAGTTTGGGCCGGAGGAACTAGTTCTTCGTCGCTCAGGAAGAAATCGCCATTTTGGAAGGCAGATAGAGGGAAATTTGACTCTCGTAGGATCCGTTTTAATGACGTCTTGAGGGCGCAGAATTATATTCTAGGTTACCCGCTTAAGTATTTCGGCAGAGGATCTCTTGTACAGTTAGGATGTGAGTCAACCCTTACACAGTGAAGCAGAAGAAGTTGCGGAGGCCTTTCCTACAGTTAAGCACTTACGTTAGTCCCGTTACACGTTGAAGTAATTGCGGAGGCCTTTCCTACAGTTAAGCACTTGCGTTAGTCCCGTTACGCATTGAAGTAGTTGCGGAGGCCTTTCCTACAGTTAACCATTTGCGTAAGACCCGCTACACATTGAAGTAATTGCGGAGGCCTTTCCCTCAGTGAAACACTTGCGTAAGTCCCGTTACACATAGAAGTAGTTGCGGGGGGCTCTTGGTACGACTAAGGACGTGAGTAAACCCCTTACACAGTGAAGTAGAAGAAGTTGCGGAGGCCTTTCCTACAGTTAAGCACTTGCGTAAGTGCCGTTACACATTGAAGTAATTGCAGAGGCCTTTCCTACAGTTAAGCACTTGCGTCAGTCCCATTACACACTGAAGTATTTGAGGAGGCCTTTCTTACAGGTAAGCACTTGCGTCAGTCCCTTCGTACACTAAAGTATTGCGGAGGGCCCTTTGATCAACTAAGGACGTGCATCGACCCTTTGGGCAGTGAGACGTTGGCGGAGGCACCAGAGGAAGGCGACCCGAGACTGTTGGCTGACCCAGGCGGAGGGCCACAGAGGAAGGGACCAGAGACTTTGGGCGTTAGCTGACGTTGGCGGAGAGCACCACAGAGGGACGACTGGTGACTGTGGGCGTAGGCTGACGCCAGAGACGTTACCTGAGACTGTTGGCTGACCCAGGCGGAGGGCCACAGAGGAAAAGGAACAGAGACCGTGGGCGTTGGCTGACGTGGGCGAAGGGCGCCACAGACGAACCACCAGGGACTGTGGGCATTGGCTGACGTTGGCGGAGGACACCACAGAGGGACCACCCGCGACCGTGGACGTTGGCGGACGTCAGGGGCGTGGCCTGAGACGGCTGGTTGACGCATGGGACTTCGCCTTGTAATGTGATCTTTAAATTATCTGTTCTTTTGATTATCTTTATCAATCTGCTGATCTGTGATTTTGCGATTGTAATTGGGTGACAGTAATTGTGCGAATTATATCTGAGAAACTTTAAAGGCTGTGTTCTGTTATCATTTTTTCCTGTTTTAAGTGTAAATAATTTGCAATTTTTGGTCAATCCCCGAACCGCACATTTTGGCGGCGCGTTACAGGTGCAATTGAGGCAGAATCGGTATCGTAATCCGGAGGGATGGAGACTGGGGACACGCGGACCACAAAACGCTTGTAGCGCCCCCATATGACCTTAAATGAAATTTTAGGTATTAAAAAAGTAATGAACGAATACTCCTTTCACATATACTTTTGGACGCGAGGACCCAGTATCACTTCATCAGCTAGTGGGGAAAAGGGGCGGAGGGGGGGGGGCGGGGGCTTAAAAGCATCTTAACCCTTTTTGCGAGTACCTGCTTGTGGTAGGCATGCTATAATTCTGGGAATTTTAATATTCCAGAATTATTGTTCCAACACCTGATTTCGAGAGGTTCAGGCTTTAAGACCATTGCGGCCATGAATCCTCCCCATTCAACAGAATTTCCTTCCAGACTTATTTATTTCTTCCAGTTTTGTGTTCAAAAACTATTAAGATTACCATTTTTGTTGCCCTTTCAAGGCTTACCCAACAACATATGAGAGTTTCATATAATAGTGTCCGTAATTTCATAAGCCTTACACTTTGCAAGGGGGGGGGGGGGGCTTTTATCTTCTAGAAACTCAACCAAAGGGTGGCCTCAACTAGGACGTCTTTTCTCTCATTTATTGCTGATGATGCTAACACTCTTTTTGCCTTTATTATGATTTAAAGGGGCTTTAAACCCATTAAATCCCATAAAAGGGCTTCCTTATCCAAGGTTTCCCGGAGAGGCCCGGATCCCCTATCATAGGTGCAGCACTTTGATGCTCAGCAGTGTAACTCGTAGGTAGTTGTCTTATCATTAATTCCTGTTGGACGGCTTGAGTGGAGCTACTGTTCCAAAGCCCAATGCGACCCCTACCACGATCCGTCGTCCCTATCCACAACCTTTGCATCTAAAATATTGTTTTTCCGAGTTAACCTATAACACGAAACACGTGATCAAACTGTAATTTTAACGGTCTGTTCATTGTGCATTCAATGTCATGTGAAGAAGTTAAATACTTTATTCTGATGACCACAATCAGAGTTTCGCAGGGCATCGGCCAAGGTCTCCGTCGGCGCTATGCCCCCTGGACCCCAGAGGACACCCCACGGCGAGCTCTTGTATCCACGCCTCCTAAAGCGCCGATCACGCTCCACGGCGCTTTTGATGCCGCTCAGTTGTACATGTCCCAAAATAATCCATTAGAAATTTCCCTAATTTCGACGATTTTGATAGACAATATTGGGAATTTGGGGGACAATGGTGATTTCCCTACACTTTATGAGTTGGTGACCACGCCCCCCCCCCCACGTCGTGAGTTGAACCCACATAGGCGGAGGAGCCCAAGTTGATGGGGGGGGGGGGGCTGTATAACGACTGGCCCGAAAAATATAACCAAAAATTTCCGCGCGCTTCACGCGCTTTCGACATGTTAATGTACATATCATATAGGCATGCATCGGTTATCACACGGCATGCCAATTACATACAATAATGTGCGATGTTACTACCTTCCATACTGGTTTTAATTTTGGCGAAAGTCGTTACAATCATAATGATTATAATCAGTGGTGTAGCCAGGTTTTCTCTCTTGGGTCTGAGGGGCAGGCATTATGTTGTGTGATCGTCGGCCTGGGGAGGGGGTTTCCCTCCCCTTTGAAAATTTTTGAAAAATTAGGTGTCCTTACATGTAATCTGGTGCCACATATGCTCCCTTTGAAGTAAAATTTGTGTTAAAACATTTACGTATTTAAGGTACTTTAAAAAAAAATCGGCATCACCCCCTCCTCTTTGAAATTTTTGAAAAATTAAAGTGTCCTTACATGCAATCTGGTGTCACATATGCTACCTTTGAGGTAAAATTTGTTGCTCAAAAATTTACGTATTTTAGGTAGAAAGAAATCCGCATCAGTGAGGGTGGGGCAAGGCCCATGGTCCCTCAAATACACCATTGATAATCATAATATAAGTTGAACCATTAACAACACACTGGTGAATTAATACCGAATATGTAGGTACTAGTGCAATTCAAATCAGAACTTTATTTTAATTGCTAAGGAAGTTTTTTAAACTATTGATTACCTCTAGCTACATCATTGCATTATTTTTCTTTCAGTAGATGCCCGAAAAATTTTCAGCATGTTGCCCAAATTTTCACGAAAATTTTGTTTGGGGGGGGGAGCTGCAGCCCCCAGTCCCTCCCCCCCCCCCGCCTGCTACGCCTATGTGAGCTCATACTGACTTATACAGTTACCTCCATGATAATGCTGCTTTGGTACACACTGCGATCGTAAACCCAGCCTTCATCACATGGAATAGTGACATTGGTGTAATTGTACGCTGAGAACCCCTCATACCAGTCTGTCGGATAGCTAACATCATACTTGGAACACTTTGAGTAGGAATCCTCCTCTAATGGGATGGAAGCATTTCGGAGGTTATGGATGCATTCCAAATATAAATTCTTGTCACTGGTCAAGCATTCATCTACATCATCGGCCCACTCACTGACCGCACACCAATGGTCAACTGATGGAGCCAAGAAGACTTGTGCAAAAGTTACCATTCCGGAAACCACAGAAGATATACAAACCGCTGAATATACCAGCCATTGGAAATATTGAAATTCTCCAATATACTGGAATATTTCGTCAGCCTTCATGCTAGGATCCTGTAACAAAGGAAAAACATGGCGAATAGTTACTTTTGAGAAACGTCACCGCGAACACCAAGCTAGCAACTGATTCAGCTAGAATATGATAGCATAGCAATAGAGTACCAATAGGAATCACTGTGGTCTAAGATAGGGAAAGAAGCGGTTCATGAGTTTGATAAGGGAATGACGTCATCTTTCTAGGCAACGGTCAAGGTCACTTTCGTCCTTCTCACGATTTTCATGCTGGTCAAGGATATTATCATATTTATGTTATTATATTACTACTTACATTATTTGTTCAGTATCATACATGATATAGACTGAAGGATTTCGATATCCTGTGGGGAAAAAGCGTCAGCGATGAATTGAGACTGGACCCCGTCAGTTGTGCATTGAAAGAAACTATAGACAGAAGAACAATGAGCTGAAGTCATTTGAGAGCGACTGCATGGCCAGTGGGGACGAACGGGGGTGATTATTGAAACTGTCCACAGAAATCATCAAACTGAAAAGTAATGCTCAGGTCAGGGTCAAAGTCAGGGCAGGGAACTGTTACGTAACAGCTCCCTGGTTAGGGTTAGGGTAAATATTGTATAGTTGGACCCATTCGTCCTAGTAAAAAATCATACGACCAGTGCATATTTTTAAAGAACTCGGTGCAACTGATCCAATCAGACACAAAATAAGGACTTTGTAGAGAGGTTGGCTAACGGACTATTGTACAGCGGATCATCCATCGATGTCGCTAAATGGTTGTGTAAAAAGATGTCTGGTTGTGTCACGGCGAGTTGGGTCGTCGATTGGCAGAGTCCAGGCTAAATAACTTTCCTCTACATGGAGAAACGATATAGATGTCAATGAAATGCTAATAACCATCTTCCAACAATTTTTATTTGTTTTGATGGCTTTTCCGTCTGTCTGTATCTCCGTTTTGTCTGTCAGTGTGTTCATTAGCTAGTCACGTGCATGCATCCAAAAGCAATCATTAAATCTTCAGGTTGTTCAAGTTTTGATGGATTGTAACAGATGAGTTACTCATCATTCAATTTTTTCACATTGCAACATTATCGAAGTTTCCATTGAATAGAACAATAAGGACAAAGGCCTCCGCTAGGCCTTGATATTTGTCGATATGACAATGACTAAAGAATAGTACCAGAAAAATTGCAATACTTGAGAAATTGCAATACTTGAGACAGGTAACGTTAGTGACCTTTATTATAATTATAAGGGAAATATTGCATTTGTCTGGCTTTTTATTGAATCTATCCTCGTTTCCTTGCAATCGTGTCCCGTTCGATGAAAGAGAGGTAACTAAGAAAAACATTCTACCCTCCGAGCACTAATTAACGAGTAATAAACCTTTCTGTAACAACTAATAGATTTGTTCACCCAAACAATTATGCATGCAAAACCACACCTTCATCACCCCAGATTTGAAATCTACTAATCAAATCATTTCTATCACATTACGTCAGGCAATAACAAACGCCTTCTACGGTATGTACAAAAAGTTCGGAATATACAAACTAAGTAGTAAGTGGGAATTACTACTACATGTCTTTATTACTGAACCATGGAGTTTCTATTTGACAACCTAACGGAACTACTGTTATATTACAGTAGGTGGTCTCATCCCCTCCCTGGTATACTATACTCAAAGTTACAGCTATTCCGTAATTCGAATAGCAGACCTTGGACCTTTGCAGGTTTGATTTACTTTCGAAACAGCCGGATGTATAAGAGACTGTTGGTGTTTCGACAATGGTACAAATGAAAATTTTACGAACCTGTGATGCCAGTGGTTACCACTTGTCCAAAACAAAAGAAATATACAAGGCCCTACAAGTCTTTCGCAGATAAATTAACAAGTTTGTAGTGACTCCCCTGTAATGACTAACAACGCACACTGACGTAGCCCTTGTTAGGGCTATTCGGCCATTTCTTTTTGACGCATTACATGCAATATAGACTAAATTTTACCCGCCTGCTATCTGCACTGCTTCACTTTACCCGTTCTCCCCTTATCATTCCTCTGTTCTCTGAACAGTGGCGTGTGAGATAGAGTATTAGTACAAGAAGCCTGGTGTAACCTCTGCTACAAGTGTTTTGCTATATCGGTGATCCGACCCAACAGGGTGAACACTGACGGTGAACCAGGGAGCCTCTAACGCTGCGTCTCCATGTATGAGTTTTGAATTCCAATATCCTGTACAGCACGGGGCTGTACAGAAACTGTGGTGGTAGTTTGTTGTGAGCAGGGTCGTTGGAATTACGGAAGGTCAACACGTATTGATTAATGGGTGCATGTATGTCATGAAATGACCACTCTTCCTAAATGAATATGCAGCAGTACGAACGTTGCATAGTGTGGGCGAGGCTTATCGTTCTATAATGAGCCCGTTAGATACAAAAATTCCTGCTTCTTTCTTTCCACATTTCGTGAGATTAGTGCTGATCTGCTGCAAGTTATTTGTGTTCCATGTTTGGAAAGGGTAAAAGACCACAATGGGATTAAATTAGAGTCACGTCGAGGTACTTTTTCAAAAGCAATAATTTTGGCAAACCCTAGCTGTCATGGTCACGACCAATCGCCTCTCTCATTCCCTATCTATGGATGCCGTTGCTACAGTTCAGTGTAAAATAGCAAAATCATGCACAACCCCAACAGAAGCATTGAGTCCAATATGGGTATAAACTTCTCGACTAAGAATTTCGATTTTCCGTTTTCTCGGGGCTAGTCCAGGAGCGTAGCTACGGGGAGGGGGGACTTGGGGCCTCGACCCCCAGATGTTTGTTAGGCCCTCCCAAAAATTGTATGTGTCCGAATAAAATGTGTAAGAATTAAGGACGGCGGATCGAAGCCGTGACCCCCCCCTGATACCTAGGCCCGGTAGCGTGTTCAAAGGGGGGGGCCGGGGGCACTGCCCCCCCACCTCTGAAGCCAGTCGGGGGAAAATCTCTTAGTCGGGGGATTTAAGGGTTAGGGGAAGAGAAAAAGATTGAAGAGACACTGAACACTCAACAGGGATGGCGCCAGGTGGGGGTAGGGAGCCCCATCGGGGAGTCTTAATCGATACGATAGAGTGTACAGGCAGTCCCCGACGGTGCCTGAGAGAGGACAATTTCTCTAATAAGAACCCAAATTTTTCGGCGCGCTAAGTACGCGCGCTGTATAGTTACTCCAGGATCTTCAGCAGTTCCATTCCACATTGCTAGAAAGCACATGTCCTGCCAACCTTACCAAGAAACATGAAGGCAGAGAACACTGTTCATGTGGAGGTCGAAAATTTCATCGCATGTCGCTAAGCCTAGTTGCTGTTCTCTAATGTGTGTCATGCGGTACGGTCAGTTTGTGAGCGACTCACGGACCAAAGTTTAGCTGTTTCATAGGGTAGTCCAAGTGTTTCGATAATATGTATGTTATCCCCGATATGGTCTAGAACCCCTACAGTTTTTCTTTTTTGTTTTCTTTATGTTCTTGATCACATATCCTTTTTGTGTAAACCTACCAAAAATTTTCGCGCGCTTTGCAAATTTAAGTTTCAGATTCGAAAGAACACTATATAAAGTGCGCAACTCGGCTCATGAAGTATTAAGTGATATTATGTAAAATATGCCCTGAAATGGCATGGGATAATAAGTCATATCCCCTTGTCACCACCTCTTCGACAGAGGGGCTGTCGAAGCTTGGGGTGGCTGGCATGGCCCAGCCCTCTGAAAATTCTGTCGCCACCCATGATCTGTTTACTTATTTTGGCTTTCAAAGGGTCATTTCTACAATGAAACCCAAGATTCCGGTACGCTTTGCCCACTCTTCCACAGTTCTGTTACTTATAGCTAAATATAATACAAACCATTTCCACCTTTTCAAGTAACTGAAGAAATAGAATTCATGAATTTATGTAAAAGTTGGGAATTTCACCTCATTTCACGTTATTCAGTCAATGTTCTCTTGGGTCTGTTGTGCGATACGGCTATAGTGACAAGAGGAGATAAGTACAATGTAAGTTATGCCCGATAGGGACCAACTGCTCGGACAGTTGACCTTTATTAGCTTTTAATAATTATACCGATTCTTTTTAGTGAAGGATAACCCAAAAATTTTTCGCCCGCTTTGCAATTTCACACTTTAGATTCTGGGGAAAACATTAAATCGCCCCGAAACTACGTTCCTCTAGTATATACACCCATTTTTATGAAATATATGTCCTGCAATGGCATGGTTTAGTACACAAATTTTCTTCAGATCCCTCCTCACCATCCCCTTGACGGCATCGGGGCTGTCGGGGCTTCAGGTCGCTGCCTCCGCCCGTCTGGCCACCTGTCGGGCAAATCCTGGCGCCATCCCTGGCACTCAAAACTTAAAAGTAGCCTACAGAATGATATTAGAAGTGAATTTTTTCATTTTTTGGTCGTTTACCAAAGGATAGAGCTCTTCCAATTGTCCTCCAATGAATAATCAGACAGGATGCTATCAATATCAATATCTGTCTCAAATGGTGCAGGTAGGCCTACTATCATTAAGTTCCCTTCGCCCTTCGCGCTAGTCACTTTAACCATCTGTAATGGTAAACTATATAGGTTTAAGGATGAAACAGCGCTGTTACTTTTGCGATCATCTCAAGCAGCCTTCTTGAATGGCCTCGTGATCTTTAACGTACTCCTGTCAATGTATGTGACACATACCGGTACTGTAGCACACTGCAGCTTTCAACGCATAGAGGATATCCTGAACTCTCCGTCACTGACACCGAATTTTACAAAATCTGAAACAAACGAAACCTGATCAATAAGGCCTCTAGAACCAGTTTAGGGCGGTCTTATTAGCTTATGTTGCAGGAGCTTATGTTGCAGGGGGCGAAGCCCCCGGAAGCCCCTGGACCCCATGCGTGCAAACTCGCGCTTCGCGCTCGTGGTGCACCTTCGGTGCACTTGTCACACCCCTCCATGTCAGTCGGGGGAATCACAGGTTGTGCCCCCCACCTTCGAAATCCTGCACACGCCACTGCCTAGACCCCCCCTAAAAATTTCATTCTAGCTACGCCCCTGGGCTAGTCTAACGGACGTTTTCACTTGTAACTACACTCCTGGACAAAAATTATCTAGGACAGTGCCCTACCCGTCTTCTATGTTTTTTGAAGACAAATGCCACTCCAGGTGGATAAGAAAATAGAACGCGTTTTGTTTTCTCAACATTGGGGAAGGAGTAAAGGAAAAATCATCCTGAAAGCATTTTACAGTCCCGAGAATGTCCCAATAATTTTGTCCAGGGTTGTAGTTATACTTAAGACAGTCTACAAATCAGCAAAAGAAGATATCATGTTAAATATTTACTTACTTTGCGTTGGTGTCTTCAAATTCACATGAGTCATGAATATGATTATATGATTATCCACCCAAACAGTCTGTATAGCTTCCTATAGGCTTGAAAAACTAAAGTGTATAGCGTAGTGCACAACTCACAACTTTCTTTGTCATTAGTAAGCCGTGGTACTTTTGTAGTGGGAACCGGTTCCAGCGACTTTGTATTCTCAATCAGCTCGCTGTCTCAGCCTACTTGTAACAGGGAGCTGTGAGAGATATCGATTCAGAAAATCGATAAGACAAAGTCGCATGGATGAGAATATACCGTACCCCCTGTGACGAGAATATGTCACATTTTAGTACGACTCACATGCTAATCACTTCAAGTTCGAGCCTAATGGTATAATACTAAAACCAATATCTCACAATAACGTGGAGGCGATACATGTTGATATGATAAATATTAGTCACAGATTACACAACTAAGGTGAATTTTGTTTCTACAGTCCTCGGCAAAAAATAATGGGACAAAAGAAGCGATACAAGTAAAGGTTAGGCCACCATCCCCTTATCTGCATCCCTGTCCCCCTATTCTCGACAAAAGTACATGGGACAAACCCCGCTCCTCGTATCAATGTTGCGGCAGCCCAACGTGCTCTGAGACTTTAACATTGATACGTGGAGCAGGCTTTGTCCCATGTACTTTTGTCGAGGACTGTAGACAGTGGCGCCGGCACGGGGGGGGGGGCATGGGGGGCGCGTGCCCCCTCAATCGATTTCAGAAATTTTTTTTTGAAAATTTTAAAATGATCCCAGAAGGTGTTTAAGCTATAGATTCCTGTAGGGGGTAGGGTGAGGTGTGTTTTCAGCCAAATGATGGATCTATTGTAACCATTTTCCATCACAAATGGTTCTCAAACTATCAGAATTATCGCAAATCCTTAGCAAACTTTCAAAATTTTCGCGCTCTCCGCGCGCTTCAAACCTTACCTCAATATTGTTCTAATTATCAATAATTTCCGGTAGCAACTCCCACAGAAGCACATCAACAGAAGCTGAAAGCTGTTTACGAATTTTCAGGTAAACTCGGACTGGCTTTGTGACTGGCAAATAGGTTTGTTGGGGAATTGAAAGTGTCTCGATGCAGAGCATGAATGCAGGTTTTGTCATGGTTATCTTATTTAATGAAAAATTTCGGCGCGCTTCGCGCGCATTCATCACGGTTTTCACTCCAACTTATGACCATTATTAAGGTTATAACACATGCAACTATTCTGATCACAACACTTTTCCGAAAAACAGAGGTACATCCCCAACATCTGTAGGGGCCTATGGGATCTTTCAGTCTAATTTGTAGCATGATGTGGAAGGTTGAAAGTGCGTATTTGCCGTTATACATTTTTCAAAATTTTTTACCCAGCGCTTCGCGCGCAGCCTCTACCTGTATAGATGGTGATTGTTAATGCACTTACGAAGAAAAAAATATTCTGAAACGCGCCTTTTAGTGCTTAACCCCTTTTGCTTTACCTATGGGCAAGGGTCTAATATCACTTCCCTGCACCTATACTCTCTCTCATTCCGCATTGATGGAAGATGTTCGTCTGGATTTTCTTTCAAACTTAGTAAAAATACCATTGTTGTAACGTGCTCGACATTATACTCTATAGTACCATTTGGATGTCAGGTAATATCATATCAGTGCCCAATTTTATATAATTAATCCAGAGGCCTTCCAGGAGGCACTATACAGGTGTCTGTCAGTATTAGATACCCTTTTATAATTCACAATGAGACAAAGGAAAATTTTCGTAATAGTCCAAGAATGTTTCTGTGGACTCCACCCACGTATTTTGTCGTAAAAACTTTCCCCGAATAGAAGGCATTAAAGCCTAGCCAAAAGGGGGGCTTGGCGAGGTTTGTTGACAACATACCCTTCTCTAAGACAACACACTCTCCTCTTTCACCTAACCAAAAATTAGAATTCACTAAATTATGGATATTTTCCAGCCATGTATGATCAGTTCCAAAAATATCCTAAAGATAACACCATTTTGCATCTAAGCAACTTTAAATTACCAAAATTTCTCAAAGGGGAGGGGGCCAGCCCCTCCCCTTAGATCCCTCCCCCAGGACGGCACCTTTATGTAGTGCCAAAAAGGATTCCACACTGCTGTATACCATCGCAGGGACGCACACTCTCTTCTTTCTCCTAACCAAAAATTAGAATTCACTAAATAAGGATATTTTCCAATCATATAAGATCACTTCCAAAAATACTCCAAAGATAGCACCATTTTGCATCTAGGCAACCTTAAACTAACAAAAATTTCTCAAAGGGGAGGGGGACACCCCCTCCCCTTAGACCCCTCCCCCAGGACGGCACCTTTATGTAGTGCCAAAAAGGACTCCACATCGCTGTGAGCAATCGCAGGGGCGCATAAAAATGGTAAATTTAAGCAGACTGGGGTGGGGCGGGGAAACTGAGGTGGCATTATGACATCATCTGTTATGCCCCCCCAATCACCAAATCCTGGCGGCGCCACTGACTGTAGACCAGGGGGTCTCAACTATTTGGGGCCGAGGGCTAGTTTAACTGGAGTTTTTAGGTGGTAATAATTGAACCTAGAAATTTATAAATAGTTTTCCTAAGTTATTGAACGATTGAGCTCTGTATTCTCCTGCTGGTCATTTTAGTGCCCGTGGCGGGAAAAAATTGCCGGCGGTACGCCACTTGGGAATTGGGTCCTATAGACGCTTCAGAAAATGAAGTGTCACGCTTAAGTTGTGCTGTATAACCTGTACCGTATGTGTTTATTTTCTTGTAAGCTTCGTCAAGATACAACTTAACTTTGTCAAGATACTTGTTATGGGCGCAGTACATAGCTGCAGCCCTCGGCCCTTTTTATCTGTAGGACAGACAGTCAACTACAGCCCATCAAATTAGTGGTTACCTATCATGTAAAACACTTTTGGAAAAAGAAGTTCTGAACCATTCTTCCTAATTTTGACCTCGGCTTTTGAAAGGTAATCCTTGGTTCTCCGTGGCAGCTCCCTGATTCTCTTTAGTCACTTAACTCTCTCACCTATTTCAGTCTGCATCATAAATCCTGATTTTTAAACAAAATTTTACATTCTTGGAAAGGTATTTATGGTTACCTGCCAAGATAAAAATAAAAATAAATAACTTCAGTTGCCCGGTTATTGTCTTTGGGCTATGTTAGCTCTATCTATTATTTAACCAGTATAATATCTTTTGTACCTTTGATCAGGATATATAGGTGTGGCGCCCTTTAACATATTGCACACATTGTAAATATGTATCACATTCTTTTGTCATCCTATGCATCAGAAAGTTTCACAAATATTGGTCATGGGATAATTTGTTATTGTGAAGAAAGAAATGAAATTCCGTTATCTTTATGAAAGGAAATGTAACACAGCGACTCTTTAAATTACAATTACCACTTGTATCTCAACGCGGTGAGCTCAGAGATGGGCAAAACATCACGAAGTGCAAAACGAAGCAACCCAGGGATTGAAAAAATATAGCGATAAGTACCGTTTGTTATCATCGGAAAGGTGTTAAACAGTGCAAAGCCCTACAAGACCAACAGTTTGTAGTCTCGCGGACCTTCGATCTCGTGGACCTTCGGTCTCGTGGGATGCCCCCGAATCTTTGACTTTGTGAATAACTTGACTTTCATGGGGCCTGTTTCTAGGGCCATTGTCTTTTAGCACTAGCTGTCCGATGAAGAAGAAACCGTCTATACCTATCGGTTTATCACCCACGGAGGACAAGGGGACATGTCAGCCGCAACATTTTTAGTGGGGGACATAATATCAAATGCCCCCAATATTTAGAGGTATACAGAAAAAGTACTACTAGTCTGTTGTCGGTTACACACATTTTCGATATGAATAATTGTGATATTAGACTAGTAATGGCATCAGGGGAATTTTAGATCAGAAATATATGATCTGTGTCCTTTAGAATGCACAAAATTGCTTGGCTTCCAGGGGCTTTGCCCCTGGACCCCAGCAGGGGACCTATGGTGGTCCCCTGTGTACTCCTGGCCGGAAGTGAGAAGTGTTCACTCAAGCAGGTGTCTGTCCCCCCAATAATTTTAACAGATCGCCGCCCCTGATATCATCTACTATTCCTCGACTGTGTTTAGTGCAGGAACTTGAGGCATATCCCCACAAGGAAAGGGGAAAAGTCCAGTACATGTCCTCTAAACCCTGTAGCAGTACTTAATTCCTAACTCAAGATATCTCATTTTAAAGATCTCCGGTACTCATCAAGATCACAGAATGTAATGTAAAGTGGGTACGTTGCCTCAAAATCCCTTTGTATTTGTGTACAATTTAACTACGCCTTTGTCCTTGAAATTGGAATTTATGAAAAAGTTAAGAGCTAGCTGAAGTTCTGCAGATAAGTCCAATTAACCAGAGCTCTTTGGGCTAGTGTGTCCGTCTGTTTGTAGCGAAAATGCCACCGTAAATCATCGCACAAACGTATTGTTTGTAAGGTTTTGTTACTGATGAAATAGCGATGGAAATTCCGTTGAAAGGTGATGCTTGTCCAGTAAGACATGGTGTTCACCATTATTTGCTATACGCACGCTAATCTCTCTTAAGCTAACCGCACACTACACGACTTAGCACACCGCAACCCAACTCGATCGTCGGGTCGCCAACAGTCGTGAGGTGTGCAAGAGTTTAAGACTGCGACTGGCAGTTTTAAGATCAGTTTTAAGTCGCGCCGACTTCAGTCGGGAAGAACCAACATGTTCGTTCTTCCCGACTGAAGTCGGCGCGACTTAAAACTGGTCCTAAAACTTTCATTCGCAGTCATTAACTCATGCACACTATACGACTGTTGGAGATCCGACGATCGAGTTGAGTTGCAGTGTGCAAAGTCGTGTAGTGTACGGCTGGCTTTACTAGAACTTACAGGCCCATACACAACCACCATGATCACTGTTATGTACCGTGACTACCGATCTAGGGTCCATTACTAAAGTACGAAGTTCCCTCCTCGACACTGGCCACAGTGTACCATGTTATCGTCACACGTGATGTGTATATAGCGCTTACTGAGACCGTATATAACTACAAACAAGTTAAACATTGAAAGAAAATGGCAAGACAAATTGGCATTTACAAGACTGCTAAATGTGGTTGTGGAATTTTGAAAACAAACACTGATATAAAAATCGATGTTTCGACATATATTCAATAAACCAACCGCTATTCGTTACATATGTCGATTACCTTACGGTCTGTGAGCACCGGTTACTTCTCAAACAGAATACTCTTCGCGGGGAAACTTGTAGGGGAAAGCAGCCTAAGAGTGAAGAGACTTGCACACCCATCGCTGACCAAATACCGCTTTGTTAAGGAGAGACTTCATTTGTTTTAACTTGACAAGTCTTGAATCTGTTGAACTGTACTGAGGAGCAGGAAGTATACTGATGATGGCATGCATGCGACACTTATCGGACTCTTCATCAGGGAGCCTGTCACAAGTTCAAGAAATTTCCTCCGCACCAAAATATTTACTTACAAATGTAACACCTAAACTTTTGAAAAGCACAGTATATACCAGTGTTGTAGTCGAGGCTACAGGTCCCGAGGCTACACCCTCCTGAAACGAGGACAAGGCCACACCTCCAAGGCCGACGTCAAGGCCCGAAGCCAGTCTACCACATATGACTTCAATATGGTCCTTGAAATAGCGTTCAATTGCCATGAAATTGACATTTTTCCAAGTTTGCCTGAAATAGACAGTTTTTGCAGATCCTTGTATTATACGTCTATATTAACATTTGAAGGGATCAGTCAAAATGTTCTTCTCTCTGATTTCAATAAAAATAAAGTACCCTACTCATTCAAATTACTGAATATCCCAAAATTTCCCGAAATTCATCTCATTATACCCCAAATATAGCCAAAGAACATTGACGTGTCCCGATTTTCAGGAAACTTCAATTAAAGTGGAAACACTGTAATTGGTAAAGGGGTTTGCTCTTTAAAGAGTCCTTGATGAGGATGTTTCTGCCCTTCCTGATCCTTTCCCTTCTAACTAACCTAGGCTTTTTTGACATAGACAAGTCACGCATGCGACACTGCACTCATAACGCTAACACAGTTTGACAGTCTTAGCCACATAACAGCTATCTTTGCTAGAGCATGTGGCTAGACCTATTCCATTGGTTAAGATGACAGCTTGGCATACTCGCTAACATTGCATCTATACTATGCATATACCCTTAAAATATCCCTATGGCTTGTTCTTTGTCTCGTGTTCATTCGGAGTCGTCCAACCATGTGGGGTTAATTTCATTTTTTCGACTGCAGTGGGAGGATAGCCAGCAGAATTTTTTTTTTAAAAAACGCTCCCTATATGGTAGGTAAGTCTCATGTCCTATACACGGCTACAGAAGCATATCAGGTTGGGACTGGGGGTGCCGCCCCTGCATTCGCGCAGAAAATTTGCTATTTTCCAGAGCCCCCTAAGCTATATAGGCCTACGCTACCAAAATAAAAGTTGTGCTGAATCCCCTCCCCTCCAATTCGAAGTATCCCCGTACGTTCATAAATGACTATCTGTTCACGGTAATTGAATTTTACATTTTGTCACGCAGTATTATCCTTATTATGTGGCTTCAACGTATGAAAAAGCATTCAGGTTTCAATGCTTCATATAAGGTACCTGAAACCAGGGAAACCCTTACAGCTCCCTGCTAAAACTAACGGACGAGCTCGCACACTTGCCAGCTACGCAGTCAACTATAAAATCGCCATTACAATTTGTACTAGAAAATCCCCCCCCCCCCCACCCCAAAGCAGAAAAGGGCCAAGTTTTAATTTAGATTTTCTGTTAAACGATTTTCCATAAGCGTTTCAATAATGATGTACTTCCTCTATGTCTCTACGACTTTAGCGTGTTGTTTGCTTGCAACATTGTTCAAGCCCAATAGCTATATGAGTAAGGAACATAACTCGAAACTTAAGTTTTGTGGGAATTCTTCAATGAAAGTAACTGAAATGAGATTAACTGTTAGTACTAACGACGAAAGTGAATACGTTAACATTTTTGTAATGCGACAATTGGCAAAGAAAAATGATCGACTTCAATGAAAGATATTCTTTCATTGATATACGTATTGCGGTGATCCTAGTTGACTGTATTAAACAAGATAAACAAAATTACCGTCGGGAACGAACATTGTCTCAGTATTTAGAATGTTCGGTCTCCTTCCTAACAACCAGTCTGATGAGAGGACCGCTTACTCTGTTATCAACGGAGATCAAGCCCAGAAACACATGAGTAGAAGATACAGATTTGGAGAGGGAGAAGTTATCCGACGATCATCACTAAAATATTAACTTTGCTGAGTGGTTCTCGATACCATAACAGAGTTACTAATACAGATGAAAGGTGATATTTGACATTCTCTTTAAAATGAGCACCAAATGAAAGCCATGGTTTAGCGGTTATGCAAGCGATACGCAGACGATACGTTCTTTTACTATAGAGAAAGACCCGTATGTAGTACGCATTGTCATCTTGAAGTTGCTACGGTAACTGTCATCTATTTCCAAATTTTTGCTGGTAAGATACCAGTAAACGTAACTTAGTAGGGCGTGGCTACGTAGGAAATAATGCCTGGGATTTTGTAGTTCTATGTTGACAGTGTAAACAAGGCAGCCTATTCAACTATATTCTGCAAAGTTGGTTTGCGTCATGTAGATTTGTGTGCGTCACAATTATTTGTTTTGTGTGGCTCTGTGACGTTATGATATATTTATAGTGCATGTCATCGTTTTTGGCAAATGCCGTCCCCCTTTCAGTCTTTTGGCCTGTAACAAGCAAATTATGATATTCGAAAAGTGTAGTCTATAAAATATTAATGGCATTGGTTGTAACTGGTTACTGTTGCTGAAAGTATTAGCAAAACTGATTTGGGTTTTCTTTTAGGGAATAGGGGTCTTTTCTTTTCTTTTTTTTTTTATATTTTTTTTCTTTTATTGTTCTCTTCAATCGATGTATATACACATCTACGTCACAATTATTTGCAGATGACAAACACTACCTATTTCTCGCACTTTTTCATCCATGATAACATATCGTAATCTACCAAATATATCGCGCAGGGACTTCCCAAAATTTTATAAATGCCCTCAAGTTTACCCTATAAAGCAGGCCCGTAGCCAGATAAGGCATTGAAAAGGGATGGTAGCGTCCAGGGGGAAGAAATTTTTTTCAGGGGCGAGATATTATTAAAATGCATTAAGCAATGGTAATATTTTATCTTGTAGGGGGGATCTAAAATTTTTCCAGGGGATTCTTCCCCTGGTGCCCATCCCCTGGCTAATGTCTTGCTCTAAAGGTTAAAGATGTGAACCCCCCCTTCCTTTCGGGCGGCAGAGCCGTAAACTCGGGAACCGGGGCGCAGACATCGCCGAACCAGATGGGAAAGGTGACACTTCTATTGCATGCAGCCAACGTGATCTGAGCTGCCGAAGTACACTAGTTTGTACTAACATTATGTGGGTCTAACTTATTCACTCAAACTCTTTGCATGGATATTGTAGATAAAGATTATGAGTTGCTACACTATGACACTGGCACGCTAGTTTATTTTATGCCCAAACTTAAATTTACTATTGAAATATTGACTAAGAACCTACTGTAGTTTCTGCCGAATATGAACTTGAAACAAGCATTCAGACTCAGAGCCGTCGCCAGCGGGAGGGCGTGGGGGGTTGACACCCACTCCAACCCCATTCACAGATCCAGTCGGCACCATGAAGGGAAGAGGAGAGGATAAAGATGGAAGGAATGGGCAAAGGAGAAAATAGAGAGAAGTCAAAAGAAAGAGTTAATAAAGAAGGAAAAAGAGGAGAGAGAGGAAAAAGACAACGAAAGACATAGAGGGAAAGACGAAAGAAAAAAGTGTGTGTGTTGGAGGGGGGGGGGGGTATGAGGGAGAACAAATGGGAATGTATGTAGTCTATAGACAATTCCTGTCCATTATCCATATTTGAGAAAATCCATTAAAAACACAAGAAATATAAATATACCTTCGACGGAACTGCACTCAGACAGTAAGCTTCTCAAACATGCCAAAAGTTGTCCATGGCAGTGTGATATCGTGTCACAGTGAGTCGAGAAAATGTTACACCATGCAGTCGGCAAAATGAAGGAAAGATTGAAGAAGGCATGAAAAGGAGAGAAACAAGGGAGGCAAAACGAATAGAGTAGCAGCCGAGTACGGTTTGAGAGTAAAATTCTGGCCACCATGACCCTTTTCCACCATACTGCCGTCTAGATTTGTATGGACCCCCCCCCCCCATTTGAGCTCGAGTCAAGTCAGTGAATCTTTAGAAAAGTTCTACATGAGTCAAATGAATCGTGGGAGATAGCAACTCGAGTCAGGGACGTAGCTAGGGTCATATGTTTGGGGGGGGGTGTGAAGGTCCCAAATTCCGACTGGATAGATATATTTTCCAACTGAATGGTGGCGCGTAAATTGCACCATTTTTTATGCACCCTGCGTTTACATACGGCAGTAAGGATCCTTCCCTTGTCACTACATAATGGTGCCGTCGTGGGGGAAGGGTCTAAGGGGAGGGGTTGACCCCTCCCCTTTGAGAAATTTTTGTTAATTTAAGGTTGCTTAGATGCAAAATGGAGCTATCTTTGGGATATTTTTGGAGCTGATCATATATGGCTAGAAAATGTCCATAATTAAATGAATTCTAATTTTTCCGACTGGTTTGATTCTTTTTCCAAATGAGTGGCGGCCCGTAAATTGCATTTCCGTTTTTATGGGCGTTACTTTTGTATGATACAGCAGTGGTGATCCTTCCTTTGTCACTTCATAAAGGTGCCGTCCTGGGGGTTAGGCCTAAGGGGAGGGGGTGTCCCCTTCCCCTTTGAGAAATTTTTGTTAAGGTAAATTTGCTTAGATGCAAAATGGTGCTATCTTGGGATACTTTTGGAACTGATCATATATAGCTGGAAAATGTCCATAATTTGGTGAATACTAAGATTTGTTGAAAGTAGAAAGTATGTTGTCTAAGAGAAGAATACGTTGTCAACAAACCTCCTAAAGCCCCCCCCCTCCCCCCACACACCTTTTGACTACTTTAATGCCTTCTATTCTGGCATCTATTGCTGGCATATACCTGTATAGGCCTCCTTGAAGCTCTGGATCAATAATATAAAATGAGGCAATGACTGGCATCTAAATAATAATATAGAGTATGACGCCAAGCACTTTACATCTATCGTATTTTTACCAATTTTGAACGAAAATCGAGACGAACAATGGGGAATGGGCGGTAGGGAGATGGGGGGAGGGAGAGTATAGGTGCAGAAAAATGATAGCCTACTAGACCTCCCAGACAGGTATAGCAAAAAGGGTTTAGGACTAACAAGCGCGTTTTCAGAATGTGCACATAGTTTATGCTATAAAAGTTCTCTGGTACGTTGTGCTTATAATGTTCATAAGTGATACAACGTGGATTGTGAGGATTGCGCGCGAAGCGCGCCGAAATTTGGGGGTATACTTCAATGCCAAAATGAAAAACCTGCACGCAGACTCAGCCAGGGGTGGTGCTTTGATTTGCCGACATGGGGGGGTGCCCTGACTGGGGGCCAGCTACTCTAAGTCCCGACAGATGCAATGGGTTGCCGAACTCAAAATATAAGGCGCGCGAAGCGCGCCGAAAAATTTGGGGTTATGTTGAATTTTCATTAAGGAAAGTTGAAAAAGTTTGGGCTTTTATTCAAGAATCTGGACAAAACCAAGAAATTTGTTCGGGTGACTGCATGGTCGTCGTCGGGGATTACATTCTTTATCTTACCCATTAAGGATCTCCTACGAAACTGAAAGATCTTTTTCTTACAAAATATGTTTGCCACGATGGCGAGGCTGAAGAAAGAATCTTCTAAAAGTTAGGAAAAAGAGGAAAGAACTTCGGAATGATGCATGCATTTTCGTGTTTCTCTAGAATCACGCCTACACGGAAGAACAACATTTGTGAAAACGTTGAAATCCAATATGTTTGAAACGGGGGCGTTACCACTAGATAGAACTAGAGATGAAAGCGCGCGTAGCGCGCGAAAATTTTTTGAAGTTATAGAAAAAATCGTTACAGAACTTACTGGCTACGGGCCTGATAAATAGACGTTTGGAATATTTTCTGAGTATATCTATGTCTTCACCAATATTAGTCTATAAAAAATTGGAGACGCGGGGGGGGGGGGGGGGCTAAATTGCCCTTACTCCCATAGAACTGTGTCTGGTATAATTACCTTAATAATGTTCATGAGATTGATTGTAAATCGTGACGCATGCGCGCGAAGCGCGCCCAAATTTTCATTAAATAAGATTTTCATAATAAAACCTGCATTCAGAATCTCCATTAAAATACGTTCAATTGCCCAACAAACCAACATGCCACTCAAAAAGCCAGTCTTTTACCTGGTAATTTGTAAACAGCTTTCAACTTCTGCTGTTGTGCTTCTCCGAAAGTTGCTATCGGAAGATATTGATAATAAGAAAAATACTGAGGTCAGGTTTGAATCGCGCGGAGCGCGCGAAAATTTTGAGAGTTTGAGAAGAATTTGCGAAAAAGGACAGCTTTAATTTGATTTTACGTGAAAAAAATAACGTTTGGTATTATTCTCACTTGGTCTAGTTGGAAAATATATGCAAAGTTGACATAGGCTTAGTCGGAAAAATGTACTAGACTGAGATATCAGAAATTCCAACTGGCATTTCAGATTTTCCGACTATCGTCGCTCTGGCGAACTTTGGGGGGGGGGGGGTGAGACACCCCTCACACCCCCCGGTCGCGACGGCCCTGACTCGAGTCATGACTTATTACAATCCCGATGGCGTGCGTGCTAGCAGGCTAGTAGACGCTAAATCGGAGCAGTGACCAATTTGTGTTGTAGCGTACAATTTCATGCAAAACGTTTGGGATCAGGGATGGCGCCATGTGAGGGCCAGCGGCAGTAGTCCGGCACGAGGGTGGACATGGGGGACGTGCCCCAAGCAATTTCGATTTTTTGGTTCCTTGCGATAGCAAAAGGAACCTATGCAGTCAGCTTGGCGTGTGTGTGTGTGTATGTGTGTGTGTGCGTGTGTGTGTGTGTGTGTGTGTGTGACACTTGCTTCGGTACGCTGTAACTCAATAAGGGAAGGTTGGATGGAAGTTGGATTTGGTACGTAGGTTTGCCATGGTGAGAAGGCGTGCCCTATTGTTTTTGGTGGAGGTCAAAGGTCATTTGGGGTCGCCAGAGGTCAAACACCGAAAACCTTTTAATCACGATATCTCAATGTAGGAAGCTTGGATAGATTTCCTATGTAGTATGTGGATGCATTATGGCAAGAAGAGAAATGGCGTCATTTTTGGTGGAGGTCAAAGGTCATCTGGGGTGACTGGAGATCTAACACTGGAAACCTCTTAAACAAGATATATCTCAAGGTAGGAAGCTTGGATATATTTCATACTAGGTATGTAGATGCTTTGTGGTGCAAAGACAAATCATGGTATGTTTGGTGAAGGTCAAAGGTCATTTGGGATCACCAGGGGTCAAACACCGAAAACCTTTTAAGCACGATATTTCAATGTAGGAAGCTTGGATAGATTTCATACTTGGTATATAGATGACTTTTGGTGCAAGGATGAAGCCTAGTATGTTTGGTGGAGGTCATAGGTCATTTGAGGTCACCAGACACCTTTTTGACCAATTTTGTGCCACCCCTCTACTGTATTTTAACCAGTCTCACAAAATCAGCTTACCTCATACAGTACACTGCACTCCCTTTAAAACTGTCTGTGTACAAGAGGTCAATCCTGTGAGGTTGTTTAGGTTAGTTTAAAGGGAGCTGTCTAATGGGTTTCCATTGTGTGTACATGCATGCACTGTATGAGTCAACTATTGTGAGAGCAACTGTCAACTCCCTGTTCAAAGAATGGGTAAGTAAGGGCTCATGGTCAAGAGGTCAAATTTCATCACTTCATATACACACACAGTTGTTCTTCTGAGCAGTATTTGAACAATTTTTGTAGGTGGGTATGGCGAAAGACAGAGGAGTAATCATGTTACTAGCCTACGTAGCGCCTCTGTGGCTGCCGCCCATTTCGTAGGCTGCCGCCCTCAGTTTGTTTTTTCGCAGTGATGAGCTGAACGAAAAAACTTCGTCTGCTCGCGGGGTATCATGTTACTGGCTTGTTGTGTTGGGAGGGTTATACTGAAACATTTCCAAACAACAAATTATTAATTGTAGACGTGTGCTAGTCACAATCATCACACCTAAAAGTACCACACACTACTCAAAATCAAATGTTGAAAGCTACAGCAAGTGCATCAAAGCATCATTTCACATGTTATGGTTTGAGCTTGTGCACAGTCCATGCTCAAGTTTGGGGTCACCAATCCTCAAACACAGAACTTTTTAAACACCACATCTCAAGTTAGCAAGCTTGTATAGATTCCATATTTAGTGTGTGGATGCATTATGGCAAGAAGAGCAGTAGTGTCATTTTTAGAGGAGGCCGTCTGGGGTGACCAGAGGTCAGACACTGAAAACCTCTCAAACAAGATAGCTGAAGGTAGCAAGCTTGGATGGACTTCATACTTCACATGGTATTGCATTATTCCAGCTGAAAAACCATGAGGTTTGTCGAATGTATGTAGGCGTTACCATAGTAACAGTTAAACTTAAAACCAGCAAAATTTTGTTTGTATTTGTATGGTAATGCCTCAGTTTCATTACATGCAGCAAGGAACCACAGTGCCCATTGGGCTCTTGTTTTTAAATGAATCCAAAGCCGGGCGTTTAAGATACATGTTTCGGTAGGGGGTAGGATGAGGTGTGTTTTGGACTAAGTGATGGATCTATTTTACTCATTTTCTGTGATAAATCCGTTGCAAACCATCAAAATTATGGCTCGCTTCGCGCATTTACCTTCAAATTCTATTTTTAGTGTAATAGGCCTACCGTCTTAACGTATTTTATTCAAAGGTATAGGTTAACGGGTTTCATAACAAATCTAGTGCAAACTTCGACTCGCTTCTTGCCCAATTGCCACAGTTTACACTGCTTCATGTCTGATGACCCTTCCCTAGGACGATAATGCACAGAATTATCCTGGCCTAGAACTTCTTTATGAAAACTTCCAAGTCCATCTGAACCTCAGGCTTGCATCAAGAGACGGCTATATGTAGCAGTCTTATATTATGGGCAACATATGTAGCGTGGTGCTCATGGTTCGCCGAAGTATATATTCCTTATAACACGAGCTTATATCATCAAGTGCATTTGCAGATAATGAGCAATATGAAATATATAACTTATCAATCCCTCCCACTTTGTAGTATACCCTAACTCTCTTCTTGGGCATTCTTTATTAGAAGCAGTACATTTGGACGCTTTTTAAAATGAGTAAAACTACGATTTTTGTGAAGTGTTTGGTGTGCTCTTCGGAAGTATCATTTGCATATCAGTGAAAAGCATCACACTCAAGCCATGCCATAGCCAAAATATCACTAGACAATGACAATTTTTAAACATGAAATCAGTCCTAAGCCTTTGCATCTAAGCTACCTTACAAAACAAAATCTTCTACTAAAAGGGAGGGGGATATCCCTCCCTTAGACCACTCCCCCAGGACGGCACCTTCTCACTAGGTGACAAAAGAAGGGTCCCACCTCGGGTGCAAAGGATCGCCCACACGTGTATACTAACAACGACGTTCTGGTTTATCTGGAATAGGGTTAAGTCAAGATATCATCTTCTGCGGTACCTTACCCCCATCGCCACCCCCATCACCATACCCTGGCGACGCCATTAGACATCAGAAGTTCCACTTTTGCTGGGGAGCCTTAGTGTATACGATAAACCGACGTTCGGTTTACATCAGGGGCGTAGCTAGGATGAAATTTTTAGGGGGACCTAGGTAACAAATGGGGGGCTGGCACGGTCGAGGGTCAGGCTTGTCAAGACTATCTAAGCGGACCGCCACCATCAGTTGGCGCGGAGCGTGCAAGAAAACTTTTGGCTTTACAAACCCTCCAGATGGCCGGAAACGGCACTTCCCACGAGTTTTAAGCTGCATGTACCCAGCCTTGAAATTCGAATCTCATGTCTGCATTTCTCAAATAATAGGAAAAAATCAATCCATGAAAAATGGTAATACACAAGGCCGCACGTACACTTTTTTGCTAGGGGGCAAAAAAGTGGGCATTGTTGATCTGTGGCCGGGGGGGGGGGACTAAAGGGAACGGGTGTCTCCCTCCCCCATGGGGAAATTTGTAATTTAAGGAGGACGTTTAGATAGCAAATGGTGCAATGTTTCAGGGATTTCAGCTTTTAAAGGAAAACAAAAAATAGTTGTGACTTAGTGCGACAAAAGTCATTTTTGAGAGCATGGTGGATATGATGTGAAGCATGACCTCAGCCATTGAACTCCGTTGTGAGGGAGGGTTCAAGGGAGGGGAGGGAGTGTTATTGGTTATAAAACGTTTTTATGACTAAACTGGCACGTTTTAAAAACGTTTTTAAGCCATTGATGATTGAAGCTACCTATAGCAACAACAGCAACATTGTAGCTATGCATAATCGCACTTAGCGCGAGAATTTTAGGAAAGTAGGCTAGAAATACATCCTTATAGAGGTGTAAATGATTGGTGATGAGTACAGATATAGGCATGAAAATATTGATCTGCCTATTTGAAATTGTTTAAGTTCTATCATTACAATCACGGCTATTTCTTATATTTTTACTGCGTTTTCTCTGTACGGTATATTCTCAAAGTTGGAAACGGTGCACTTTGAAAATTTCTGGGGGTAATTGCCCGCCCCCGCTGTGTACGGCCGTGGATATCACATGAGCTGAGATAGTACAAGAATCATACTGAATTATGCATCCCTTTGCATTTATTCTGCCTGCAATTCTCCCATATTCACCTTCTAGTATACCTCTTTTACATTTGTCCATCACCCTGTCCATAGGCTACATGTCCACTACTCAATTACATGTCCCCTAGATCATACCATTTGTCTCCAACCTAGGGTTACCATATTTATTTTCTAGCAAGGAGGACATAGATCACTGTCCTGATGTAGGGGTCTAAGGGTGTCCCCTTCCCTTTGGAAATTTTTCCGGTTTTCAATGGTGTCTAGATGCAAAATGGTGCTCTATTTGTTCGGACTCAATTTATCGGTATATTACTTGGTCAGACCTATAATACCACCAGTAAATCTTTCAAACTATTTAACCCGCAAAGCAGAAGTAGGGATCATGTGGGAAACACATGAAATCCGGACCTTGCTGACAATTTTACAAATCCGTCCGGACCATGACGCCAGTGCGAACTAGTAAAAAGAGGACTTGTCGAAAACAATCGTTCTACAGTGCACTTGTCATGGGCAAAGAGAGAGACACGACATACTTGTTAAGGATAGATGAATTATTCGAACACAGTACCTAGCCGTACGGCATATTTTGTGTATGATACCGTATAGGAATGGTCTTCAGTGTATGGTTGCCATGTTTTCAGTAAATCAACCAGCCACCCGAAAGGCAGAAAGGGTCTAAACCTGACAATGTCACATCCGAGTTTGTCGTCGGGACGTTCGTTTCATCGTCCAAGTGAATTATATGCAAATTAAACGACAGTGTAGATTATATACCTAGTTTAGTGAATGTAGGCATTTTAAAGTTACAATTTGATTTCATACGTGCACAAAATGTGTTTTTCACACATTTACTTTTTCTTAATCCTTACACATTTTGTTTATTTAGTTATTTTTTGAAGGGAATACTTCAAAGTTTATTTCCCTTCAAACATTTATTTTTCTTAATTCTTACACATTTTATTAGGACACAAAAAATCTGGGGGGGGGGGGGGCTGACGAATATCTGGGGGCCTAGGCCCCCAGGCCCCCCCCCGTAGCTACGCCGCTGGTTTACATGATTTTTACTCTCTCAAAGGCTGATTCTTCTATATTACCTAAAATATTTGGAGCCCTTCGCAAACTTTTGAGTTTTGTTGTTTCCATTTCTTACAAAGTTCCATGCTAAACAGTGCACAGCCCTCATAAAGTAACCTATACCTAGTTTACACACTTTCCTGTAAAGACCTGAAATTTAATCGCCAACCGCGTTTGTTGTTCTCTTTTATTTATCGCAAAGAACGGTAAGCGGCGACGGCGGGTTTGACCATGATCAGACAGAGGATCCCGGTGATTTCACCGATTTGGGCCAACCACCTTGACAGCAGATGTATTTTATGGTGAAATGATAAATTTTGCTTGCTTGCGCAATTGGCACGCAATGCATTTCCAAAATAAGACTCCTAGAAAACACTAAATCAGCACCAAATAGTGTATGGTACGCAATTGTCCTGGAATGGTTCAGTATTACGGTTTTCTAACCAATCTGCTTTTTAGCTACTATCTCGACCTCCCTCGTAACCCATCGCTTCTGCAGGGACTTCGGGGTGTTGCTCCGTCAGGTAACTTGGCACCAATATCCTACAAATGGGCGCCACACCTGTTTGGGATATCAAATTATATACTGTTAAGTCTTTCTGTATCATTTTATTATTATTACTTTTCTTTCTTATCTTTCCTTTTCTTACTTTTAAGGTCGCTAGCTACGATAAACATTTTACTGTTTTTCTAGCGTCCAGTTTATAACTCTACATTTCACCATTGCATCTTGTTTTTAGCTTGCATCTTTGTAAATGTGTTATAAACGAAATAAACTGAACTGAACTGAACTGAACTGAACTAAATTGCTTCCTCATAATAGTGTCACACGCAGGGTAGATGCAAAACCGCAGTACGTGACAGATTTGTGTCAGAGCAGCGACTTCCTGCAAGCTAGAGTGTTCGTGATACCACGTTTTCTCCACATTCGCCGTGCACGTGGGTGGGAAACATTCATAATTATGGTTACAAAGCCTCTTTCTGACGTCCCAAATCCCCCCCATCGTAACGAGGTCGAGGTCGGCACTGAACCTGCACGTACAACATGACTAATCTTCCAATGAAATTCCTGGGTCCGCCACTGGTAATATGATTCCATCCAATTCCTTCCAAAGTGGTCTACAAATATCTTTTCCCAACTACATCTGGTATTTAATAAAAAAAAAAAAAAAAAAAAAAAACTACAGGCTAATCGTTTGCACAAGAAAAAAACCTCCTATAAAATGTATTAGAATCTGTTCTTCTAATCTGTGTTGAAAATGTAGGCCTAATACTTCGTGCACTTCACGCGGATCCGTCACTGCTGCTTAAAGGCAGTAGGCAGTCACCCCAATCAGAGTGAGTGTGCCCTGTTACTCTAGTTCATGATTGGCCAATTTTGATCATGTGACAATATTTTTGTTACTGAACTGTGAAATTCAAGGAGAGTTTCTCCTTCTTTTTTTACCTATTGTTTGTAATAGGCTATGTTCAAAATGTCTCCAGAGGTGTTTGTAATGCAATAAGAGGAGATTTACAAGAGTTTGCTGATTTTGCAAAGAAAATTTTGGGGCGACTGCCTATTGCCTTTAAGTTGGCATGATTAGGCATCTTCTTTCTGTATTATACCTTGAGTTATAATACTTTTCCAAGGCCACACACAACTCCTACAATCAGCAGTTCTCCCCATTCACAGTAATAAATCTCCCGTATCAGCAACTCGACCGGTTGTTAATCCGTTACAACTCCCTAGCAATTGTATTAAAAAATCCAAATTGTGATTTTAGTGGTCTATTTACTGCCCATTAAACCTTGAAGATAGTTAAATATTTCATTCTTATGTCCATAGTTTTGAAAATGGTTCAGAATTTAAAAGGGGTTTCTCCTCTGGTCACCATCCCTGCCTTACCTCTGTGCACGACTTGGGGCCCTTAAGCAGGAACCTGGGCCCTGCATACACTAGGCTTGCTCTGCGCTCGTGCGTCATTATTTCTGTCGACATGTTCTTCCCTTCAGTCGGCAAACCATGGCACCCCACCCCCAGTCAGAATGTCCTGATGGCGCCCCTATCCAAACTTTATACGAGTTTGGCATTGACATTAATGACCAATGTTTTTTTTTTATTTTTGTGCCTTTTATGTCCTTCTACAAAACTCCGATGCATTCACAATACCGATGCAAGCTAGGTCGGTCGTGCCCAAGTCTTCTAATTGTTGTCCTGAGCAAAACAATCTTAATTTGGGGCCACTAGTGGTGTCGAAACGATGCAGTGGGGGAGGGTTTCGGCCAGCTGACACACCTAACAGCAAATATGACACAGCTTCCAACTTTTAAACGACTCGGGTCAATCACATTATAGGTAATCAGACTTTTCATGATCATGATATGAGGTAAGGCTGGGGGTTTTGTGACGCAGCTGATAAGGGATAAGTCTTCGGGAAGTCTGGGTTGGTTGGAAAATTTGATTTCTGGAATGAAAGAAGTAGTAAATGTTATATAGCAAAAAATCCAAAAGAGAATAATACTCAGTTCTCTTTACGGGTGCCGAAAGTAACGAGGGAGATAATTTAAAACGTGAGAAGAGGATAAATTTCGGGGCCGGTTGAAACTGGTCAGCCGATGCTGAGATAGCGCAGGGCGTTCCCAAAGCAAGCTACAAACACGAATGAAGTTAAGTAACTTAATTAAGTTGTCATATAGGCCTACACTCGAATATGTTTGCGTATACTGCAAAGATATCGATGGTCCGGCCTTACGATCGGGCCGCACATCATATCACGTGACGTGTGCACAAAAGCAGTCACCGGCTCGATTCATCTTGCCAGAAATGCCGTGACAAAAATGGCTACGCTGCTGAGTTTGTTTGTGTCCTATTAAGCAAAGAATTGGCACCACAGAGTGTAACCTCGTTCTAAATGTCCCATCGCTCAATGAATTACAAGGGACATCTTCCTCCGCCTCACTTTTTGTCAGATGTGAGAAATTAGTCTCGAAAAGTTGAGACCGATAAGCTGGTTACAAGGGCATCTAAAAATTTAAATTCTGTAAAGAAACTTGAAAGTGTTTCAGATCCTTTAAAGGGAAAATGCAGTCACCCCAATTTGGATTAGTGTAGTATTTCATTAATGGCTCTTGAGAATCATGTGACAATATTTTCTCACTGAATTGTGAAATTTATGAGGAGTAACTCCTTGGTTTACCTTGAAGATGAAATATTTAAGTCATGAAATATCATGAAAGATACTTGGAAGAGAAATAAGAAGAAATTTTTAAGATTTAGCTGTTGTTTCAAAACATTTGGGGCGACTGCTTGTGCCCTATAAATATATTTATATTAAAAATCACTCCAGTGTCCCTAAGTTTTGAGCTTCGAGCAATTGAAGACCTCGACAGCGCCATTTCTTCTGATTAATTGCAACCAAGGACCAGGGCTGTATCAAGTCCAGCTACTCCAATTCCGAACTAATTCCGATTTCATTGTCCACCATTCCTGGCCAGTTCCGAGACTGCGAACATTGACAATATTGTATATCATATAACTAATTTTTATCACTATTTTGAAAGTACTCAAAAGGTTATATTTAAGAGTTGATTGTGTAGTCTGGCCCATCCTCTTATTTAGTCGACGGAAAGCATTCATGTGTTTATACTCTGCACAAATAGAATGTAGCCTTTAAATAACAGTTGAAACCTTCACTATTATGGACTCAGCTGAATTCTGTTCCAAGTCTACATGCGGCCCATTCCGGGCCAATTCTGATTCCTGGACCTCCCAGCCGGGCCAATTCGGAGTCCAGTAAAAACGGACTCAAGTTCGGAATTGTTTGCGAGTCCGGACTCGGTTACAGCCCTGCCAAGGTTAGTTAGTTAGTTAGTTAGTTAGTTAATTAATTAGTTAGTTAATTAATTAGTTAGTTAGTTGGTTGGTTGGTTGGTTGGTTGGTTGGTTGGTTGGTTGGTTGGTTGGTTGGTTGGTTGGTTGGTTGGTTGGTTGGTTGGTTGGTTGGTTAGTTAGTTAGATGAGGTTTAACGTCCCAGTTTCCAACCAATTGGTTCAAGTCGAGACGACCACGGCCTTTTTTCCAGTTGTGGCTCACTGGCTTGTTTTCCCTGCCAAGGACTCAGCCCGCCTGTATGGTGCCCCTGAACTGTTTGCAGTTACCTACAAACTCACGTGTTTAACTCTTCACCTATAACCATGGAAACAGAGGTTCCATGCAGTACAGTAGTAGACCAAGTGTTTTTGTGCATCATGGAAACAGGTGATGTATAGTGGATGGTTCCGATTACATTAACGTGTGAGTTTTGGCTTTGCTGCCACGTAATTAAAACTGTTTCACCACAAATCTCAAGTGATTCAAAGACAATTTAATTAGTGCTAAAATAATTTCAAACCCATTTGTTACAAAGCTTGAAAAAAGGAACTGAATGATTCAACAATCATCAACAGACTTTTCTATGTTGATATAAAAAGGGTAGATTGTGATAAAATTTGAGATGTCACCATAGACATTAAAGTATTCAACTTACTTAAACTATGTATGGACGTCACTCTTGTACTATTTAGACAACCGTCTTTGTTTTCTCTGTTTTTTGAAAGCCGCTGCATCTTGTGCGAAAAAAGTGATCACATCTTATTGTTTTATTGTAACTTGACTACACCAGCCCCCTCTTTACAAGTATAGGCGTAGGAAGTCGTTCGTGACTGGGGGATGAACATTTAAACCACCGTCCTGGGGTAGGGTCTAAGGGGAGGGGAACATGTTGCGCGCAGTTTCAGGAAAATTTCCGTAAATGTTTGAAATATTGTTCCACAGGAAGCAAATAAAGGGTTTTCGTCCTTGAATTGAGTGGGACGGGATCATACTTCCGCCTAACATTTTTTTTTACTTGGGGAGCTTTAGCACCCCTCCCCCCCCCCCTTCGCTGGACGGCGGGAGACGCAGTCCAGCTGAAATTTAAATATCCTCACACATGAGCTCCTAAATGTTGTGCATTGTTGGGAGGGTGTGAAGAAAGAAGAAGTTGAAGGGGCGGAAATTGTCCTCAGATTACTCATAAATTAGGTAAATTTTAGTTTCGTCGACGAAGATGTGGAAAACTAGGTAGCTAAAATTTTCGGGCACTAAATATAGGCTACTGGCAGAACTTTACCCGGATGAAACCAAAGAAAAACAGACAAACATTATTGTAGAGCTCGAAATATCGATATTTTCACACGAATGAATGAATTTGGCAGAATTTCAGTTTTCACTCAAGCCAGGTATCACTATAATTTGGTAGCTGGAATTTCATTTGCCTTGCTCGAGTAAGACACCCTTTCAAGTCACCTCCCCCCTCCATAGGAGAAAAGAATGAACTTGGTGTGGTGGAATGGCCTCAGAGTCAAGAATATTGTTTTAAAACACATGCAATTCCATTCATGAGGTTCAATTGGTCGTGAATGACGTCGCTACTGGACATGGTTGAAAATGCCGAAAACCTTGGCTACATTCAGAATACCTTGGTCTCAGTTTTCCGACGCGTTGATTGTATAATGAAGAAAAATCAGTATTTGCATTCTTTATGAAATATCCTAATCGTATAATTGTAGTCCTAAACGGTATAAACTTCCCCAACGAAGCTCAAATGTCTTTTATAAACAAGCAATAAGGCAGATAATTTTTGCAGGCTTCTCGCGCAGTTAGCTGCAAGGGTTAGTAGTGCGAGGCGCGCAACCATGGGGACACATAAACCCCTTATTGGCCTACTGAGAAAAGAAATGAAAAAAAAAATCAGTAACATACAAGCCTGTGATGTCGTTCCATACTCAGGCAATTAATGCATAGAAATTGCCAATTCTTGTGATCTAGGAAATGTTTCCATCCAAAATTTTCTGAAGTACTTCGCGCCAACCATCGGTGGCGCTCCGCTTAAGTACTGATCTCCATTGCTTACCAAAGTTACAAAGGTGTCCCTTTTTGCTCAAACCGTAGATCCACACCTGAATTCTTATGCCAATTGGTCCAAGAGTTTACCCCTGCGCTATTCCTCTTCGACAAATCCTAGTCCCTCCGCCATCACACTTTGTTTTGCATTACTTAAATCCTGAACTCAACATGACATCTGGGAGAGGTCTGAAAATTGGGGCATTTTTCCGAAATAAAATCGTCCCAAACGCCTTATGACTAGTTCCAGCTTAGTTTCAGTTATTTTTGTTACTTTCATTACGGTTGTGAAATACAAAGTAATTAATTCCAACAGCTAAAATGTACCAAATTGCACCTTCATAGTTTGTTTCTTCTGAAAAAAATTAAAACTTAACCCACAGGACACTACCTTGCATCAGTAGCTCGTGACAATCTAAAATCCCCCACCCCCTCTTCTCAGGCAAATCCTGGATTCGCCACTGCGATGATACATCGGACTTTTAGGCTAAAATTGTTGAACATTTATGGTCTGTATATAAGCGCCCAGCCGCTGAAGAGGTACTCTCTAAATGTAAAAGAGTAAATTTCACTCTTCGACTATTGCCTACAGTGACCACTCTTACTTCGAGTGAAAATTTCACTCTGCTGGGAGTGGTAACTCACTCCAAATGAGTGAATTACCACTCCGGGCAGAGTGGAATTCCACTCGAAACAGAGAGTTGTCACTGTAGGCAATCGTCGAAGAGTAAAGTTCACTCTTTTACATTTAAAGAGTAGGTTTACGCATATAGCCCAATCTTTCCTATCAGTTCATGAGGCATTGATCTCCTTAAAAACTACTTAAAACCTCTTTCCCCTAATCTATTACACCAATTGTCTCAAGGCTGGACGTTGCCATTGTCCAGATCATGACGTGATACAGCTTGTTGGAAAGAGATAAATAATTGGCTCGGCGATGGAGATAGCCACGGGCGCTAGAAAGTGACATATAATCCTACCCCACGAAAGTGCAATTTTGGAGGTCGGAAATCTAGCATTTTTAACGGGTTCAATACGGCATCATCGCATGTATTTTTTGGAAGAGCCAAATGGACTGTCAGACGGGCAGTGATTCGTGCCCAGGACCCCCACATTCGTAAATCCGGCCCAGGACGTACTGCTACTACAAGAAAGTACTTCACGTCGTACTTCGCAAAGTGGCTAAAGCCAGATGTCTAAGCTCAACGCTATGGAAAAGAAAAGGGCCCTGCCGATGATGCATATGATAAAGCCTCAGTGAGCCGCCCGCCGGCTATAGCCCTTCACTGTCACGGTCCTTTGTAACTAACACTAAGTGAAATGCACGTCAGTCTTGCAAGAAAGTCTAGCCCCATTATAAATGCGTGCATAAGTATTTTACTAGACCTACATAACTTATACCCAAGCGACATGTAAACAATTGTAAATGGAAGTTTCGCTAAGTACACATTAAAGTTTTTTTTTTTTCATTTTGTAGTAAGTTGTCACCGTACCTTATGCTGTTATTCAGCTGGTTTCGAAGTTGTAACAACTTGCTGCAATTTGGCGGATGTGTTTCCAGGAGAGTTCAGAATGATCGGACAGAAATGGCACTGTCTATATCGTTGTTGAAGAGTGCACTCTATTTACGGCTGCGACTCGTTCACAAGCTGTGTATTCCTCTCCGGAGATGTTTTCGGCCGCGACCGTTGGGCTTTCGATAGAAAATTATTGTTGTTGAAAAGAATCATTGTTCTTGATCTTGTTAGCTTAAAACCAGTCAGTAATTATGTAAATCGTAACACGCTTCCATGCAAGATCATATTTTGTATTCGATCAAAGGTCGATATGGTTATCTTCCTGTGGCAGAATTCGTCTTTACTTGTGTAGTGTTAAGTACCACTCATGTCTACATATATTGAAGCAAAGCCTTTATCTTGAAAATTATCTCTCAGACTGTTTGCAAATCTTGACCTTGGTGAGACAGGTGGTGTCTTTTCCCGTCGTGAATTTTCCGAACCCGCTTCCCAAACTTTACTGCAGTTTTATACGTTTTCATACGAGATCATTAAGTTAAAAATTGCAAAATATGTAATTCTATTTTATTATTGTAACATCACTCCATTGTCTGTCCGAGAGAAAGGCCTAACGCCTGTCTGGAAGAGGGATCGTTAAAACGACAGAGGAGGTTACTTTACCTTATGCAAAGATCTCAGATTTAATTCGTGGTGATTGGAGAATGGTAAGCCTCCTGAGGAGGAGGATTACATAATTTTGTGTTACAAATTATTTGAACGTTTGTACGCATATTACACTTCACACGGTAATGAAGTATTGCACAAAATGCGCAGTGAAGGAAATCTCAGTGCGGGGGCAACTCACCAACTGCGCAAGGACACTAGGTAAATACTGAATACTGCACTACCTGCGCCGCACTAAATATCTCATGCGGACACAGCGCACCAACTGCGTAAACAGAATATAGTCTACCTGTTCTGGGGAAGCTCAACTCTGCCTGCGCAGCCCGCCAACTGTGTTATAAACAAAGTCCAGCTAAGTGTTGAACGGTACTCAGCAATTCCTCAGCACTACAAGTCTGTGAGTGGGCACAGCGTAGGGACTTGCGCTGCCATATTACGGAGTTTTAGATTACACGACGCGGACTTCGCGACGACGTAATGACGTCAACTTGCGTTCTTCGCAAGCGTCTTTCTCAACTGAACGTTGTACCCAGAATTTGACAACGGGAGTCCGCAGTATCCAGGGTTGTGATGAAAACGGCATACGGCAACGCGAGATAGCATATGACATCGTATTTCATTACTAGGCCATGGCAACGAACTACCCCAGCATTTTGTAAGGTGACGTGTTGTCGTATGATTTCTCGTTAAAGTTTTATGTTAGATTATACAAATCTTATTCGTAATAGCTGAGACGGTATTTTCTTACTTCGACTTGTGGAAATGTACTGCCAATGTGATTAGAAATCTAACTTTGCCCGTTGTTTGGTGGTAAGAGATGTGCCCATACCGGAGTGTGAAGTAACAATGTAAGATTATATACTTATCTTCACCAAAGATATTAGAAGCATAGACTCCAAACTTAAAATGGCGCATTGACTCCTCATGGAGGCCGAATTATCGGGGCGGAAGTGCTGATCACTTTTCAGTCGTTTTGAAAACAAAAAGGCAAATGAACGTCTTACAAAAGTATTAATAATTGTTATTTCGGAATGTTGTTGACTGAAAAAGTACTACGCCTCAATAAATTCCACTTGAACAAGAATAACTTATTTCTTCAACGCGGCATCTACGTATTTACACTTGAACATGAACGCACAATGACTGGTTTTGCAAGTTCATGGACATTCATTGGTCAGTTTCTATGGTATCTCCAAGTGACGCACTTTTATATGCGCGTTCAATTACTTACGCGCTCATAACGGGAAATTAACTAGCGCGTTTGTTTCCAGAGCGCGCAGAACTGTGCGTCAAGCATTCAATACACAGAGAAATGTATTCTGCGTATAGAACGCGTTGTAAAAGTGCACGCACGCATACCTCTTTTAAAAATGGAGTTTTCCGTACCGCGTTCTTATTTTTGTAGGCAGATCGCCGGATAGAACGGCGCGTATGTAATATTGACACTTCCGCCCCGATATATACGTCTCCATGAGGAGTCACTAGGCGTAACAGTGTAGGCATAGGAGTTTGCAATCTATGCTTATAATATCTTTGATCTTCACCATGTATAGCGCCATCAGTTTTCCGTGGCAACGACGAATTCCTAGAAGCTCAGATCGTGTGCCCCGATTTCTCCAGGACTGCAGACTCCGTGTAGGTCAGCCGCCTTTCTTCTCAACCGGCATGGAGTAAAGTGGTTCTCACGTGGTCAAAATTGGGCGTCGTCAAGAAAAACGATGGGGATTGATATTCAAGTGTATGGCCAACCATGGAGCTACCACACGGACCGTGTGGTAGCTCCATGGGCCAACAAAGCTGTTCACCTGGAGATTTTGGCAAGCATATGGACGCTGATACCTTCCTCGTGGCTTTCAGAAGATTTGCAACGCGAAGAGGTGCTCCGAAAGAATTGCTCCCTGATTGAGGTACCAACTTCACTGAAGCTGAGACCGAGTTAAAGGAGTGTTCCAAAGATATGAGCAAAGAACTGCAGGAAAAGTTAGCAGAACTAAAGGCTGAATTCCATTTCAATCCACCTAGCGCCCCTCATTTTGGAGGTACGAGGGAAAAAGATAAAGTCCATCAAGAATGCCTTGAAGTGTTACCTTAAAGATCGAGTAGTACCTGAGGAGGCAGTTCTTCAAAAAGTGATGATGGAGGTGGACAGTGGCGTAGCCAGGATTTTTTGAACAGGGGCACTGGGGGGTCACAAACCTTTCCTAGGGGACACAATTTCTGAATTTTCTCTCTCTATAGGACTTAAATACAGAACTGTACATTCCAAAATTTTCCACGGGGGCACCGCTTCGTCGTGGGGGCGGGCACGTTCCCCCTCTTGCCCCCCTGTAGCTACGCCACTGGAGGTTGAAGGTCTGATCAATTCAAAGCCATTAAGTTACACATCATCATATAGTGCAGACATACCCTGCCGAGCGGACTCTGTTTGCTCAGCTCCACAGCTTCCCAAACCAGGGATATGAGTGAACAAGGAATATGCCGTACAGCCTGCAAGTACAAGTGCAGACATGGATCCGATAACACCAAACATGTTGTTGATGCTCAAGCGAGATCTTCACCCCTGGGAGCGGACGAAGTTTTTCTGTTCGGCTCATCGCTGCGAAGTAAACCAGGGCGGCAGCCTAAAGGGGGGGGGGGGCGGCCGCCACAGAGGCGCTACGCAGGCTAGGCGAGATCCTGTATCACCCCGGTTATTGTGAATTCAAAAGAGAAAATAAGAAGCAAGAACAAATTGAAACACAGGCAAGTAATAGCCGATTTTGCTTGGAAGAAATTTTTCACCGAATACATTCCAGCCATGTAGGTGATGCAAAGGTGGTTGACAGACTAACCAAACTTGAAACAGAAAAAAATAAAGCATTGATTATGGATAACCAAGCTCCAAGGGGAGGATGGCTTATTGAGGAAGTGGTGAAGGTTCATCCAAGTCAAGATGGAAAAGTTAGAATTGCTGATGTTGTCATAAATATCAAGGTATACAAGTGACCATGTTTCGTCTGGTGAAAGTTACCAATCACCAAGCTGACCCTCAGTAAATATTTAATTTACTATATCATGACTGGGAAGTTTCTGGAAAAAAGTCAGCATTTATCAGAAAGCGCGTGTACCAGCAATCATTCTTTCAATGATTTGCGTACTTGATTTTGGTCCGTTTCAAGGCCTTTGAAAAGTTGTAGCATGTTAAAGTCATAAGTAAGTAAACTGTCTGAGTATTCGTGCTCCTGAGACCAAGGAAAGTCAGGAAGGCTGATCGACGTCTGAAAAGTGGTATGTGACACCAGATGGGGTAGGGGGACATATCTCTCGTCGAGGAAGGACCCCCCACGGTCAGGTAAATTTTCCAATGTAGTCGCGGAAAACGATAAAATAAAGCCATTCGCATCTGTGATTTACTTGATGCTTTGGTTCAAATCAGAGTCCTGTAATAAATACCCCAAATATTCCAATTTGACGAATAAAAACCCCAAAAGCATTGCACGCCGAAAATTTTGAATTTGTTGTTGACAACCTTTCGGCAGCCCCGTCTTCCTTGTCGCGGCTTCAGGCTGCAGTCCCACAAAGGAAAGCTTGGACCCCTGTTGAGCAAATTCTGGCGCTACATACCCCAACGTCAGGATTACACATTTTATCGTATCTACTGTCCTGACTAAGTCTTTTCCGAAGAAACTTCAAAATTCTGCAACCGAGAAGACCACGCCATCCTGCACGTCCGCTGTTACTTCCCCTCCCCTGCCCTTCCCCTTCCTCGTCTTTGCACCCGTCATTTATAGAACAAACTGCGAAACATTTACAAACCATGCTATAAACATTAAAAGGAAAATGTATGACATTTAAGGATATTGAAGCAACATCATTCAGGGTGTTTCAGGCAATACAAAGTACGGTACTAATACTTAACAATACGGGTGAAAAGGGTTGTTCGATCCAGCACCCCCATCCCCGTCCTCCACTAAGAACTTCTTCTTGTATGTCATACGGCAGCTTCACACGAGAGTGCTATCGATTATAATGCCACTACGCCCAGCATTGTCGATGGTCAGATGGTGAAGCGCTCGACTCCTTCTACTAAATTCGTGAGTTCGAGTCCTCTCGGAGACTGGACAACCTGTCATTTTTCGTTTTGCGGTTTTAAAGTTGTGGCACAATCTTGTTTTGCAGTTTCTTTCTCTTTAATATCTTCCTTGTTCTAGCTTTTATCGACTTCTCTACGTTTCCACTTTTTCTTTTTTCAATTAGCCTTCGTTTTGTTAATCATATCTTACTTTATATTTCCAAATCAGGTCACTACACGCTGTTGCACCCAGCCTATATTATCAAGTCGTGTAGCCCCTTCCCCTTTCCACAGGGCATTTTTCCGGTTGCAATTGGTAATAGTTTTATATTTTCCCATTGTGAGATGTACCCGATTCCATATTTAATGTAATTAGCATTTGATACGAAAGGTATCAATAATGACAGAGCTCTCGGCGACATTCGTCGCCAAGAGTCTGTCATTATTGATACCGAATTTGCCTACCTATAGTACTCTTGCTTTTGAAAAAAAGCTACTTTGGGATGAATATTCATAAATTATCGACTTCAAAATATTTTTGTATTGCAAGTATCGATTAATCCTCTTAGGGGGTAGGTGTAAGCTTCTGCTAACAATAGGTGACCATTGTCCTTGTTTAAATGTTTTCTGATTTGTCAAAGAAAGCCAGCGGTTCCCTTAAACTTGTCTGTCTTCGCGTTTTTCCTACCATATCGATCACACCACTTATTCGAGGGGAATCCCCGCGGAGGATATTACCCTACGAATTTAACACCTTGGAAAACAGCTTTGGGGGGGACAGTATAGACCATGTTTCTGAAATGATGTGCTCAATTTATAATGTGTATGCGGTAGGAAAGGAGATGAAGTACTCATCAGACAAAACTGAAGAAAAGTGAACGTATTTCAGGCACCTTTTTACAATATATCCTTCCGCGATGCAAAATGGCATTGTGAGTGAATTAGAAAAGCAGGAAGCACAAGTTCTCGGCGCACAAAATCTCTACGGTCATGGTGCACAAATTTGAAATCATTGTGACAGGTCTACCCGTGGGCTTTTATATGAAGGGTAGCTGAATTGTGCCCGTTGAAAACAAACTTCTACAAGAGTCCAGAGACCACGAAACGGACCAAAATTAGTTTAAAAGTCAATGTATTAATTGAAGAAATTTCCTCCGCGCCAAAATATTGCCTGACAAATTTAGTCGCTAACATTGTAGGGTGCATTGTATACCATGTTGTTGAAGGGATCAGCTAAACATGTGATGTGGATGTTGTAGCAAATGAATTCAAGTTATCATTGAGCAAAAATGGTGGAAACTGAAGGTATTTTAGGCAACGTTTTGTATGATATCCTTTCGCTATGGAAAAACGCATTTGATCAGTGAAGTGTCAACCGGCAACACACTATCCTTCTTATCGAAGCTCTCGATGATCAAATTTCCAATGATCATGATGTTACACACATTTGAAAACACTATATGGACAGCCGACTCGGAAGCTTTGGTATGACCATGGAAGTACTACCTCCGAGGTAGTACTGACTCCCATGGCATGACGGCAGGCCATGGAAGCCTGTGCCCGTTAAAAACCTCTACAAGGATCCAGAGGCCACCATACGGATTAAATTTTATTTGTTACAGTTAATAAAAAAGGAATTTTTTTCGGGTTCGTTAAATACAGACTTGTTCATCCGCGTATCCTGCAACTTTTAATTGATGGGGGGGGGGGGGGAGGTGACTTCAAGTTTGACAAATGTTGCATATTGCGACCTATGGTCGAGTGATTTAAAGAATATTCAAACGGGGTTCCACCCCCCAACACCCCCACCTCCCACCCACCAGGCTCTTTCTCTTGATTCGCGCTGGAATGCAAGAAAAGCTTATCAAGTTAGAGAAACTTGATGATTAAGGTATTACAGAATGTTTTCTACTTCAATCTTTCTTTCTTGTTTGTTCAAGTTGTTTCTAAAGCTAGTTAAAAAGATTCCCTCATTGCTGGGGGAGTGTAACATTATGTTCTAATTTTCACCGTGTATAGCGCCATTAGTTTTCCGAGGCAACGACGAATTCCTCGAAGCTCATGCAGATCGTGTGCCCCGAGTTTAGCAAAATTCATCAAGATTTTGCACTGTTTTGCTAACCTGTGATATTTTGTCTTCCAGCTCCCTGTTTTGACTAAAAGGTGTGATGAAAACAAGTTTATAGATCGTGTAAATGTATTCGGTTTGATAATATTTGTTATTACCATCGACGATGAACGAAATCAGTTTGTTCATGTTGGCCTGTTGACAGGCGTGCGCCAAAGTTATCACTTGTTTACAACCTAGGGCCAAAAATGTCGCGTAACTGGGTACTAGCCGAATTAGTAAATGGTTTTATGTTCGCAGCAAGGCTAATATGGTGTTGTATTTGATGAGGCTATGACTGTGAGCATATATAGGCTGTGTTGTGCATGGCTTGAGATTCAATGTAAGATTTAGAGTGTATGAGTTGATGTATTTTATGATTCATGAGTGTTCTTTATATGACAAACATGTTAAAATTACGTCACTGTTCAACATGTCAGGTTCTTACTACTATGGATGTTATGCAGATTCTTCACATTCAGGGTTTGTGAAGAGTGTTTCACCGGTGCTGACCTGCAGGTGCAGGCGTGGACAGCAGTCGCTGTGTATTCACCTTACAATTCATATTGACAAACAGTACTGTTCTAGGGGTTTAAATAAACAGCTTCATAACATTTAGGCCTAAGTGTTGATACAGGTTCAGTGTTTACATAGAATATTGTTACGTTTCCAGCTGTATTCAGGTCTTTAATGGGGAAAACGGTCACATATCAACAGTTCGAGGCAGAGTGTTGTATTGTATAGGTAGTGACGCTGACTTTATTTTTCATCGATTACTTTACATATGTTTTGATATTTTATTATTTCCTGTTTACTATAGATTCGAATGAAACCAAGAAACGCTAAGATAAGAGACCAAAATTAAATTCATACGAACCATTTATACGGTATCTGCCGTCATCTGTATTCCTGTGCCGCGTTGTCTGGCCCTTTCTTGCATTTAACGTTTAGGATATAAGCCTCATCAGTTAACGGCTGAAGCCCAACTATGTATTGAATAACCCGAAAAATCGATTTATCTCCTGCGTAATGCTAATGGTTGTTCCACACTATCAGCAACAAATACCTCCTGCAAAATACACCAGGCCTAACTACACACAGAGACACTGCCTATAAATTATTAACACTTACAAAATTTGGCAATTTGGCAAGTTCTTTCTTTCAAAGAATACGCAATGAAATCTGCTAGGCCACGGATATACAATTTTGTAGAGTGCCGACTGCAGCCCCCGAAATTGCAGACTAGACACCACAAAATGCACAAAATACGCTTAGCCGGACGCTAGCTTTTTATTCGTAGGATGAAAACGTAAAAAATCTGTTTTTCAAAAATTTTTAAATTTGTTTCAAAATCATGGTTGGGGTTAGAATTAAGGTTAGGATTGCGTGGACAAGGGATATTTGACCTGTTCTTTCATAATCCGGCGTCAGAATTAGAAAACGGGCTAAGGATGCCTTCTCCATGGGTTATAGGGTGCTAGTCCCCATGGTGATGATAGAAGTGAGGAATAATGTGCAGAAAGTGTTTTTTTCAAGAATGTCATATAAACCGAAATAATGGAAGCCTTTAATTCCCTTCGGGGGTGGCGCCAGGATTTTCCCGACAGGGGGCCAAGCTTCCCGACTGGAGGCCAACAACCCAAAGCCCTCAAGGAGGCCTATGGAGTGCCGAAATCATGTTTGAAGGAAAAGTTTGGCGCGCGAAGCGCGCCGAAAATTTTGGGCTCCATTTTGAGAAAATTTGAAATAATTGGACTTTGACCATGGAAATCTGAAAAAATTGGGTTTTTAGAGAAGAAAGTTGGAAAATTTGTAGGTTTTATTGAAGAATTTGCCCTAATTTAGACCAAAATTAAGTAAACCGTCGGGGCGACTGGCCATTGTCGGGGACTACATATTTTGTCGTATACATAACAGCTCCCCGAAGAAATCGGAAAATTTCCCCGACGGAAGGGCAGCCTCCCCTGACGAGGGGGCATGCCCCCTGCACCATCTGGCACCACTGATTTTCTTTCTTCCGCTCCGAGTTACCGACGGACTCAGTCACTCGTCCAATTACACCGACGGCCGTTGATACGGCCGTCACATGCTTAATCAATTTGCCGACGGGCCTTCAACTTGAATGGGCCAATTAGATGAAGAGTTGAAAATCGAAATAGCCGATAACAGACTAGCCACGCGCTCCCGTTCTCTCTTTCTCTTTTTTCCTTTCATTCTCCGTCTTCCTTTTTACTCCCGCTTCCTTCCTTTCCTTTCCCTTCTCTCTTCTTTTCTCTTCTTTTCCTCCTCTCCTCTTTTCCTCTTCTTTTCCTTTCCCTCTCCCCTTTTTGCCGACAGACCGAAAATTTGCCGACGGCGACCAAATATTGAGGGGTGTGACACCCCACACCCCCGCTCCCTACGGCCCTGTTTGATTGTGGTAAACTGAAAAATTGTAATGGTGGTACTTTTCCAAGAATAAGTAATGAAGTGAAAAAGAAGCTCGCCCAGGTTGAAAAGAATTTGGCTAGTCTCCCATATGTCTCTACACTTGGCATTTGTCAAAAATGAAGTCAGCCCCCGACGGGGTTAAAAACTACTGCATGCGCGGAAGATAACAAATGTAGGCTAAATCAAATAATGTACGTATATGCCACGACTGTTTTGCCTGGCCATAGGCTTTGTAAGACTTCAAACAAACTCAGGTTCCGCTTCTTTTGCCTTCATATGTTTTCAAACTATTTGATGGGATAAAATTTCAAGGATGTCTTACGAAAGGTTGTTTCGAACCGCTGATGTAGGATTCCCATAGTAACTACACGGTAGAACTATGCATTTGCTTGCAAATACAGTGTGGTCTGGTTAGAATGATGAGTTAGTTAGATGAGGTTTTACGGCTCAGTTTCTAACCAGTTAGGCCGGCCACGGTCTTTTTTCCAGTTGTGGCTCACTGGCTTGTTTTCCCTACATCATTGCTTATGCTGCAGTGCTGTAGTACTCGAGAACGGTTTCGAGTCACGATTTTAGGACTCGGACTCTTGACTCGGAATCGGAAGGTAAGAAGGCTCGGACTCGGACTTAATGGTCTCGTACAGTCCCGACTCTAAATTTCCCGAGACCGGGCTCGAGACCGGCAGAATTTGGGATTCACTTTTATGAAATTAAACCATCGTCACATAGCATTGCAGTGTCCTCTACAGTTTCTGTACAACTCAACAAGGCATCTACGTGTTTGCAATATGTGTTGTATCGTATAGATGATATTCATAAAAATTTTACTGTAAAATCGTATACGAGGGGTCCTTGATTATTTTCGCTGGTGGCCCACATTAATAATCGGGAAGACCTCACGGATAACAGCAAGACGCAGATCCATGATTTTGCCTTCGCACACTGAATGCGCACTCAAAAGATGCTTACACCAGGGAGTTGCAACTCCCTGATTACACGTATATGGCAAGCCAAATGCCCAATAATTCGAAAAACTTGGTTTATCAATCGATAAACCAGGTTTATCAATCGATAAACCAGGTTTATCAATCGATAAACCAGGTTTATCAATCGATAAACCAGGTTTATCGGTCAATAAACCAAGTTTATCGACGGATAAGCCGAGTTCTTTTTTTTGATAAAAAAATTCTCACTTAAAAAGTCGATAAACCAAGTTTATCGATTTGATAAACCTGGTTTATCAATTCGACAAACTTGGATTTTCGAATTATTGAGCATTCGGCGTCGATAAACTTGGTTTTTCGACTGAAAAACTTGGTTTATCGGTTGATAAACCTGGTTTTTTGATTCGAAAAACTTGGTTTATCAATTTACTGATGTTAAACTTGGTTTATCAAATCGATAAACTTCGTTTATCGAATTGATAAACCTGGTTTATCGATTTGATAAACCAAGTTTATCAAAAAACTTGGCTTATCGGTTGATAAACTTGGTTTATCGACGCCAAATGCCCAATATTTCGATAAACTTGGTTTATCGACCGATAAACTAAGTTTATCGGTTGATAAACCAAGTTTCTCGATTTATTGGGCATTTGGCTTGCCATACACGTATCCCAATTTGACCATTATTTCGCAATATCCTCAATCCAGACTGACCAGAGAGTTGTTAGGACAACTAACAACTCCCTGGACTGACAGAGCGGGTATAGCAAATAAGATCATTTTAATTGGCGCAATTCTATGTTGAAAAGTGTTTAGCTGGGGGAAGGTGGTTTGTCGTGACTTTATCTGATCAGAGCGTCACTATCCGTCGCTTCATATAGCGTAACAAGAATATTGTTTTGGTCAAACTGCCTCGTGTATTGCCTTGCGTGACAGGTTACCAGGCTGTGTAATTTGTAGCTTGATACGTATCATATTCTTTACTCTGAAATATCATCAACAGCAATCGTACAGTTCAAATAACATAAGACAAATAAGAGAAAAATTTTCGGCCTACATATGTTTCTATCAAAGGGCATATCGTCTCTTCAAATTTAGTAAGTTCATTTCAACAGGACTGCTTAACTACCCCCTCACCACCACGGGATTATTTATGTCAGAATAATGGCCCGTCTATTTGACTACAAAGTGAGCATGTGAGTGGGTGGGTAGGGCATTACTGATGATGGTATGGTTTGCACGGAGGGTGTAGCAGAGGGCTTGGTGAATGTAGGAGCTAAAATTTAAGGTGGGCCTGAATCCAGAGAATTGCAGCTGTCGAAGCCTATACCCGTCAATCAGACTCGTAGCCAGACAAGGAACTGAAGGGGCGAAATATTTTTTCAGAGGGGAAGCGAGACGTATAAAAATGCATTAAGGCAATGATAATTTTTTTTTTTATCTTTTTGGGGCAAAAATATTTCCGGGGGGAGGGGTTCTCCCCCGTCGGCCCGGCTACGTGTTTTGTCGCCAATCTTACTTCACTTTAACAAAGATATAGCCAGTCACTACACTATTAGCGCACCCACGTTGGTTCCAAAACTGCATATGTGATGTCATATTGTTAGCACAATTGTTTTGTTTTAGTTGGCAAATGTATATGCGGTTTGCAGAATTGGGGGTCATTCGTAAAGAAGAGTGACGCTCTCTTCAGGGGGCTGTGAGAGCTTCCTGCTCTCATAGACCTATTTCAACATAACAATTTCAAAGGATTGCGGGGTAGAGTTTTGGTACGCATCTTCGTTGTCAATGGCATTTTGCTGTGGCAAAAGACGACCAACACCAAAACTCTCGGGCTATCCCACAATGCTTTGTAATTGCTACTTGGAAAAAGGACTATGTGAAGAGTACCAAAGGTATGTCTTCGCGTGCAATGTCCGAAGGGCTCCCGGAACATTTACAGAAAAAGGCCGATGCAATTTTTCTTTCCGATGCAAAACTTAATGAGCAGACCAATAAACGCGAGAAAGTTTTGACAGCTTTCAACAAGTCTTAATAGAAATACTAAATGATCGATCATTGGAAAGACAACCATCCTACCTCTAGGAACAGCTTTCACGCCTACATCGATTTTCCCAACAAACCTATACGTCAGTTCCTGCCTATCCGCATATACGAAACAAAAGTAGTACCATGTTTGGCATAAATGCAGTAATGACATATGACCAATAAACAGATAAAAAGAGAACCATCTCCAGCAAAGGGTGCGATATTTTATGATTTTGGCAGAATGTTCATTTTCCTGCCAGTAAACCGAAATTTTTCTGTCATAGGCTTGAAGTTGGAAACTGGGAGTTCGGCTGTGAAAAATTCAGCCTTCACACTTCCATTAAGTAACAAGGCCCACTGAAAAGTTAACCAAGATGGGAAGGGTGTGGAACCCCTCTAATGACATTCTTGGCGGCATGAGGGGTTGGATTATTAACTGAACGGCTATCCTAAAAGACGTACTAGTATGATGACCAGTTACAATAGATGTAGGAAAGTTTTTCCCTTTTCATTCCAAAAATTTCCCTTTTCTCAAATGCCTTCAGTACTGATAATTCTCGATCGTTGGCGCATATTTTCAACCCTCTTTTTTAGTCTAAGTTTACTTTACGGGCTGGACTGGAACATTTTGTGGGCCGAATGCGGCCCACGTGTTGTCAATCAGACACCAGGGCCTATATCATAACACACAATAACATTGCACAGAAGACTGTAAAATTTGATCATTTGTGAATTCCCATTCTTAGTGTACACGTTTCTATAGCGGGGACTCGGAACTCGAAGCTTGTGACTCGGTCTCGGTCTCGAATGCCAGTGACTCGGTCCCGGACTCGGCAGGTGAGGACTCGAAAGGTGGGGACTCGACTACAGCACTGTTATGCTGACCACCAAGCACAAGAATGATGGGTATGTTAATTATCGCCTAGATTCCTTCGGTCTGTGTGTGCAACTTGCCTGCTTGCAGGGTGCTGATCGCCAACATTTCATTGAGCTAAGGAGGAGTGGAGGGGAATGACGTAGGAGGAAGGGTCAGGTATCGTAGAGCACCGACCTTCTAACAATTAAATAAAGCTTATTCAAGAATGTTATTCTGATGTTATGGATTTTTGTAATATGGGCATTATACTTATCAATTGGAACAATAATAGGATTTTGGAGATTTTTGACCCTGTTATGAGAGGGCAGTGAATCCTTTGTTATAAGTATTTTGGTAGTGACTGGGTTGGGAGATTTTGTTGTCAAAAAATAGTGGAAACTGATACCACCTAGCCGATTGTGAGGTTTTGGAAAGACAGCGGACCTATATCATATAGTGGTGAGTGACGAGTGACGAGGGGCGGACAGGTTGGCGGATCACAAGTTTTTTATTCATGCGCCTGTAGCTCAAAAAGTCAATGGTCATGCTGTGAAAATTCTTATGTGCCAGTAACAACCAACTCGTGAACTTTGCATTGATGGGTCACAGGCTGACGTTGAAAACTTTGACAAGGAATGAGAGGCAGCGTAACAATTAAGACCCGTTTTAGTGTGTAATTCGGACCAAATTTTATGTGCTGCATGGGGTTAATAATAAAGGAATGGTTACGGGTTCGTTGACAGCCTTGTACATCTGCCAGGGCTTATGCAGGATCATTTAATTGAAGGAGCGGGGGTGACTTTAAGTTTTACAAATGCCGAGTATGACTGCCTATGGAAGAGTGTACAGTAAAGTGTCTTCAACCCGGGGCGCCCGCCATCACTCTCCACCTCCCTCCCTTGATACGCACTTGAATGCAAAATGCTCCTTCAGGTTAAAGATACCAATCACAGAACAGCCGACAAGCTGGCCGCCAGCAGATATTAAATTTACTATGTCATTACGTTAAGGACTTTGCAAAGAAGTCTTAGCATTTATTTAAACTTCAGAAGGCGCGGCGCGCACGTGTACCAGCAATCATTCTTCCATTGATAGATTGATTCGCGTATACTTGATTTTGGTCCGTTTGAAGGCCTTTGAAAAGCTGTAGCATGTTAAAGTCACAAGTAAGTAAAACTCGAACTCTACAGCGCCCGAAGGGCACTGAAAATGTTGTGTTCGAGTTGGAGAATTTGAGCTCTTGAGGCCAAGCTAGGAAGTCAGAAAGTCAGGGGACTGATCGTCGTCGGGACCGTCGGTGGTGAAACCAGATGGGGGTAGGTGCCATGTATGTCCCTCGAGGAGGACGGATCCCGGCAAGGTCGTTTAAATTTCCCAATGTAGTCGGGAAATGTTAAAATATGAAGTAGTCGCTCCTTGTGGTTTACTTGATATTTTGATTTAAATGTGGGCAGGTTCTGTAGTAAATCCCCCAAATTTTCCAATTTCACGCCTAAAAACCCAAAATGCGCGCCGAAAATTTTGAATTTTACTCTCCACGACCTTACGACACTCCGTCTCCCTTGTCCGGGCTTCAGGCTGCAGTCCTACGTAGGCAAGTTTGGACCCCTGTCGCGCAAATTCTGGCGCTAACCCCGGATAACGTCGGGATTACACATTTTATCGTACCTACCACCAGGACTATCCCGACTTTATGTATATACCGAAGAAATTGAAAAATTTTGCCACCAGCAAAGACCACGGCTTCCTGAGCTTTACCCCGCCCATTCCCCACCCCTATTGATGTCATTTATAGGGCAGGTTCCTAAGAAACATGAATTACAGGCCATGCTATAAACATGAATAGCGTAACATTCAAGCATACTGAAACAAATTTTGGGGGCGTGTTTCAGGCAATACAAAGTACGGTACAAATATTTAAGGATGCAAGTGAAAAGGGGTGCTCGCAACGAGCTCCCGACCCCCTTTCATCCGGCACTTCTACTTGTATATCACACAACTTAACACTATGGACTACTAATATTAATTACAGTGCGCTGGAGTATCAGCATTGTCGTGGCTTAGTTGGTATGGCGCTCGACTTCGATTGTTAAGTACGTGAGTTCAAGTCCTCCCGGAGACTGGGCAGTGTGTTTTTCTCGTTTTGCGGTTTTAATGTTGGGGAACTGTCGACATTTTACAGTTGCATTTTCTTTCATGTCTTCTTTTTTTTTGTAGTTTTTATTGACTTCTCTTCGTTCCCACTTTTTCTTTTCTTAAATAGGCTTCGTTTTGTTAATCATATCTCACTGTAATTTTCCAAATCAGGTCACTTCACGCTATTGCATGTAGCCTACATTATCAAGTCGTACACCCCCCCACCACCACGTTGCATTTTCTCGCCGTTGAAATTGCCAATAGTTTTATGAATTTTTTCCCATTCTTAAATGAAACCGATTCCATATTTCATGTAGATTGCATTTGATAAGAAAGGTATCAATAAAGACAGGGCTCCCGGCTACGTAAGTAGCCGGGAGACCTGTCTTTATTGATACCGAATTTGCCTAGGTTCCCAAAGCAACTCTTGTTTCGAAACGAAAGCCACTCTGGACTGAATATTCATAAATGACCGACTGTAAAATGCTCTTCTTGCATTGTAACTATGAATTAAGTTTCTTAGGGGTAGGGCTAAGCATCTGCTAACAATAGGTGACCATTGTCCACGTTTCATGGTGTGATGATTTGGAAAGGAAGACAGCGATTCCTTTAAACTTGACCAAGTCTCCCTCCGCGCACGTTTTCCTTGGCGTTTAAAGGGGACGCTCCACCATTCCGTAAAATTGCACTTTGGCTGGTGGAGAACCTTCTACATGAAGTCCCTGAAATCGTTGTTTGGGTTGATTTTTGACCCTGTTATGAGAGGGCAGTGAATCCTGTGTTAGAAGTATTTTGGTAGTGATTGGGTTGGGAGATTATGCTGTCAAAAAGTGGTTGAAATTGATACCACCTAGCCGATTGTGAGGTTTTGGAAAGACAGCGGACCTATATCATATAGTGGTGAGTGACGAGTGACGAGGGGCGGACGGGTTGGCGGATCACAAGTTTTTTATTCATGCGCCTGTAGCTCAAAAAGTCAATGGTCATGCTGTGAAAATTCTTATGTGCCAGTAACAACCAACTCGTGAGCTTTGCATTGATGGGTCACAGGCTGACGTTGAAAACTTTGACAAGGAATGAGAGGCAGCGTAACAATTAAGACCCGTTTTAGTGTGTAATTCGGACCAAATTTTATGTGCTGCATGAGGTTAATAATAAAGGAATGGTTACGGGTTCGTTGACAGCCTTGTACATCTGCCAGGGCTTATGCAGGATCATTTAATTGAAGGGGCGGGGGTGACTTTAAGTTTTACAAATGCCGAGTATGACTGCCTATGGAAGAGTGTACAGTAAAGTGTCTTCAACCCGGGGCGCCCGCCATCACTCTCCACCTCCCTCCCTTGATACGCACTTGAATGCAAAATGCTCCTTCAGGTTAAAGATACCAATCACAGAACAGCCGACAAGCTGGCCGTCAGCAGATATTAAATTTACTATGTCATTACGTTAAGGACTTTGCAAAGAAGTCTTAGCATTTATTTAAACTTCAGAAAGCGCGGCGCGCACGTGTACCAGCAATCATTCTTCCATTGATAGATTGATTCGCGTATACTTGATTTTGGTCCGTTTGAAGGCCTTTGAAAAGCTGTAGCATGTTAAAGTCACAAGTAAGTAAAACTCGAACTCTACAGCGCCCGAAGGGCACTGAAAATGTTGTGTTCGAGTTGGAGAATTTGCGCTCTGGAGGCCAAGCTAGGAAGTCAGAAAGTCAGGGGACTGATCGTCGTCGGGACCGTCGGTGGTGAAACCAGATGGGGGTAGGTGCCATGTATGTCCCTCGAGGAGGACGGATCCCCGCAAGGTCGTTTAAATTTCCCAATGTAGTCGGGAAACGTTAAAATATGAAGTAGTGGCCCCTTGTGGTTTACTTGATATTTTGATTTAAATGAGGGCAGGTTCTGTAGTAAATCCCCCAAATTTTCCAATTTCACGCCTAAAAACCCAAAATGCGCGCCGAAAATTTTGAATTTTACTCTCCACGACCTTACGACACTCCGTCTCCCTTGTCGGGGCTTCAGGCTGCAGTCCTACGTAGGCAAGTTTGGACCCCTGTCGCGCAAATTCTGGCGCTAACCCCGGATAACGTCGGGATTACACATTTTATCGTACCTACCACCAGGACTATCCCGACTACATGTATATACCGAAGAAATTGAAAAATTTTGCCACCAGCAAAGACCACGGCTTCCTGAGCTTTACCCCGCCCATTCCCCACCCCTATTGATGTCATTTATAGGGCAGGTTCCTAAGAAACATGAATTACAGGCCATGCTATAAACATGAATAGCGTAACATTCAAGCATACTGAAACAAATTTTGGGGGCGTGTTTCAGACAATAAAAAGTACGGTACCGATATTTAAGGATGCAAGTGAAAAGGGGTGCTCGCAACGAGCTCCCGATCCCCCTTTCATCCGGCACTTCTACTTGTGTATCACACAACTTAACACTATGGACTACTAATATTAATTACAGTGCGCTGGAGTATCAGCATTGTCGTGGCTTAGTTGGTATGGCGCTCGACTCCGATTGTTAAGTACGTGAGTTCAAGTCCTCCCGGAGACTGGGCAGTGTGTTTTTCTCGTTTTGCGGTTTTAATGTTGGGGAACTGGAGTTCAAAATGGCGGGCTTACATTATTTTCTCCGCGATAAGTCTGTTCACATATGTTTTGATTCTGTGGAAGTTAATCGTCAAGTTTTTACCGTTCTGAAGGATTGTGGAATTGATCCGTCGCTCCATTTGACGGCAGTGCAGAACTTACCTGGTAAATTATGGGACATTACATTTAAGTCTGTTGAACTGAAGAAGGCTCCGGCCCACGCTGTCACCAGGAAATGGCTTTATCGTAAACTCATATACTAGTTCCGCTGCTGTGGTTAATGTTCTCCATGTACCATTTGAATTAACATAACATAACAGGTTAAAGGGCATAGGAGGGCTAAGGTCCCATAAGATGCCCTGAAGTCCATACAACCTTAACTGAAAACAAACAACCAACCAACACCAATCGGGCCCAGCCCAACTAGATTCTACCACAGTTATGGAAGAACTTGTCGATGTTAACCTTAAAGCAGTGCACCGATGTGGAGATAACTACCCGATCAGGCAGACTATTCCACTCGTTAACAACTCTACGAGAGAAGCTGAACTTCCTAATGTCGAGCCTTGCAAAACACTTTACTAGCTTCTTACAATGGCATCAAACCCGAGAATTACTTTGAACCTTTAAATAATTGCAAGATGACAAAGGATTCCTTTCAGACAGAAATTTGTACACCTGAAGCATGTCCCCTCTAATCCTTCTCAACTCCAGGGTGGTAAGCCCAAGATGCTTAAGTCTAACATGATAAGAATATAACGTCATGAGATTCGTATTGGGAAGATATGGTAAAGTTGTCTGTGGCCGTTTTTTTACCCTGCCTGATTATCCCACCGTCTATAATGGAATTAAACAATATCAAATTGAAATTAAGGACCATATACCGTCATCTCTCCGACTTGGTGGCAGGAATTGTTGGGTACGATACTGGGGGCAACCACGTACTTGTATGAAGTGTGGTGTTATAGGCCATGAAGCCAAGGAGTGTAACCTGCCAAAATGCTTCACATGTCAAGGACTGGGTCATACAAGTAAAACATGTGTAGAGGATGATGTTTGCACAACATGTGACAAACCCGGACATACATTTCGGAACTGCCCTGTATCCTTCTCTAGCAAGTTCAAACAATCCACGGTGTGGGTTGTTGGAGAGGCGTCGCCTGTTGACATTGATTCCAGCGATACCAATCTATTGGATATGGAGGGCATGGAGACGTCAGAATAAGAATCTCAGCTTTCTGATGTTGAAAACATTGACAGTGTTGAACTGGAAAACAATATGCAACCCGTGGTAATACCTGATACACAAGACCCTTCTGTCATGAACACGGTTAGCCAGGTTAACAGCCAAGAGGACTTATTTGAAGGTGATGTAGCAGCCGAACTGCTGGCATCGGCTCCAAAGAACTGAGCAGAGGCGACCGAAGATGGTCAAATGAAATCAGTTAAAGTGGTAAAGAAGAAGGAAAAAGTCAAAGTAAATGAGCACGACAGCCTAGTACCTGAGAAGTCACAGTCCCAACCATCCCATCTACAGGGCGCAGGCACGGATGCTCCCAGCCGAATAAGTTCTTCACAGCCTCTTGTAGGCCAGGATCCTAGCAAATCGTCCAAACGTAAAAGGGTTTCTCCTCCCACCCCTACCAAGCGCGTGGGACGTTCAAGATCCAGGTCTAGTACTCGCTACCTTACAGAGGACCCTAAGGATACAGTTAAAATGACTCAGATATTCATTGAAGAAGAGCCATGGCATTCCTGCTATGCAAAAGATTGCAAGGAGGTTTTCCCGAAGTACACTTTGTTGAAAGAACATGTTCAAATTTTTCACCCGGATTTAAAGCCTCGGAGCTACCCATGGCTACTGAAAAGTTGTAAGGCCGATTACACCACCCCACAAGATTGGATTTGGCACGTTGCTTGTGAACATCCGGATTTTGTTGAGAAACAGGAGGGTGAATTTTTTGACTGGTACTTCTTGAAAAGGAATTCTGATTAATGGAGTACGTATTTCCTGTCTTCATCATGGTCGCCTTGTCCCTCGCCACATTTAATGTAAACGGGTTACGAGACCCAAAGAAGTGCTCTCAGGTGGTGCAGTGGGGTAAGATCTACAATGTAGACATTATGCTTTTGCAAGAAACGTTCTTGTCTTCAGGCGATGACTTAAAAATTTTAAGGCGAAATGGGGTGGCCCTGTTTACTTCTCCTCGAGTCGTTCAAATAGGTCGGGTGGGGTAGTCATTGCCATTAAATACAGGTTTGTTTAAGTGTGAAATATCCGAAATTAGGAAAGATACTTCTGGTCGTTGCGTCTCTGCCCTTTGCACTACCGCCGATACTTCCTTTCGTGTGTGCAATATCTATGCACCGAACAGTCCATCAGAAGGGCAGATATTTTTCAATGAGTTAGGCCTATATGTTCATACAAGGGGCAGTAATCCAATCATATTAGGGGGTGACTTTAACTGTATTATTGATCCCATTGATCGTTCCAGTACAAATGCTAATACACATTCCTTCGCTGGCCGTGATGAAATCCAGGACCTTGTTTCGCAGTATAATTTAGTTGACTGCTATAGGACCCTTCATCCGAGCTCCCCTGGTCATACATGGGCTCGTGGGGACCGTAGTTCGAGGTTAGACTGTATCTGCCGACAAATTTTGCCGTTACCAAAGTTGACACTGTCTTTCTTCCCTTCTCCGACCATAACCCTGTTTACGTGAATTTTATTCTGAATGATACCCTCAGGAAGGGGAAAGGCTACTGGAAGTATAATTCATCTCTTAGCCACCACGAGGACTTTGTTCATGATTTAAGATACCAGTAGAAAACTTTGGTCAACTTTGAAGCCCGCCTTCGGCTCTGTTACCGACTGGTGGGAAAATGTGAAAACAAGAATAAAAGAACTTGCCATACGTCACTGAATTCGTATTGCTCAAGAGAAAAGACACCGAACTGAGAAATTACAAAAAGTATTTTCGGAAGAGGAGATCGAAAGAATTTTAAATGCTGAAGTTCACGGAGCCTTCATTCATTCTAGAGCTAATTATCTAGAGGAAGGGGAAAAACTTTCGGCCTTCTTCTTAAGACAAGAAAAGTATCGGGCTGAACAAAAAGGGATAAGGAGCATTCGGAATACTGATAGTAGTATTGTGTATGAAAATAAGGAAATTATGTCCGTCTTTCACCATTTTTATAGCCAACTCTTCTCTGATCAGCGTGGTTGTAATGAGTTTATACAAGATGAATTTGTTAAACGTCTAAGCAAGTCTCTTTCTGATGACGATAAAAACAGCTTAGATCATCCCATCACCTTAGGCGAGGTTCAAAACGCAATTCGTTTAGCTGCTAAGAATAAGGCCCCTGGAAGTGATGGTCTTTCGTATGATTTTTATGCAAGTTTTGCCGTTTTATTAAGCACTGATTTAGCTCTTGTATTCAATGACATTCTTTGTAAAGGCAGTCTACCTAAAAGCCAGCGTACTGGTGTCGTTACACTTCTTCCCAAAAATGGGGATTCATTGGTTCCAACTAACTGGCGCCCCATTAGTTTATTAAATGCCGATTACAAACTACTTGCAAAAGTTTTGCAGCTTAGACTCAGCAAAGGTATGCCCACGATTGTTAACCAATATCAAGCTTGTTCTGTGCCTGGAAGATCCATACATAGCAATCTTTTGTTAATCAGAGACATCATAGATTTCTCTACTATAAAGAACGGTCCGTGTGCTCTTGTCTCCATAGACCAGGAGAAAGCTTTTGATCGTGTTAATTGGAAATTCTTATTAAAGGTTCTTCAGAAACTTAATTTTGGCGATAACTTTTGCAAGTGGGTTTCTATTCTTTATAGGGACATTTACAGTCAATTACTTATTAATGGAAGTCTCTCCGACCCCGTCCTTATTGAGCGGGGGTGAGGCAGGGGTGCCCCTTATCTCCTTCCCTTTATGTTTTGTTTATCGAACCCATTGCTTGCTATATCAACCAATGTGATAATATTAGTGGCTTTATCATCCCTGGGGGAAATGCTCGTATAAAGTTTTTACAGTACGCTGACGACGCCACTTGTGTAGCCACCAGTATTTCAGATATTGATATTTTTCTTAATGTATTTAACTTGTTCCATTCAGCCACTGGGGCTTCAATTAATATGAGAAAGACTAAAGGTTTAAAGCTCGGGAGGTTTGCCATACAAAATTTACAAAACAATATTGAATGGAGTACTACCTCGATTAAGATTACCGGGGTCGTTTTTGGATCTGACCACGCTGTTCAAGACAATTGGGAGGAGAGAGTTAAAAGTGTTGAAAAGCGCCTTAAATTGTGGAAAAACAGACATTTAACTCTCCTTGGCAAGGTGCTTGTAATTAACACTATAATTTACCCCTTGTTCTATTCGTAGCCCCCGTTTTTCATGTTTCGAACAGTGTCGTTAGGGCTCTCTACAGAATAGTTTTTGCTTTCGTTTGGGGGGAGAATAAATAAACCTGACCTCGTCTCTAGGACGGTCATTTCGTTGCAAACGAAAAAAATATGGCGGCCTCAGCTTAGACAATTTTAGACTTAAGTTAGATGCGTTGCTAGTGAAGCCACTACTAAACATACTTATTGATGATACACCTCCAGTCCACCTCACGCTGACTCTTTTCTTTGTTGCGAAGCAACTCCGGAAATACTATCCTCATGTTTGGTCTAACATGAGACCAAATTCCAGTGTGTGTACCGACTCCTTGGTCAAAGCATGTAATGTTATTAAGAAGCTTTATAGCTTAGACAAAGATTTTGCCAATAATGTTTGTCGGGTCAAAGACATTACTAAGAGGTTACAGCCTTCTGATGTTCGCATTATAGCGGTAAGGGACAATCCGTGTTATCCATGGAAGGAAATATGGAGACTATGTTTTCATGGGTTACTTGATAATAAGCTGAAAGACTTTCAATGGCGCTTGGTTCATGGTATTCTGTACACGGGGCAAAGGATTAATAAATGGGGCATGGGTGACGGTGTTTGTCCTTTCGAAGTTTGCACTGAGATTGAAACGACTTCCCACCTTCTTGGGATTCCCCAAAGATTCAACCAGTTTTAAAATGAGTTAAGAAAGTCTTTAATGATTTGAAAAAAGAAACTTCTCACCCCAATCTAGGTAAAAACATTTTCTTATATGAGTTCCTAAGTAAAAGCATTGAAACTTCGGTATTTGATAAAATTTGGTTTGTGTTTTGTATTACTAAGTTTATTTTGTAGAAATCTAGGTGTCTGCTAGTGTTTGAATCAAAGAATCAATCTCCTCATCAAATCCTTTCTATTATCATCTCTGAGATCAAAACCCCTTGTCGCTGCGGATTTCAATCGTTTTACTAAAACTAAATTTGAAAAGCTTTGGGTGAGCAAACATTCTTTCGTTCACATAAGAAACAATAAGTTGAAATTCAGCATTCCTAGTATGTGAATCCCCTATTGTGTTATTTGCTTCAATGGAAATTCATGTCAACTAAGTACTTATTACATTTTAACACTGTATATAATTGTTTCCTTTGAAGCGGAAACAAAGTAGGTAAAATTGATTAACATTATAGATAAATTTGTACATACTGTACATTAAACTGTACATAAAATTGTATAATGATGAACATACTTTCCATGAAATAATAGTTTTTTTCTACTTATTTCGCTTTCGTAAATAGTGTAAATATGTTAATGATTTGAAATAAAGTTTCAATTCAAAAAAAAAAAAGAAAAATGTTGGGGAACTGTCGACTTTTTGCAGTTGCTTTCTCTTTCATATCTTCTTTTTTGTAGCTTTTATCGACTTCTCTTCGTTCCCACTTTTTCTTTTCTTAATTAGGTTTCGTTTTTTTAATCATATCTTACTGTAAATTTCCAAATCAGGTCACTACACGCTATTGCATGTAGCCTACATTATCAGGTCGTATACCCCCCCTTTCCATGTTGCATTTTTTCGCCGTTGAAATTGTTAATAGTTTTATGATTTTTTCCCATTCTTAAATGAAACTGATTCCATATTTCATGTAGATTGCATTTGATACGAAAGGTATCAGTGAAGACAGGGCTCCCGGCTACTTCCGTAGCCGGGAGACCTGTCTTTATTGATACCGAATTTGCCTAGGTTCCCAAAGCAACTCTTGTTTCTACTCTGGACTGAATATTCATAAATGGCCAACTGTAAAATGCTCTTCTTGTATTGTAACTATGAATTACGTTTCTTAGGGGTAGGGCTAAGCATTGGCTGACAATAGGTGACCATTGTCCACGTTTCATGGTGCGATGATTTGTAAAAGAATACAGCGATTCCTTTAAACTAGAGGGATTTCATCGCGTCACGTGACCGCCCCGTCTCTTTGGTTTTGAAGGGCAAGATCGCGCGTCTCTAGTGGTTTGGAAGGGCACGCGTCCATTGTGTCACAGCATTATCTATAGTTATGCCGTGCGCGTGTGCTGTAAATTCGCTTTCTGCGTGTGTGTTTTGCCCTTCAGTGCCTGGAAATTCCACTCGCGTTACGTCACATGAAATCTATATATGTAGGCTATATATGTAGGCTATGACTGGCATAAAAAAATCTTCATACGTAATCGTCGCCCAGGGTTTCATAGTGAATCCTGTTGCTAAGGCAACGTTTTGTAACCGTAGCGTTACATTTTGTATGCGTGTTAGTAATGGAAGTTGACATTTAGGATCAGGATTGCACAGTCTATGCGTAAGCGAGGGCGGCTCAGTAGGTAACTTAGTATCTCTAATCTTCGCTTTGCGGCTCTGAAAGTTGAAAATAAATCTCAGATATAGGCGACATGCCAATATAATTTGTAGCTTTAACTCTGACATAATGGAGCTAAAGGAAAAATAGCGTTCCAACAGCAAAAGAAGTATTATTGTTCCTTTACTCTTCGGGAAATACGGGGGAGAATATACCTCTTCTTTAGTTATGAAAAGCACTAAAATGTTGTCCCCATGTTTTACCCACTAACTGCACACAGCGCAACGACTGACTGTTGGAGACTAAAACCATTTTGGACCCAGCGCAGGATTATCCTGCTCTTTGCATGGACCTAACTCTTGCTTTCGAATTGGCCAAAATTTCAGGGCATGTGTAAGACCTTGGCCTCTAGTCAATAAATACGCTTAGCTCGGTCATATCCTATAGAGGTTCTTCACCGACGTCACTGTGTGTCACTGTGTTGCGCGTCTCCCTTTTTTGACGGCCAGGCGTCCACTGTACAACAATTGTAACTAAGGTCTTGTCGTGAGCGCGTATCGATAACACACCTTTTGCGCATGAGTAGTGACGGCCAGTATGCTAAAATGGAACGCGCTGACGTCACGTGAAGAACCTCTATATAGACCTTATGCATATGATGTCACAAAGGAGAAAGCGTTCCTACGTTTGGAGGAAAATGGAGGAAAAGCGCGTATCATTGCAAGTTACACCAATCAATGCAGACAGCTAATTTGTCAACCAATCGTATACGCGCGTAAGCCTGCTACACATACGGTGAAATCTACGCCGTGAGTGCACGTGTGCTTGTTTTCACCCAAAATGACGTCCGTGTGATGTCAATGCATAAGGTCTATACTGCAAGATATTATAGCCAAATGACGTCGTTGTTCAGTACTTGATCCAGATGGATTCAAGAGTGTGTTCTGTCAGACCACACTAATTACAATGAATTAGAAAAGATGGATTGGAAACCATTCTCAGTCAATTCTGGTAGATTCACCTGAAACAGGGAGCTGTTAGAAAAGAGATACAACGACCAAATCTGGCAGATAATATGTACTTGAAAATTATTTAATCTTTTCAGGCACTTCCATTTGATTGACAGGTCTCTTTGTCCTTATTGTTAAGTCTTTGTAATTATGATCTCCTTTCTTTTCCAAGAGACAAAGGCCATTGTTTACACATGCTTTGAAGTGAGGTTTATTTCCGCCAAAAACCAAACACTAATTAGAATTTTCAGTAAAACGACTGGCAACAAAAGTTTGAACAATGCACTTTAAATGTGCCCCACGATATTAATGAGTCACCCACTGGTAACAAAGTTGTGTAAGCCTATACAATTCGCACAGTTTTTAGCAAATTTTCCCATCATTAAGAAGCATATTCGAAATTTAAATTGTAAGGAAATTCTACGACGACTTAAAAAGATATTTAGTGTGACGAATAACGACGAAAGGCTAAAATTTCACATTTTTGCATTACAGCTGGCAGCGAAAAGTTAACGGGTTCGACTTCCATCGATCCTCTTTTCAATTTAAGTAACATAGCTAGCTCGCTCGTCGACGATTTCTCCGCACCAACGGTGGGATCATCCCCCGTTGATAACGATATAACCAAAGTTATATAGCGCCAATCCGTGTCATGTGAGGGCGCGTCCATTTATGGACAGGGTGTTCGAAAATAGACACTCTGTAATGGTCCTTTCTTGAAGTACCCCCTCACTAACTTTGGTTTCCCCACTCCACATTATCGGTGGATAATGGTAAGGAGAAATCGTATCTTGATATCTCCTTCCCATGTTTACCGAAGAAAGGGGTGGGAAAATTGGCATGGCAGATATCACACCACCGCGATGTTCTCGACATATGCTTACGTGTGTCCGCTCGACGTTTACATGCACCAAGAATGTTTCTGTTTGTTCCAAAATGAGGGATACATTTCACGGTGTACGAACCATGCCTTGAATCACATTTCGTTCTGAAATAACTTTACTTAGAAAGACAAAAGACAATCAGTGAGAAGGTATTTTTTCCTTTTGTGACATCGTATCACATTTAACCTACGTTTATAATTTGTGAATGTCTCCGAAAACGGACATTTGGTAATTTTAGCGATTATCGATGTTTGCATTTTGTGATGTCTTTTCTGCGAATTCCTGGTCTGCAGTCAGCAAAATAGTAGATCCGACTAGCGAATTTAGGCAAATGGTACTACTGTTGTGTAAGGGGCCAATCTCTCTAGCTTGCAAAGGCTCCTGGGATCTTGGGGTTCAGCTTCAAAAAGGAACGGCAAAAAGGAAGACAAACAGACTTGGTTGTTGGTTTATTCTGGTGATTAGTATTGATTAAACCCCATTCCAAAGATGATAACGGTTGATTAAAAGCCGGTAAAATGAAAAATAAAAATTGTATACAAATTTACAGTGCTCCTTACAGGCATAAAAACGGACACCAGCTTAGCAGAACGTACCAAACAAAAACCGCCCTAAACCGGGCGTGAACACAAAGGCTGAACTATATGCATTGGGGTAGCAGAGGTTTATCATGTAGTTACTATGTACAATACTTACAAGCCAACCTCTCCCAAACACCAGGAACCCAAGGAAGCTATTTACATTAAACTAAGAAAGAGATAATAGGTATTTACAATACTTACAAATTAACCTTCACCTCACCCGCCCTACCTGCCCGCCCCGAAACAAGTGGGCCCTACCGCCCGCCGAGCGCAGAACCCGGCAAGCATGATGAGTTGGCCTCAACCCTCAGCCTAATCACGCCCTCACCAACGCAAGGACGACGTCCGCAGGCTTTTCCACCCCCTAAATACAATATTACAGCGGTCTCTCCGTAAGTCCAGTTTATGCAGGCCGAAACAAAGGTGAGCCTGCAAACATTTGGGGGACAGGTCGTGGGCGAAAGGCCATACAAAGCCTAGTCCTGGCTGACCGCCAAGGAGTTACCCTACGTAATACGGCCAGCAAAATTATATACAAATTTACATTAGTGACTTCAGGTTCTCTCTCGAGGTCTACCCGGTAGAGGCCCAAGGCCTGCAGCTTAGTTGGCCTTGCAAGAATCGTATACTCCTCATGGTTCTACAGCAATTCTGCCGACGTTAATGCAGTCTCCTGATTGGTCAACAATTGAGACATACTTAGGGATATATACATCAATTGATAAGGTGATAGTATTCGAACAAAGGGTCTTTAAAAGGGTGGAATTGACCGCTCGCACAAAGTTAAGCTGGGAGTGACCTTGAAGGGAACTATTGCGTTTAAAACGCACCAACAAGGCATGCAAAGAAAGTAGCTTAAATCATTATGAAACAATTCAGTCTCAGCAATAAACTCTAGCAATAGCTTTATCTTCTCAAAATGATTTGCATTACAACTTACAAGAGTAATGCATGTTCCACCATTTGAATTTTTGAAAGTTTGGGTGAACAGACAAACCACTTTTATGCAACAAATAACCGCATTACTTCCTGAGAAAGCCTTGTTTCTTGGAAAAAACCGCACCGCCTTATTTTGAATTGTCTATCATTCTGTATTTATTAATATTGGTTTAAAAAATATGAAAACCTTTTGTAAAAGGCAAAAACTTCCAATAAAATAGCAGGGGTGCCTGGCAGGGGTGGGGCCAGGATTTGTCCGACAGGAGGGCCAAGCTCCCCGACGGGAGGGCCAGCAGTCCGAAGCCTCGACAAAGGCCAAAAGGACTAAAACGCAAAATATTTGGCTTTTTTACAAAAATTGAAAATTTGGTGGTTTTATTGAAGAAAATTTGAACAAATTTGGATTTCTATGGAAGAAAATTGAAAACTGGGTTTTTTGTAAGGAAAATTGGAAAATTTGGGGTCAACTGAAGGTCGTTGGGACTTCATATTTTATCGTTCAGATTAAGGCTCCCCGACGAAACTGGAAAATATCCCCGACGAAACTGGAAAATTTTCCCCGACGGGGAGCCAGCCTTCCCCGACGGGGGCCATACCCCGGCGCCCCCCTGGTGCCTGGAGGAGGGGTCGAGGAGGAATACTTGACAATTTTTTCCCTCATTTAACGGTTAAGGTGGCGTAGTTGCAAAATGATGTTCTTTTGGGCATAGCTTTGAACTTACAATATGCAGAAATTTTTTTCATTAATCGCTGAATGTATCTTATATTGGGGTTGAGTAGAGGGAAAGAGGTAATACCTTCCGTTCTATGTTTCTATTACTTTACCATGCCGGTAATGACAAAATAATTGGTGGTGAATAGAACATTTTCAAAAATTTTCAACTCACAGAATTTTGAAAATAATTAATTTTAGAGAGTTATTTTTCTTTGTAGCAATTTTGTTCTCTAGAAATAAGGCGGCTATGTGGAGATTTTATGCACGTTTGCAAGATTGGTAAGGTTTTGAAAAACTTTTCTTCTATGATTTTTCAAAATTTTCCCAGGTTCCAAACACAAGGAGTAATTACAAAAGTTCGTTGTAATTTCAAATATAGGAAAGACTTTTTCTCACAGAGGGTTGTAAATGAGTGGAATAAGCTGCCTGAGTCTGATGTTTTAGCTGATAATGTCAGTGGGTTTTAAAGTGACTTACATATGCATTGCAATGTACGCAATAGGAGACAGGCTCTTCCCTTCTGACTATAGAGGATGTACGGTTCATTGGTTCCTTCAGTGGCGTTGCCAAGGGGGAGGCCCTCTCCCCCAAAAAACCTTGGCTATGTCAAACGTGTGCCCCCATCAGATTTGGGGTATTAAAACATTATGCACAAGCACCCCGTTTATATTTCGACATTGAAACAAGGATCCATTGTCACTTTATAAGTTACTTTTGAGACTAAAATGTACAAAAATTTCCCAAAACTGCAACAAACTTCGCTCGCATCTATTTTTTGAACTATGTGAGGCACTGCCCCATTGGAAGATAGAATAGACGAGTTGGGAAATGTTTCCACGCAATGCAATATGGGAATGTGTCAAAGGTGAAGTGTACCACGCTTACAGTGTCCCAGTGCGAGTGTTGAAGGTTGAGAGCGCAGAGCTAAACGGGTTGCCCGTTGTCATGGTACACTTGACCTTGTGACCTCACCGGAAGTACCGAATTTCCCAACTCGTCTATTAACAGCTATCATTTGAACATCTAATTTCATTATCCTTAGGATTACTGTTGTCGTAAGTCTTCTCCCTTCAATTCAATTTCCTCACCGATATCTTTTAGTCAGATTTTTTGTTTGAAAAATGTTAAAGTTGCAATGTTCGTTTCTTTTTCAAAGCAGTATCCAATAAATAAAAGGGCAATTACATATAGCGTCATCTCTTAGGCTATTTTCGTTTTATTTGTAATACCGTTGCCTTAAAATTGCAAGGGGAACTTTTCTTACCTGAATCCTCGCCAAGTTGGAGACAAGCATCACACCAGGAATCACAGAGTGGTGATACCTCCATAAGGAGTGTAAGTATACTTGTGCAAGTTATTCTTAGTACTTAAATACTAGCATTTTCTGCATGCATCGCGCTTGTATCACGCATGGTCTCAGTGGATACTGTCCACCCTGTTCTCATTTATCGCTAAAGAAAATGCAGGAAATATTATTGTAATTATAATTCTAAGGCATCGAAAATCCAATGAACCACATTCAAGGGCTTCTTTTCCCAAACTTTCCAGGCCAGCCACGGATCCGTAGCCGACGCTCTAGAGGGAGGATTCCCCCTCGCTGACATACCTGGAAGTTAGTTGTCTCAACATTAATTCCTATAGGGCAGCTTATCTAGATTTGTTTTAAAGTCCATGTGAAAACCTAAATCATGATCCGTCATCCCCTCCCACACCCTCCCGAATCACTAAATTGTCCGAGTAAGGCTAACAAAAATGGTCAATGTGATTTTTATTTTTGCGGTCCCTTTGTGCACATCCAATGCCATTTAGAGATAGTTAAGATGCTTTACTCTAATAGTCACAATTTTGTCAATACCCAGAGCCTCCGGGGGCTTCTCCCCATGATCCCTAATGGAGCGTTTCCCTGGATCCCACCAGGGGCCACGGTGGGCCCCTGGGAGCTAATGCTAACTGGGGAGAGCGTTCCCTCACCACGAATCCTCTAGTCTTGCCCTAAGACGTTAGTCGCTTTCCACATATCTTCTATATTCCGTTCGCAGGGTGTATGTCAACTGAACTGTAAGCCACTCAAAGGTTATGTCCAGAACCAGGGAGGTAACAGCCCTCCTGCCAGAACTAGTTCAGCGAGTCCAATAGTAGAGTGTACAGGGCGCACTGGTACGTATTCTTCACAGCCGATATGTGGTGGATGGAAATGAACTAGTCTTGAACAAGACTAATATAAAGGGGATTCTACCTTGTAGAACATTCTTGCTTATATGCATAGGCGTAGGAGGAGGGGGCTTGGGGGATGCAGCCCCAACCAAACATTTTTGTGAAAATTCGGGCAATATGCTGAGAATTTTTCGGGCACCTATTGAGAGAAAAATAATGCAGTGATGTAGCTTACGGTAATCAATAGTGTAAAAGATTTCCTTGGTAATTCAAAGAAAGTTCTGATTTGAATTGCACCGGCACCTATATATTCGGTATTAATTCATTAGTGTTTTTGAATGGTTAAACGTACATTATCATTATCAGTTGTGTATTTAGGGGGGGCCATTGGGCCATGCCCCCTCACTGTTGAAGTTTTTTAGTACCTAAGATACGTAATTTTTTTTAACACAAATTTTACTTCAATGGTACCATATGTGGCACCAGATTGCATGTGATGATACCTAATTTTTCAAAATTTTTCATAGGGAGGGGAACTTCCCTCCCCTTAGACACCCCGGCCGTCCATCACAAACATACTGCATGCCCCCACCCCCATGAGAGAAATCCTGGCTACGCCACAGATTATTATCGTTATTATTGTAACGACTTTCCCGAAAATTATAACCAATCTGGAAGGGTAGTAACACGGCAAAGTGACTGTCTGTAATTGGCGTGTGCATGCGGTGTGATAAACGATGCATGCCTATATGATATGTTCATTTATCTTCATTAACATGTTGAACGCGCGTGAAGCGCGCGAAAATGTTTGGTTTTATTTTTGGGGCAAGTCGTCACCCCCCCCCCCTTCCCCATCAACTTGGGCTTCCTACGCCCATGCTCATATGTGGCTCGAGAGTTAGCTTTAGAAACCACAAGAAATGAGTGGGAGAATCTATGTCTGTCTGAAAATTTAAAGGATATTGTTCATAAAGACTGAACGTTTAAAGGCTGTCATACATTTGATTTCACTCCGGTGATATAAGGACGACCTATTTTCAAAAGTTTTCTTTTAAGGATACCATACTGTGCTAAACATTTCAAGTATATCTGTAATTTTTATTTGTGAAGAATTTGTAAACAATCATTTGCAGTCAAGAATCATTTTCGTTATAAAAAGTTACAAGGAGATTAAAATGTTAATATTTTAGGACGGAAGTAGTTTGTCGTTTAGGTCCCTTTAATAAGCTAAACAACTTAATGGTAGCCTTGCGTTACAGATACAACTCTGTGCCACCAACTAAGTGCTGAGAGTCGACCCTTTCTTTGGCAGTCGAATAATCATGAGTTGCTCCTCTCGCGATCACAGCGATTAATCGGTTGCAGTTAAGACTTAATCCCTCTCATTCTTTGTATAGCCAATATATAACCATAACCAAAGAAATTCAATGAAGTTCGGGAGAATGATGTCCTACTATCTGGACTGAATCCGTTTATTTAGATGTCTGTCTGTCTGTCTGTCTGTCTTTCTTTCTTTCTTTCTTTCTTTCTTTCTTTCTTTCTTTCTTTCTTTCTTTCTTTCTTTCTTTCTTTTTCTTTCTTTCTTTCTTTCTTTCTTTCTTTCTTTCTTTCTTTCTTTCTTTCTTTCTTTCTTTCTTTCTTTCTTTCTTTCTTTCTTTCTTTCTTTCTTTCTTTTTCTTTCTTTCTTTCTTTCTTTCTTTCTTTCTTTCTTTCTTTCTTTCTTTCTTTCTTTCTTTCTTTCTTTCTTTCTTTCTTTCTTTCTTTCTTTCTTTCTTTCTTTCTTTCTTTCTTTCTTTCTTTCTTTCTTTCTTTCTTTCTTTCTTTCTTTCTTTCTTTCTTTCTTTCTTGCTTCTTTCTTTCTTTCTTTCTTTCTTTCTTTCTTTCTTTCTTTCTTTCTTTCTTTCTTTCTTTCTTTCTTTCTTTCTTTCTTTCTTTCTTTCTTTCTTTCTTTCTTTCTTTCTTTCTTTCTTTCTTTCTTTCTTTCCTTCTTTCTTTCTTTCTTTCTTTCTTTCTTTCTTTCTTTCTTTCTTTCTTTCTTTCTTTCTTTCTTTCAGTAGGGCAAGAAAGGTAGGGCGTGTAATGCAAACATGTAGCTGTTTTTGTCCTATTCATGGGCGGGGGAAGTTTTCAAATTCATCAGTATTAAACGAAAACTTTAGCCACCATGACTTATCTTTTTTGTGAAAACTAATCTTTCGATACAGTGATAAAATGACATTTAACTTAATGTATACTGTACGCACACAAATCGTCTGGTTTATTGCCGTACAACGGAAACCCTCTGAATATTTTCTTGGCTTCACTGGTTAAACAAACAGCCATACACTGCATCAGCGTTCTCCCTTGCTTCAATATCGCCATAACCAAGTTCCAAGTTTTGACTCGATATCAATTGATAAACAACGTAGTGCAGCATTATATTGTGAGAAAACGGTCACTGTGGTTATGTGATATTTGCTGACAATTAAAGTGCATGCTTTAGTGATATTTTTGATAGGTCAGGCTATTATGTCGGGTAATCGCAACCTGGGCAGGGAGGTGTTATTAGCACCTCCCTGACCTGGGTTTTGAGAACGATTAATGGGACTTTCAAAGAGTAATCGCGACTACTGCCGATTAATCGATAATTACTATTAGCACCACCAAAAGACCAAATAAAAACCCCCCGCCATATTGCTTTTTCTCCTATTGCGGTTCGCTTAACACACAAACCAACAACAGCGTAAAAATGCAGAAGAATGAGATGTAAAGTCTGAACAGGGAGGTGTTATTAACACCTCCCTGGTCTGAACAGCTTGTGAGAGTTTACCCCGTTTTCTTAAATCTTATAAATATACTAATTTACGAGGGTTTATCCCAAGCAAAATTTTGATGGAGTGAAACAATGGTCGTTGAAGTTTGAGCGTCAGCTTTTATTCCGCTTCCTTGTTGCCGTTGTGCAAAATGTGGACTCGGTAGAGCCTGAGAGCAGTCTCGTGGTAGGCATAGACAAATGCATTTTTAAGTAAACTGTCCACAGCGTTCTGTTTTGAAAAGGAAGTTGTCTCACATCATTTAGAGGGACCGTTGCATCACCTCAAACATGTTTAGGAACATGTGCATATCTCTTCAAATAGCCCATTGGTGACTGTACTTTGGTAGGTATATATTCAAACAATATTCGTCACTCAGATTGGTCAATGCAGTGACGTCGTACAATGGGGACAGAGCAAGTGCTCCAAAGATCGTCTTGTTTCCATTGTGCATGCAACATGAAATTTTCGGTATTTAAAAATATAGTGCATACACTTAGAGATTTGAATACGAGGATCGTAACATGTCATCATTCAATCAGAAAGGCTAGAATCGCACGATGCTTCCAAAAGTATTTTGTGGCGCTCTTTGCGTCAGTCTAATTTATTGAAGTACAGAATTATGGCTGGAAATTTTATGACGAAGAAGTATCGTTCCATTATCCATTGTCAAGAGTTATGGGACCACTGAAGCCGTGAATGTTCCCTATAAAATACACTCCTAGTCAGGCAGCATAGCCACATATTTTCGTGAGATGCGGACACGCCGGACAAAAGCGCCAAAATTGGTATGTGACTTCCGTAGGGCATAACTGTTCAACCTGGAAGGGTTGCCAAAATTTTGTGGAACATCAATGGTTAGTAGAGGGCGTTTTCTAAATGGCCGACATTAACCATTAAATAATAAAGAAAATATTCTTAAAAAATATTTTCGAGGCATCGACTCTTCAATTTGGTCATACTGCATGACAAAAATCCCATAATTAATTTATTAGGACTGTTTTGGCTAGATTCAGGTTAACCAAGATGGCGAAAAAATAAAATGGCCGCCAAACTGAATGAAATATTTCCAAAAATTGTGTAAAAACATTGCAAACTTTCACATTCCGCAATCATAATTATTTTAATTAATGTTTTATAATTAGGACTGAACTTTACAATCCTTTCCACAAGAGGAATTGACCGCCAATATGGCGGAAAAGCACCGAAGAAGTAAAAACAATACAGTAAAAATTCCAGCGAAAAATAAAAAAAAATTAAAAAGAATGAAGAAAAATCTCATTAAATAATAATTAAAAATATATTTCAATTAAAAACCCTAAATATCTCTATGGCAGTTTGTACATAAAATTGAAAGCATGATTTGTGATGTTTTATGCAGGATCCCAAACCAACCAAGATGGCGGAAACAACAAAATGGCCGCCAATATAACGATCATACTGTATAAAAAATAATATGAGAAATAATCATTAAAAATACTTTTGACACAGTTGCCCTTAATATCTGGCCATATTTCATGACAAATAATCCAAAATGAGGTAGTTCGACCGCTTGTCAGCCATTTGGGGAGGGATGTTGGCTCCTCCATGATCTGCTGCAGCTGTGTCGCCATTCTTTGGTGAAGACTGGTCATCTTTTTCAGCCAGAAACCTTGTACTTGATCCGGTCCAGGTGACTTCCAATTAGACATCTTCTTCACCTTTGCTCGTACCACCTCTCCTGTTATCTTCACTGGTGGTTGTGGAGAGACGGCCTTGTGGTTGGCATTGAAGTCTTTTATCCATTCGGCCTCGGTTCTGTGGTATTTCTGCTCACCCCATATTCTGCGCCAGAATCGTTCTGTCTCGTCTCTATCTGGTACTGGTGGGGATTCTTTACTCCTATTGCCTCTGAGGTTCTGATAGACCCGTCCGGGTTGTTCCTTGAACATTTTGTTCACTCTGAACTGTTCATTCCTGGCATTGTATCGTTTGAGTCTGTGTGCCAGTGCTGTCAGCCGTTGTTTGGCATCCTCTATGGCGTGGTTGAATCCCCTTTGTTCTAACCAGTACTTTTGTTTCAGGTCGTCTGTCAGTTTGGTTCGGCCTCGTTTTGCAGCATCCAGCTTGCTGATGTCTTTCCGTGCCTGTGCAATTTTCTTCTCCAACCTCCTCTTCCATGGCGGTGTCTGGGGTTTGGCGGATTTCTTTGCCCTTTCAGGTTGGATCCTTCTTGCTATTGCCTTGGCTGTGGAGTACATCAGCAGGTTTGTCTCGGTGATGTTATTTGTCGGGATGCTCTGGACAGCTATATTTGCCTCTTTCATCAACTGGTACAGTTGGGGGTCGGACCGTTTGTATATCTGGACAGGCGGCCTAACCTCCACCATTGCTGCCATCTCATCTATTATCTCTCTGGCGAGCGTTCCCTCGGGTGGGATTTCCTCATATTGGACTTCCAAGGGTGGTTCCAAGACAGGAGTGTATTGCCTTGGTTCCTGATGATGGTGTAGTTGTTGTCCCTCGCCTGTATTTATTATTATTATTTATTATTATTTATTATTATTATTATTATTATTATTATTATTATTATTATTATTATTATTATTATTATTATTATTATTATTATTATTATTATTATTATTATTATTATTATTATTATTATTATTATTATTATTATTATTATTATATTATTATTATTATTATTATTATTATTATTATTATTTATTATTATTATTATTATTATTATTATTTATTATTATTATTATTATTATTATTATTATTATTATTATTATTATTATTATTATTATTATTATTATTATTATTATTATTATTATTATTATTATTATTATTATTATTATTATTATTATTATTATTATTATTATTATTATTATTATTATTATTATTATTATTATTATTATTTTATTATTATTATTATTATTATTATTATTATTATTATTATTATTATTATTATTATTATTATTATCCTTATTATTATTATTATTATTATTATTATTATTATCCTTATTATTATTATTATTATTATTATTATTATTATTATTATTATTATTATTATGATTATTATTATCCTTATTATTATCCTTATTATTATTATTATTATTATTATCCTTATTATTATTATTATTATTATTATTATTATTATTATCCTTATTATTATTATTATTATTATCCTTATTATTATTATTATTATTATCCTTATTATTATTATTATTCTTATTATTATTATTATCCTTATTATTATTATTATTATTATTATTATTATTATTATTATTATTATTATTATTATTATTATTATTATTATTATTATTATTATTATTATTATTATTATTATTACTATTATTATCCGCATGGATTCCACCTTAAGGCGACAGTTCATGCTAATTCAACAACATTAAGGCGACACTTGGATTTAGGGCGACAGTTTATGTGTCGCCTTAATTCTCAGGTACTAGATAGAAAAATAATTTTATTGTCGGAAATCGCCTTAACTTGTTCGTCCTCCTCTAGAATGTATCTCTACAAAATTTGGTTAGGGTAGGGTTAGGGGTAGGGTTAGGGTTAGGGTTAGAAAAAATCAAATATTTGTACACAAGTCAATGTAACTGTCGCCCTAAGTAGGTATCCACGCTTATTATTATTATTATTATTATTATTATTATTATTATTATTATTATTATTATTATTATTATTATTATTATTATTATTATTATTATTATTATTATTATTATTATTATTATTATTATTATTATCATTATTATTATTATTATTATTATTATTATCCTTCTTTCATTCACAGCTCTTTCTTTCAGCTGGATTCACATGTGCTGACATCGGGATCCTACCCGGATCCTGGGAGGTCAAGCACCCTTCTGAGAATGTGGGCGCTGCCGAGGATTGCTTGCTTCATGAGTTTCCTCATGTCATGTTCTCCGGGTGCCCTTTGGAGGTGGCCTTCCAGACTGGTACTGACTGCACCGAGTGCCCCAATAGGCCGTGGGCCAACAGCGATTTTTCTGCTGTTTCGTGCAACAGAATCCGGCACAACACAATTCCTTCATAGCTAGGTGCCAAAACATATATAGATCCAGGAATCATCGATCCACACGTGCGAAATTGGTATTTTGGTGAAAAAATAGGAAAAAGATGGCATATTTTAACATGATTTTCTTACGAAATTCAGCCAATCAGTGATGAGAGTAGTGAGAGCAAAAGACCCATTGATGACTTTCAGCCAATCAGAGGGTTCGTTAAATTAGGTATACTACTCCAAATATGGCGACCTCCATGTCGTCGACGCAGAACGTCAGGAGTGGCTAGAATTTTGTTCCATGCACATCGTTCCATGGATGAAAAGTGAATTTAAAACCTTCACAGAAGACACATGGAATATATTTACACGATGTGCCGGCAAATGGCTGAAATACAAATCGAAAGAAAGAGGAGCAGGTAACGAAACACTGAAGAAACATGAACGAAGATCCTAACGTTAGGCGAAGTGCCCATCGATGCAACAAGTAACGTCGGACTTCAGCTAGGATATATCACGTTGACCGTTACAAGAGGTTCTGTGATTCACAGAAAATTACCAGGAAGAAAAAGGCCTTGGCAAAATCTGTTAAGAACCAAGGTGAGCCACCAACCAATAATTCTAGCACCGTCTAAAGTTAGGGCCTAACGTTAGACCAAGGCCATAGGCACTTAATTGTAATGTTATGCTAGCCTACCGTACTAAACAAACAGTTGAAAACAGTATTTTATAGTACAACAGGCTAGCATAACGTTACAACTGCCTGTGGACTAGGCTACGTTGACAATTGGATAGGTCTAGGCCTAGCCTAGCCAGTGCTCTTTATTGATTCGATGTGATCAATGACACGGTGTGTTAAGCACTGCAACCAAGTATGCACAACTCCAGATTACCCCACCATTCTTCTGATTATTTATGGGTTCTCAGAAGAACTGAATGCCTGGCTGCACTCCCATTGTGGGCAGGGACATTGTATCGAACACTGGAGTGGTGGGGTGTTCTGGAGTGAATTCCATCTGGATCCCTACAAGACAAACAAAAAGGCCTGTCCCATATATTTTTAGTATGATCACAATCTTGTCATCTGAAAAATCAGAAACTCAAAAGCAGATCAGAAGTAACACTACACATGCAGTGTTCAATAATCTTCATTAGCTGACTGGAGAGCATTTTGTGAAAAGTTGAAATATTTGGTTTTCACTTCCAAAAACAGTCCTGTACAAATTGTGTGTCATTTTTTCATTATCACCAAGGATCTGTGTAATCAGCCCTCTATGCGCTTGATTGTCATGCTGCGATGTATGTAGGGGCCCTAGCCTAGTGTACCAGTACCTAGGCCTAGTTCTCACATACACTTTGTTCCCTGAACTAGGCCTAGGCTATTGCAACACAAACTTTTGACTGCATGTTACTGTGAGAGTAACATCGTCTGCGTGCATTGCTGCAGTGATTGTTGCTATATACGCGTATGCGCGACGTAACTATAGCTATGGACTATGTCACAATTGAACAGCAATGCGTGCTATTTAGCATACAATAGTGTGAACGTCCTAGTTACACGATTTAGCAGTTTCATAGAATGTTTAAAAATCAAAACAGGATCGTTTGTGTAAATCAAAATTTTTGGTCTCTTTTTGGACAATAATTAAGTGCAAATAATCTTAGAATGAAGGGTCTTAAACATATAAAGGACCCGTAGAGGTCAATTATGTAGGAGTATACATGAATTTGAGAAAGTTCGAGACCATTCAAAATTGTTGAAGGTGCGGTAGCCCAATTTTGACAATGGGTATACTGCTGACCTAGTATAGGAAGCCCCAAAGCTTCCCAGATACTAGGTCAGCAGACTGCGGAATAGGGCGGGCCTAGCTAGATCTTTAGTAGGCCTACAACATACTAGCCCATGTTTGGATAGGTGAGAATACATTGCCATGGTATCTTCCAGTGTTGTTTATGGTATAATGTACTAGATTATGGTAATCAAGCCAATGCCTTTCCCAGTGGAAAGTTAGCTGTTGTTGAATTACTATTGAAGGTGGTCAGAGAGCAAAATGTCACAGATATGCAAACTTAATCAAATTGTTTCAAAAATGTATGCTTTAATGTCACAGATATGCAAGCCCAAATAAAATTTTACATGCTGTTGAATATATGGCAAGAAAGGTGGTGAACAAGTTTATTCTGGGGAATTTTTGCCATCTTGAAAATTCAGTGGTAGTATAGGGATGCATACAGTATCTAGCATTGAATTTGGGTGAATCTCTGCACCAAAATAATAGTCTTTTTTCTACACCCACGTTGATTATTCAGCAAAGCTTAATAAACTACAAGTTTATTTTTACATTGTGGGTTATCTAAGAGATAATGCAGATAGTTTGAGGGTAGTACAATTTCAGTGCCAGACATGGAAAACTTAGCATAGGTTTTCTGTCATTTTTCCTTCTCAAAACAACAGAAGAGAATTTAGCTAATAACAGTGAGGATAAAACAACATGTACAGGAGAAAACTCCTTTCCTACCATACTTGGCTCTCCAAGAGCCAAGTACTGTAGGAAAGGAGTTTTCAGGTCTGAAAGCATTCATACAAATTCCACTCCCCAACCCATGGGTAGGCATCACGTTTCCTGATAGTTGTTTACTGTGCCACACTGGAAAAAACAAACAAACAAACAAACAAACAAACGAGACAACTAGATAGGCAAAAGGATACATATCACACTAACATTATGTGAATGGATTAGTGCTGGTCAGTATCTTCGGATCCTGATTATGAAGTACAAGGAGCCGTAACATCTTTGCTTGTAATTTGTAGGCTCTAACAAAGATTTTTATTTCCAGCAGGATATTGAAGGTTAATAGACGAGTTGGGAAATGTTTCCATGCAATGCAATATGGGAATGGGTCAAAGGTTAAGTGTACCACACTTACAGTGTCCCAGCGCGGGTGTTGCATGCCGGGCACACAGAGCTAAATACGTTACCGTTGTCATGGTACACTTGACCTTATGACCTGACCGGAAGTACCGAATTTCCCAACTCGTCTATTGAATTCTACCTTCTACCTGACTTGCTGAAGTGAAGCTATTTTAAATTGTGGACAGTTCATATTTACTGGACTAATCAACAGCTGTAACACAATTGCTGATTTTGGTGCAATATGGAAACAAAATGGGCCAGGAAAAATGGTTCATGGTTATATGCATCATGGATGTTCTGCAGTGGTGACAGACTTTTTGCAGCTACAGTATCTCTCTCATCAGTGATTACTGTAGGAGAGAGGATGAAAAATGGGAAATTTTTTGTCATATGTGGAACTTGATACAGTGTTCCACACAGCAAAATAACCAGTACATAGCCAACCAAGCAGAATGATATTTTGAAAGTTACACAACTGCCTTGCCACAGTCCACTGTTCAGATAGGAATGAAAATTATTGTACTTGTTCTTCCAGGTACTAATTCAACTAAGAGCTTGGAAAGTAGCCCTCTGAAGTTGATTCTGTGAATTGTGCTGACACGGATTACAACATCCAGTCTTGGAACATGATATGTTGGGATACCTGACAATATTAAGGTACAGTAACTCCTATGTTCTGTTTTTAATCTAGTGCCCAGTTGTATTCTCAGTTCTTGTGAGTGAATGGTTTTTTTTCACCTGCATGTTGAATATTGTCCTTAAGATGGCCCATCTACATAGATGCATTGGAATGAATTTCTTGGGAATCTAGGAGCTGTACTGCAGTGAGGGAAATGTGTACATTGGTTGGGCTCATACTACTCTGTGGTGATACTGAACAGTTTTCTACCACTGTGATCCAAAGTTAGGCTAAAAGCTGACCTTGGTAATATATTTATATTTATATATAGCCTTGCTAGCTGTGTTCGCTGATGGAGAAGTGAGCCATTGGTGGTGTTCATTCAGAGTAACTCTTGTTCTTTCAGGTATGTTCCACTGATTGTTTGGGAAGTTGCCCTCCCTGTTGAATCCTGTTGAATGCGAAGCTGCCAGACTCAAGATCACCTTCACCCATTTGATAGGAATAACATCAAAACATCTGAAAACATCAGAAACTTGAGTATTTGCTGCCCTTATGAAGGTGACTCTTTTATTACTTGCTTGTGAGTTGTAGCCTAAGGAAAAATTTTGTATTAGTATAGCATTTGTGAGTGACTTCACATTTCGGTCTCAGGATCTCCAAAAGTTCATTAACTGTTGCAAATTTCACACTTAAAAATCATTAGATAGGTTCATAGTGGTGATGGATAGACTGCTACCACTGCTCTCAAACTTAATAAATAGATAAAGGTTAGTAGTTTCATTTATATCCATAGTGTGTTGACTTGCACAAATACAGTTCAGAAAGCAGGGTAAGATGATAGAGGTTACAAGCCTGCCTTGCCTCATACTCTGAGCAGTCCTTGAAAAGGAGCTGAGCCATGAGTTGTTTTTATACATCATATCTTTCATTCTTTCAGGTGCTTTCATTCCACTGAGAGGTCTCAGAATATCCTTCCCTGCTGCTTTCTATGATCTTGCTGCAGGCTGAATCAGACTATGTTCTAACCATCTGAAGAGGGTACTGTAAGGAAGTGGAATTTTGACTGTTTTGGCGTACCATAGTGATTATGTAACCGTTGAATGATAATTTGCATGTATGCTACAAGAATATGTAGTGTAAGTGCCTCAGTCTTCTTCTGGCAGCCACACTGTTTAGCTTTTGACTGGAGATTACTTCTAGTTTGGGCTCGTAAAAATCAGCTTTTCCACCTAAAAGATGCCCGTATCCCATCATGAAATATCCGTAAAGATGGTTACTAGGTACTGTTGATGTCGGCATTATTTTTCATTGACCTAGGCAGTTTTGGATTGTATCCTGTTGGCAACTTTTGAGTTGCCATGCTGCCACTGGACTCTGAAGGGATCTGTATCCTGTTAGGCTGTTGCAGCCTTACCTGTCATGAAAGATGTTTTAGAACCTGTTGTGAGATGCTGGAGACCTTTGATCATTTCACGTATTGCGACCAATCTCTGAGATGTCCGCCCCATGCATTTTGAGTTAAAGTCGCAAGCAAGTCTACCAGGAACAGAAGATACCGCTTAAATGATTTTATGTAAATAAGAAATAATTTGTCCTAGATTTGTAATGAAAGATTGTATTGAAATTGTAGTGTGGCCCCAGTTAAGGCTACAATCTTGGCCAAAACTGTTGGAACACCTCCCACCATTGTACCATGTACTATATGATGTCGTGTACGATTTACGCCGGAAACCCCATCCCCCGAGTACACTGTTTTTGTCCAAATGACATTGTTATCTCCAACATTAATACAGGGGTGCAGGGGGTGTTCCAACAAGTTTTGTCCAAGATTGTAGGCCCTAGTTACACTCAGTTATCACATCCTGTGTATATTAGGCTGTTGGCATGGGGTAACAGGGAATTCAGAAGAATAATTGGAGTAATTAAAGTGCTATGAACAGGAAATGTAATCATAATGTTGTGTGAAGTATTTTTAGACATGTGATGTTTATATTTTGTTCTCATGAATAAGTGCTTGAGAGAATTGAGCCAATTTAGGGCAAGGGTTGAGAACAAAGGGATTTCATTGTATAGGGCCATGTGGTCTATGGCAGGGGTGGCGCCAGGATTTGCCTGACTGGGGGCCCAGCAACCCAAAGCCACGACAAAGGCAATGAGTTGACAATAGGGTGAGGAATACAAAATTTGGGGGCATGAAGCATGCGGAAACATGTTTGGCTTTTTTTACAAAATTTTGAAACTTTGGGAGTTTTATTTAAGAAGTTTTGAAAAGTTTGGATTTTTATGGAAGAAAATTTGAGAAATTGGGTTCTTTTTAAGGAAAATTGGATTGTTTGGGGTCTTTATTGAAGAATATGCCCTTCCTATGAGCAAAATCAAGCAGATCGTTGGGGTGACTGTGGACGGTCATTGGGATTACATATTTCATTGTACTGATTATGGCTCCCATCGACGAAATTGGAAAATTTCCCTGAGGGGGGGGGGGCAGCCTTCCCCGACGGGGGCCATGGCCCCCTGGTGGCGCCACCCTTGGTCCATGGAGGGTGCTATGTTGCTTAGGTAATGTCAGCTGTTCCGTGATGAGTCATTGGGATAATGAATGAAGGCTATTGTTTATTGTTTACAGTGAAAGAGCTATGTGAGAGTTCAGCATTTTTCTTAGTGGTTTATATTCATACCAAAGACTTTAAAAATGGAACCTACTGCCATTGTGCTTGGTGTCAGCATAAGCAGTGGAGTAGAGAGAACAAGCCAGTGAGCCACAACTGGAAGAAAAGGCCCTGGCCGGCCCAACTTAAAGTGTACCTAAAGTCTAAAAGTCCAAAAATATATGTTACAAAGTTTGAAAAATGCATCTAGATGGTCCAACTCTCATCTTCACAGGACGTTCCTAAGCTGAGAAATTAAATGCTGAAGTTTATTCACTCAATTTGAAATGGTAGATTGCGCAATTATTTATGATGTCATTCTTGTACTACTCAAATTACAGTCTTTGTTTTTCTTTGTTTTTTCGAAAGCCACTGCACCTTGTGCCAAAATGTGATCACTGTCCTACTGTTATAGGGTGACTTGGCTATAAAAGCCCTCTCCCTACAACATAGTATGCAAGTGAACAGTAAATGTTTCAAGGTCATATAAACAAATTAATTTCATAAGAAAACAAAAGCAGGTAATGTGAGTTGTACAAGAAGGGCATCACAAATTATTGCGCAATCGGCTTTTTCAAACTAAGTGAATAAATTTCAACATTTTATATTTCAGCAACGGAGTAAGCTATGAAAATGGGAGTTGGGTAAATGGAATCCACTTTTCAACCTCTAAAATATATATTCTTGTAATTCTAGACTTTAGGTCCACTTTAAACCATTTGGTTAGAAACTGATCCGTAAAACCTCATCTGACTATATTCAGATTGTATTAGTTGTTTTTTTTACTGAAATCATGCTTCGAAGGAAAAAGGATTCTCATTGAAGGCACATGAGTCATCATGTGAGGTGTATCTTTTTAGCCTGGCCAAAGACCAAGGGTGTCAAGGGAATAGTTAACAAGATGCAGATTTGATGCACTTGCAGGGTTTCCCCTGGGCTTTAGAGAGTGTGAGGTGGTATGAGTCCATGTGGGTAATATGGTGCCAGCTTTGGCACTATGGTGAGGGAGAATATCAATATTTCAATAGCTAGTACAGTACAGGTGGCAATTACAGCAAATTTATGTGAGGTGGTGGCCAACACTAAGAGGTGGCTGCCTCACAAAAAGAATACTAGGGGAAACTCTGCACTTGAGTTTCATTAGTTTTAAGTCTGTGTATAGATTACTGGAATTAAGCTGAATGATGAGTAGTAAATGTGGTTATCGTTATGTCATAGGAGAAGAGTATTTAGTCACTTTATGGGTTTTAATCTGAGTAGGTTAATGTACATGTTAATCTGCTGTTGTGGTTTTAATGATCGAGATGAATGTAGTATTCCTTGGTTTGACTAGCATGAGGTCCTTCCATGGGGGAATATAAGGTGAAATCCTACATAGTTGACAGGAGTTCCCAGACTTTGTGGGTGGAAAATCCTCACATGCAGAGTGCCATTAGGGTATGTCATCACTTTTATCATGACTTCTGTAATGGAATGTTAACTTTAGAGTACAGTGAGATGCCTTGGAGGATTTGCATTCTACACATTTCATATTGAATACGAGTCAGTTGTGTACACTGGTATTTTATGAGGTGTATTGTAGAATTTTATTGAAGAGTATTTACATGTTCAAAATGACTACATGGGTTGTGTCTTGAGTGGGTAGGTACTGTATGGAAGTTTAGTGAGAAGCATATGGCATTGGTATTAAAGAGAAATTAGTGGCAGATGTTATGTAATGTATTATTAGAGAAATGAGAATTTGCAGTAACATTTATGCATGTTTTACAAGAAAAGAGATTTCCCCTTGTGTAAGAATAGGTACAAGATATGCCAAACATATTGTCACGTGTCGTGATACCTTGTTTTAAATATTGTAGATTAGGTTTATTGTGTTCTGTTGAAGTTCATCATCAATAAATATCCAGTCGTTCTAACCCAAGAAAACTCTTGCAACTTCGTTATTGATAACTTATAACGTTGGAGCGTAGGGACCTTAAATCCTGCAGCGCGCATATTGCCTGCCCGCCATAAGCGGGATCACTTCATTACCATCAAGGGGGGCTTTTTATCATCGGGATTTCCGAAGAATGGTCGAAGCCTATGCGAAGGGTAGCACAGCTCATATTAGACTGTAATTTATTGAAATGAACTGGAATCTGAATCCATTCAGCATTTATAACTCCCAATTATAAAACAAAATGATTACTAAGGAGAGATTCATAAGTTGAATGGCAATCGAGCACTTCAATCTATGCAGAGTATACGGTAAAACAGCACAAATTGTTGAATTAGCATAATATGACACGTGATGTTCAACGGCACACAGACTTCCAACGTACCGGATTCAGGCGTGTGGATCGATGGTTTCTGATGCAGAAGGGTCTTTACTACAACTCTAAGGTGTTTTTGAGTTGTGCCAGATTTTGTAGCACGAAATCCAATTTTTAGGCCTTATATTCCACTCTGGCCCACGGCCTACAATCACTATTGGTATCACCTCTGCTTTGACATCCCACAGTTTCTGTATCTCTAACTTCAAGTCTTGGTATTTTTGTGTCTTTTCTGCTTCTTTCCCTCGTATGTTCTTATCAAGGGGGATCGCAACATCTATTATCTTGGCGGTCTTTTCCTGCTTGTCAACTACAATTATGTCAGGTCTCCTTGCTGTTATGACCTTGTCAGTTCTGACTTCGAAGTCCCACAGTATTTTCACTCGGTCTGTTTCATTGACTGCCTCTGGTCTATGCAGCCATGGATGTTGCTCAGCTGTGGGGATACCGTAGTGTCGACATATTTCAAGGTGCAGGGCAGCTGCTACTTTGTTATGTCTCTCCAGATATTCAGTGGCTGCAAGTTTCTGGCAGCCCGCTACGAGGTGGTTCACCGTTTCATCTGTTTCTGTGCACATTCGGCATTTACTGTCCGTTGTCACTTTCATTATGTTGGCTTGATGGCTTTTGGTGTTAAGTGCCTGGTCTTGGGCAGCTGTGATGAGTGCTTCTGTCTCTATTTTCAAGCCTGTGCAGGATAGCCACTTGTACGCCATCTCCGTGGTTGTAACCTCTTCTACTTGCTGGGGGTATTGACCATGTAGTGGCTTTTCTCTCCATTTACTCTTGTACCTCCGTGCCCATCCCGCCTTCCACTCATCCTTCTTGACCACCTCTGGTTGCTGTTGTTGTTTGGTTTGCCAGGCAGCTTGGAGTAGGGGCTCTTTGTCTTTCATTCTTTGGATGTATTCATCGAGACCCACACTTTCTGCGGTGACCGTAGCTTCCACCTCTTTCAGCCCTCTACCGCCATGGTGTCTTGGGAGGTAGAGTCTGTGCACATCTGCTCTTGGGTGGAGTCCTCCGTGCATGTTCAGGGGTTTCCTTGTCTTGCGGTCGAGGTCCTTCATCTCTGTTTGTGTCCACTCAATTATTCCTGCAGTGTAGCTGACAACTGGCATGGCATATGTATTGATAGCCTGGATCTTGTTCTGTCCACTTAGTTTCGTTTTCATGACTTGCCTGATCCTCTTGGTGTAGGTCTTAATTGTGTTGGCTTTTACTTGTTTCTGGAGGTTTTCCATGCCCTGCAGGATACCGAGGTACTTGTATCCTCTTTCTACTTCCACGTCTCTGATCTTCCCGATGTCTAGGAGTAGGCCCTGCGTAACTTCCACCTTCCCTCTCTTGATTATGAGCCTGCCACATTTCTCAAGGCCGAACTTCATGCCAATGTCGTCAATGTCGTCACTGTTGTGTTGATCATCGAGTCAATCTCCCGTTCATTCTTTCCGTACAACTTTAGATCGTCCATGTACAGGAGGTGGTGTATTGTGTGACCCGATCGTAGTGTGTATCCACGTCTAGAGTTTCTGAGTATGTGGCTGAGAGGGTTGATGGCTACACAGAAGAGCAATGGTGATAGGGCATCTCCTTGGAAGATCCCACATCGGATTGGAATTCTGGCGAGGTGTTCTCCGCTGGCAGTTAGGTCAGTGACCCAGTTTGGCATGGAATCTTCTATGAGAGTGCAGATCTTGTTGTCGATCTTGTGCATCCGCATGGCCTCTATTATCCACGAGTGGGGCACTGAGTCGTAGGCCTTCTGATAGTCAATCCATGCCACTGCCAGGTTGGTACGGCGGGTTCTGGAGTCCTTACAAACTGCTTTGTCTATGATCAACTGATCTTTGGTGCCTCGACTCCCAGGCTTGATCCCCTTTTGTTCTTCCGCCAAGATGTTGTGCTGGCCTAGGTGAGCAATTACTGCATCTGCGAGTATTCCCGATAGGAGCTTCCATGTGGTTGGCAGACATGTGATTGGCCTGTAGTTGGAGGGGGCGTTGCCCTTGGCTGGATCTTTCTGGATCAAGGTAGTTCGACCACTTGTCAGCCATTTGGGGAGGGATGTTGGCTCCTCCATGATCTGCTGCAGCTGTGTCGCCATTCTTTGGTGAAGACTGGTCATCTTTTTCAGCCAGAAACCTTGTACTTGATCCGGTCCAGGTGACTTCCAATTAGACATCTTCTTCACCTTTGCTCGTACCACCTCTTCTGTTATCTTCACTGGTGGTTGTGGAGAGACGGCCTTGTGGTTGGCATTGAAGTCTTTTATCCATTCGGCCTCGGTTCTGTGGTATTTCTGCTCACCCCATATTCTGCGCCAGAATCGTTCTGTCTCGTCTCTATCTGGTACTGGTGGGGATTCTTTACTCCTATTGCCTCTGAGGTTCTGATAGACCCGTCCGGGTTGTTCCTTGAACATTTTGTTCACTCTGAACTGTTCATTCCTGGCATTGTATCGTTTGAGTCTGTGTGCCAGTGCTGTCAGCCGTTGTTTGGCATCCTCTATGGCGTGGTTGAATCCCCTTTGTTCTAACCAGTACTTTTGTTTCAGGTCGTCTGTCAGTTTGGTTCGGCCTCGTTTTGCAGCATCCAGCTTGCTGATGTCTTTCCGTGCCTGTGCAATTTTCTTCTCCAACCTCCTCTTCCATGGCGGTGTCTGGGGTTTGGCGGATTTCTTTGCCCTTTCAGGTTGGATCCTTCTTGCTATTGCCTTGGCTGTGGAGTACATCAGCAGGTTTGTCTCGGTGATGTTATTTGTCGGGATGCTCTGGACAGCTATGTTTGCCTCTTTCACCAACTGGTACAGTTGCGGGTCAGACCGTTTGTATATCTGGACAGGCGGCCTAACCTCCACCATCCTCATTGCTGCCATCTCATCTATTATCTCTCTGGTGAGCGTTCCCTCGGGTGGAATTGTGTAGTTGTTGTCCCTCGCCTGTATGTTCCTCTTGGCAGGATAATTGTCTCTGGATGTTTTCAATCTCCACAGGTGTGAGTGTTCCTGCCCTGTTGATGGCATGTCGTTGATCGGCCAGTCTTTGTTCCGATACAGGTGCACTCGGGTTCTTCTGCTGCCAAATGCTGTGCATGCGCTTGCGGTACCCCCGTTTCTTTGGATCACTCAGGAAGTAGCACCTCATCACTTCCACGTTCTCCTCTTGCGTCCACTTCTTTCGCCTTGTTGTCTCAGTAGCCCACTTTTCACCAGCACACCCTGAAGACGAAGCGGCTGGCGCAGACCTTTTTATCCCGGGCGACGTCTGAGCCGGTATGGTTTACTCGTCAGGTTCTTCCTCCATCTTGCATGGGTTGGGGAACCAGGATTTGTAAGAACCCCCACGTTGGTTCTTCCAGTGCGGTGACTCGGTGAAAGAAGTCGAATCAGCAGATGTTGGTTTGCCGGCTGGACAGGTTCTTGAACCGCAGACCTCTGGCGTTGAAGACGGAACTGTGACCACTGCACCACTGGACCTGGTTATTATTATTATTATATTATTATTATTATTGTTATTGTTATTGTTATTGTTATTGTTATTGTTATTGTTATTGTTATTGTTATTGTTATTGTTATTGTTATTATTATTATTATTTTTATTATTATTATTATTATTATTATTATTATTATTATTATTATTATTATTATTATTATTATTATTATTATTATTATTATTATTATTATTATTATTATTATTATTATTATTATTATTATTATTATTATTATTATTATATTATTATTATTATTATTATTATTATTATTATTATTATTATTATTATTATTATTATTATTATTATTATTATTATTATTATTATTATTATTATTATTATTATTATTATTTATTATTATTATTATATTATTATTATATTATTATTATTATTATTATTATTATTATTATTATTATTATTATTATTATTATTATTATTATTATTATTATTATTATTATTATTATTATTATTATTATTATTATTAATTATTATTATTATTATTATTATTATTAATTATTATTATTATTATTATTATTATTATTATTATTATTATTATTATTATTATTATTATTATTATTATTATTATTATTATTATTATTTAGGTCAACCAATATGGCGGAAAAGGCAAACTGGCCGACAAGCCAATAGTTATGTAAATATATTACAATGAGAGGAAATATAATCATTAAAAATACTTTTGACACAGGTGGATCTAATCTGTGCCCATATTATATTGCAAATATTTTAAAAGTATTTTTCTGGACATTTCTTGCGGGATTCGGGTCAACCAAGATAGCGGAAATTTCAAAATGCCCGCTATTGTTAAAATTTCACTATATTATAACAGGGAAAAATAATCCTTAGTTTTGGCCATATTTTGGGCGGAGTACATAAAGCATATTTTTCAAAACATTTCTGTTGAAAATAAGGTTAACCAAGATGGCGGAAGTAGGAAAATGGCTGTCAGTGGTATAATTACAATATTTTATATTAATAAGGAAAATAATCCGTCAAAAATATATTTAACACATTTAAAAATAAAATGTGGTCTAAATATGTAAAAAATATTCAGAAAGTATTTTTCTGGACATATATATATATATACAAAGGTTCTGCGATTGTTGCAATGGGCACCAAATTCTACAGGGAGGAAGCCTACAGACTACTTGGCAATCCCGATCACTATAAACGTCTCGATTCAGACCCCACTTTAGAAATTGCAAAGAAAGTGGAGGCGGCCATACAAAAAATGGTCCGCAATGGCTCTATAGACTCTGAAACTGGCCCCAATCTCCTCCAGGTAGATCCAAAACCGGGCCGTTTCTATTTCTTACCCAAAATTCACAAGACGGGTAACCCAGGCAGACCGATCATATCCGGAAACGGGACTGCCACGGAGAAAATTTCGAAATTTGTTGACCTGCTCATTCAGCCCCTGGTCCCATCCCTCCCCTCCTACGTTCAGGACACCACGGACTTTATCCGCAAAATTGGTGAGACACAAAATCTCCCACATGACACAATTCTGGTCACTCTTGACGTGTCCTCTTTATATACAAATATACCAAACGAAGAAGGCATCTCCGCTTGTAAAACCGCCTTCAGACCCATCCAAGGCAAAACGCCCACCAAGAAAGACTTAGGCGAGCTGATGCGCCTTGTTCTGACAAACAACAATCTCGTCTTTGGCGACCAGCACTACCTCCAAATTCATGGTACTGCCATGGGAACCAAGATGGCTCCTTCATTCGCAAATTTATTTATGGGCAATCTCGAGAAAGAATTCTTATCTCGACAAATTTTAAAACCACAAATTTGGTTACGTTTTATCGACGATATCTTCATGATCTGGCCCCACGGTGAAGATAGCCTAAAAATTTTTGTGGAAAACATCAATTCGTTTCACTCCACAATCAAATTCACGGCCGACTCCTCTAGAGTCAGTGTCCACTTCCTGGACACAACAGTGACCATAGAAAATGGTTCACTCAAAACAGACTTGTTCAATAAACCCACGGACAAGCACAACTACCTACTACCGAGCAGCTGCCATCCTCCGCACTGCACCAAAAATATTCCATATAGCCAAGCACTTCGCATCAAACGTGTCTGTTCCTCTGAGACAGACTTTGAAACTCGCACTAACGAACTGTCTAGCCACCTCCAAAATAGACACTACTTTCGGGGTTCAATTGAAAATGCCGTCAAAAAGGCAAAGGACACCCCGCGTTCTGAAACTCTGACATACAAAAACCGTCAGCCCAATTCTAATAGAGTGCCATTGGTAATTGAGTACCATCCCGGTCTACCACCATTCGCCAAATTCATCCAAAAACATTTGCCCATACTTCAAAGCACGGCTCGCCTAAAGTCTATCTTTCCCGCTCCCCCCGTTGTTGCTTTTTCCCGCCCCCCAAATTTACGGGAAATTTTGGTACGGGCAAAATTTCAGGACAAAACCTCAGTCGAGGCTAACAACGAGAATTTTGGTTGTTCACCTTGCCCGTCCAATTGCAAGACGTGCGCTCTGATTGATTCAACTAAATACTTTCAGAGCTATCAAACTGCACGCACTTTCCAAATTAGACAATCAATTAATTGTCTTTCCAAAAACGTCATATATCTCATCTACTGCAATTTATGTGGAACGCAGTACGTGGGGGAATCAAAAAACTCCCTCAGGATGAGGATGACACAGCACAGGTCAGCAATTAAAACCAAAAAAATTGATCAACCTGTTGCCAACCATTTCAATTTACCGCATCATTCGATAGACAATTTACGTGTCATTGCTATCGAACAAAATGATTCATGGGACAATAGAAACCGTAAGACAAAAGAAAATTTCTGGGAATGTCAACTCAAGACTACGTCGCCATTCGGCCTGAATATCCGAAACGACTTACCAGCATACTGATTGAAGGGATTACACTCTAGGCCTAAGTAATCCTATTAGACCGTCTCCGTCACGCCTATTTCAATAGGCTTACTCAAATTACTTAGTCTCGCCTCTTTCAAAAACGATAGTCCTAATTGACTATCAGTGGGGACCATTGTCCTCACAATTTAAAAGCTGTAAGTCCCGTACACTCCTTGTCACTCTTGTGATCAAGCACTGAAGAAGAGCTAGTATTGCTCGAAAGCTTTGCAAAAACCTTTTATGGCTGTTGTATTTACCAAATTTCTAGCTTCTACTGCTGTCACGTATCTCCTTTGAGATCCAGCCATTCATTTCTGTAGCACTGTTGTTATACAGTATTTCCGTTAACACACACATATATATATATATATATATATAACATATTTAAAAACATATTTTTCTGGAGATATTTAGGGTCTTTAATTGAAATATATTTTTACTGATTATTTTCTGATATTTTTCTTCATTCCTTTTAATTATTTTTTATTTTTTTGCGGGAATTTTTTCTGTATTGTGTTTACTTCTTCGGCGCTTTTTCACTGTATTGGCTGTTAATTACTCTTGTGCCAATGATTGTAAAGTTCAGTTTTAATTATAGACATTAATTTACGTCATTATGACTGGGGAATGTGGAAATCTGCAATGTTCTTACACAATTTTTGGAAATATTTCATTCAGTTTGGCGGCCATTTTGTTTTTCCGCCATCTTGGTTAACCTGAATCTAGCCAATACAGTCCCAAAAACTATTTCTGGAAGTTTTATCATGAAATAGGTCAAAATTTGAAGAGTAGATTCCTCAAAAATATTTTTTAATAACATTTTCATTATTATTATTTGAAACAAAATATTCATAATTTTGCCGCCATTTTGTTTTTGGCAGCCATTTTGAACATGTGAGACCCAATATTTTTTATTGTTACCACTTAATTTCGTGTTCGGGGGACCCTAAGATTTCCAAAAAGTATTGGGTCGGAGATTTGTGGGGGGTTGCCCGGGAGGTGCCTCTGGCCCATGGGCTATATATATATATATATATATATATATATATGGACAATAGTTAAGCCATCTTAAATGGTTTTGGCGGTCTTTTTGAAGAGCGCTCTCACATTGGAATGGACTGCATATGTGAGTATTCTTTGGTTGTACATGCCTACCAATGAATACATCTATTTTTAACGTCAATAAGGCGACTTCATTAAGCCAAAATTCTGAAATGTCATGATTTCAACGGCCATTTTGAAAAACGCCCTCTATTTTCCGAAATATACACCCAAATTTTGGCAACCCTTCCAAAATGTATTTTTTATGGCCTAAGGAGCTAATAAAATGAATTGGTGCTTTTGTCCAGAGTGTCCACATTTATTCGCTAAGCTGCCTGACTATCCCCTTCAGTCCCAAATTGATTATCTCCGAAGCAAATTCCATGTTCGAAAACTGAGTTCGTGTCTTTCTAAAGGGCATCCACTCAAAAAAGAGAGCATCAAAATGTATTTTATAATGTCCGTATGTTTAAAAACCTCAAACACCTTAGTGCTTTTCTTTCAATGGAGAAAGGGCTAGAAATAAACATAATAAGCTAAATTTTTTTCTGTCTTGGGGAGATTGTTTTTTTTTTTTTTCTCTCCTTTATTTCCTTTTATTTCTCAAATGATAAGTTCAAACATTTTACAAGTGAATGACATTTTTTGGTACACAATTGCAAAAGAGTAATATTAAAGACAGACAGTCATCACCCCAAAGTATATTTTTAGTGTATGTATATGAAAATTCTCAGTTGGTGACTGCTCTTTGATTGACATCAAAGTTTGAAAATTTGAAAGATGCAGAGTAGCTCACATTCCACACAAGGCAGAGAGAGTACTTTTATTACATTTTATAGCCTTATATGCTCACTAGGACATGGTCTTAAGCAATAAAACAGGTTTATTCTTGCACAAGGAAGAGCCTCATACAGTTATGGGAGGAGCTAGAAGATGCATAGTTGGGAGAATTGGAACTGTCTGGAATCATGAAAATTCCCCTTTAAAATATTAACACCAAGAGGCAACATAATTACATAATCGAGAATAATTCATCAAAGAAGAAAAAGGTTGGCTGTGATACAAAGGCTGGCTTTAAATCATGGGGGCTTGCCATAAACTTTCATGAGAACAGTTTTGTTGTTCAAATTAACAGCGACTTTAGACTTCGAAAAAAAAAGATAATTATAACCTAGCAGTTATCAAATAATAGCTTGCATTCCTCTAAGAAATGAACACGCACAGGAAAAGTATATACATTAATGAAAATGAAAAGATTGGGGAGATTGTTAATTATTCTCCTTTATAGGGAAATATTCTGCTTACATTGCATTAATATGTGCCAAAAAATAGCGATTATAAAACTGTTCATTACCATCATTAACCTCTAGAAATGCCTTTTCTTCCCAAAACTATCACCCCTACCATGAGTTATGGATGTGACATCATTTGAAACTATAAAAATGTGGGTTAACAAATATAATTCATGAGCTATCCAGAAATGGTTTTTTTCTGTAATAAACTTATTCTAGAATACGAGGTACCTAATTTAAAATTTCTTCTAAGTAAATCGTGGTTTTTAAATTATGAAAGTGTTCTGTATCAAAAGTGCAACAGTCCCTTTAATTAAGAACAAAGACATTTCATGTAATCTGCACAGATGGCACGATTGAGCGCACTACGTGAGAAGATACTGTGCGATTCGTTCTGCATGGATTCCCCTGCATGATAATATGCTTGCAATTATTTTGAGGCGGCAAGGTGTGTTTTTATAAGGTTGGAAAATACCTGATTCAATACATAGGGCTCAAAACAAACAAAGCTACGTTTGAATGTTACAGTGTAAATTTCTGTTTGCTTTGCATTATATAGGCTTCATCAATCGACAGAAATAAGTTCCACATATCTCAATTACTTTGTTTCCTGAAATAAATTACATGTGGTGTGTTTTCATTGGCCTTCTACTACTACGTCATACATTTTGATTAAAGGCATGATAAAAGAAAACTTCCAACTGATTTTGTCTGTTACGGTGCTACTTGTCGGTATAAGACGGTGCTGAGTTAGTTTTGATTAGTTTCCATGCGCCTTCTATTGCCAGTCCTGCCTTATATAGAAACATTTTCGTAGTGTCAAAGTAAAGTTAAAGGTAAGTTTTAATATCTTATCGCCACTACCTGGTGTCTACAAACATGCTTCAAACTGTATCGCTATAGTATAAAGCAATTCTTGGCAATCCTATTAATCGGATGGACTAAAATGCCAAACATTCACACCTGTGAATTATGCCAGGGGAGTTGTATCGAAAGGAAAATATTGAGTTAGTGATACATTATATTTTCATACTTTTAAACAATAATTTACGGTTAGAGAATGATACGCAACTAATAAGGTAGTTGCAGGGCTGTAATGTCTCAGACTGGAGTCAGGACTAGAGTCCGCTTTTCGTTTTTGGGAGGTGCCAGAATCGGAATTGGCCCGGAGTGGGCTTCAGCTCGATTCGGAGCTGATTCCAGCCGAGTCCACATAATTTTAGTTGCATATTTAATTGTTACTTAGTGCTATATTGTAATTGGTGGACATTTCAACTCATGAATGGTCATATCCGACTAAATAATAGGATAAGTCAGGTCAGGGTATGAAATTTATACTCCTAGCTATGCCAGTTTAATAAAGTGTAAAAAGGCATTTGTTAGAGATGCTACATTGTCAAATTGCCGGAATCGGAACTGGCCTGGAATTGGGGGACCTGGAATAGGAATTGGCTCGGAATCGGAGGGTACTGGACTCAGAATTGGGCGGAATGGTGGCCACTGTAATCGGAATTGACCCGGAATCGAGTTAGGATGACTCATATACAGCCCTAGGTAGTTGGGTAACGTTTTTAAAGAAAACGAGGTTCTCAAAGAAAGAAATTTACTGCTTTGTAGCTCATTAATAATTTTCTTACTAATCCTTCAAGTGATGTAACTTAAACTTTCGTAACGGTCGGACGCAAGCAACAGCAGTGGGACTTCCAAATTTTCTATTTTTTTTTAGAAAGAGAGCGCCTCTCTTTCCAAAATTTGTCCTACTAAAAGACTTTCTGGTATTATTTTGGAGTCAACAGGGACTCTTTTGGGGGGTTCACAGGAGCTACCTTTCGAATATTTGTCGTTGACATTTATCAGTTAATTAGGGAAATGCGTACGATTTTTGTAACACTTATCGTTTTCCGCCTTCCACTACATCTTTCTTCATTTTGATTCAGGGGCGTACCTAGGATGAAATTTTTAGGGGGCCTAGGTATTAAATGGGGGTCATGGCATTGATCGCCGTCCTTAATTCTTACACATGTTATTAGGTCACACACACTTTTTGGAGGGCCAAGCAAACATCTCGGGGCCAGACCCAATAGCCCCCCCCCCCTCCGTAACTACGCGCCTGGTTGGATTGCTGCGAGGGCGAACGTCCCGTCACGCGCCCAGTGTATTTTTTACGACTGAACATTTTTTTTATAGCAAGAGTCTGAGTCTACCCGAATCTTAGGTTGGGTGCTCTGCTCTTGACTGAGATAAAAGATAATTTGTTAACCTTATTTTCAATCTTAAGTTCTAATTAATTTATTTCGAAACGGGCAAATCCCTATGTTTGCAACAAAAAAGAAAACACAAAATTCATGGAACGAAACTGAAGATTTTCAAAACGGGAGAACTGTGGCTTACTTTGTCAATTAAATGGTAATCCCTTGTTAAGCTGTGTTTCCACGAGGCGGACTCGGACGCGGGCGAAAAAAATCGCTCACCGTTATTTTCAATGGAGCCGTTTCCACGAGGCGGACGCGGATGCGGGCGGATAGGCGCGGACGCGGGGCGGGCACGGTTTTTTAAATCGCTCATGTAGCGATTTTACCCGCGCCCGCGAGTGCCCGCGTGGTATTTCGCAATCATTTCGGGGAATTTCTCCGTTATCACACGAGCTTGTAGTAACTGCAAAGTACACTGAAGAATAGGCTAATCGCATGTGCCCACTTGTTGAATCGCACAGAGTTGTATAGCCGATTGTGTAGGCTACTGTTTACACAGCGCCGTTGGCGATAGTACAACACGAGGATCAGGACTTCCTCGTCAAGTAAATGAATATGACGCCGTAATGTTGAGAGGACAACCATTTTGACGATGTGGCCTGAAAGGAAATGCGCGGGAAGCAATGGTTACAGGCTCAACACCTGTGCCCGCCTCCGCGTCCGCCTCGTGGAAACAGGTGACCCGCGCCCGCACCCGCACCCGCACCCGCGCCCACCCACGTCCGCGTCCGCCTCGTGGAAACACAGCTTTAATCCCTCCTTATCAATCCGATTGCGATACCTAGGAACCTGTAACAGAAGGAGATCATACTTGCCGTCCTTGAAACAATGTGGTTTGCCGACAGTAAGCTTCCGATTGTCTTACCCTTAAACATAGTATACTACTTAAACGGAATTAAAAAGTGACAACCAGGGCCATACACAGCGGGTTGTGGTGGAGGCAGCAGAGATAGTTGCCCCACAGAAATTTTTAAAGTACAATGTAATCGTATCTATTTTTGAAATCTATTGTTAGGTCCATGTAAAATACCGCAGTATGTTTAAATCAAACTTGCAAAGCGGAGAAAGTGCCATTTCGGGCAATGTAGAAAGCACTTATAGCATTTTTTCTTGGTTCACATGTTGGCAATGTGCTTAGTCTATTGCCCCTGCCGAGAAATTTCTGACCATGGTGACAACAACGGTCGTCTGTACGTAAAGGGCAGTGTTATCCTAGGTGAACCACGATTCTCTCTTTTATCTTCCAATCGTGCATTTTCTCAAGTTTGCAGGTTAATCCCTTTATCAAAAGGCATGCCCTTTTATGTAGATTTAGAGTATGGTGCACTTTTGCTGACTCGTTTTTATGTGGGGGATACAGAACGACTGTGATGGAATGGGATCAGTGGGAAGACAAAATACAAGGGACGAAAAGCTACTGCTTTAATGAAAACGAAAAAAAAAAAGACATCATTGCTTTGATTCCAAAAACTGGAAACTGAGATGCTTTTCTGCTCATGAGCCTAAGACCTATGACATTACTTAAAGGCTCTCGAATCCACCCCAGACAGTAGTAATTCTCCCTATTAAATGAACTTCTAGCCCCTCCTCCAATTTAAACCAAACCATCCCCTGTTTATAGTACACCTCCAAGACAAAGCCACAGTAGCTTGCACTGAGTTTATATTGCTCGAGGCAAGATTGTCACTGTGTGTGAGCTTAATTGGGAAAACAACTGACTGAACAAGTCATTGATGACCAACCAGAGTGGAGCTATATTGTTTGAATGAATTTCAGTCAAAGTGCAATTACCGACTGTATTTAAAAGTCTAGGGCTATTCCTAAATCTGTTTGGGCAGGGAGTTGCTAGCAAATGCCTGGTTTGGGGGATGCCATATCCCCTTTAAGTATGACTTTAAGATTGGGGATAAAGCCATATTGCAAGATTGAATAGCTTTCTCTTCTACTCATTCAATCCAAATTTATTTCACAAATGATTTCAAAAAAGTACATAAACAACATTGATATACATAAAAAAAAATAGCAAAAAATCATTAGGGAACACTTGAAAGACAGAAACCTGTTAACTAGACTCTTGACCCCAAAAACAATAAATATAAAGGAATACATGTTTAGGAACACATTAACTAATCATAGCTGAAGAAAAGAAAGGTATATGTTAATCAGTTTCAATGCGCAATAAATAAGTTACTTATAAACGATATTATGTTTTAGTCTACTTTCAGAGTATAAGCCCAAACTAGACTGGTTTAATGTAGGGGAAATCTATTGGTGAAAATATCAGATTTTCTTAAGATCTAATTGATCACACTGTTCAAAGTGATATTCCAGGCTTAATTTTTTGATTGATTGATGGATTTTGATGAGGCCTTTGACCGATTAAGTTGGGATTTTGTACATGACTCTCATTTGTTAATTTTGGTGAAGATATCAAATTACAACTTGAGATGTTTTATATGTGTTTTTACTAGAACTTTGTTCCAACCATTAATCGACATAATACATATTTAAGTATATAAATAAAACACAATCAGTCGATACATTTGCTTTCTTGATAAGTATACTATATACATAAGTAATATAAATGAAAGATTTAGGGGACGCCAAAGAAGCTATGAACAGCTTTTGTTTAGTTCCCTCACATAAAGTTAAACAATAATGTTTATAGATAAAGCATGGAAGTATATGGTCTAAGTCATTCATATTTCAAAAAGGAAAGAAAACGAATACAATACGGAATAACGCAAGCTGAAAATATGATACATACTTAGCATTAAAGAAACGCTTCAAGTGACTTTTAAAACAATTAAGGGTGGGTACCTTATGTACTTAAGGATTGCAATGAACATAGGGAAAAGGTTCTATTACATTAAGTTAATGGATGCATTCACTTCAACTTGTTTTGAACTTTTTGTGTAAGTTTTCTTTCAGAACAGCTGTGATTTGCAAATAAAAATTGTTCTGTAACGCTTGTCGCCACTTTTATTGAATATATGTATTTTTATCAACCTTGGATGGTTAGCCTATTTTAAGCTTAAGTTGATGATGCTTTGTAGACGTCTTTTGATTACAAGAGATAAAGAGAGAATGAAAAAAGAAGTCTACGCCTTTTATTAAATGAACAAAAACTTTTCTCACCAGCCTTTAAAAACAATGATCATTTCATGTTGCTGAAGTCAAGCATTGAGACTTGATGACTTGATAAGCCTTCAAAGACTTGAAACTTGCACTTGGTTACTTGACACTTGCCTCTAAGGACTTGTAGAATTCCCTTGATGTCTGTGAGTCATAAGTGAGTCTATGGATTTTGAAGTTAAGCCAGCACAGAGTAACATGTTTAAATTAAGCAAGGTAAAGATGTCATTTTTTTTTTTTTTTTGAGAAGGACGCTATATCGGCCAGCTATGCAGGCTACCACAAACTGGGCAAAAGTCTCTGTAATTGTTTGATCAAACAGCTAATCTGTTAAATTGCTTTATCTGCAGATTATGGCTTCTAGAATTTCGTTTAACTGTGCTGTGTTTCTCGGCATGTTGCTTTATGGTAAGTTTCACGATTGACAGGATGCCAAATGTTCCCTTCGAGTATGGCGCGCGGAAAGGGCCACCAATAATGTTGATGATATTATTTGATACGTTGTTATACCAAAATTTACTAACTTTACATGTCACTGCACCTGAAATATAGGTCACTGTACCAAAATGATATGCCGTTGTACCTGAAATACATGTCATTATACTGAAATTACATTTCTTTATATTCAAAATATATGTCAATTTACCAAACTTACATGTTTTTGTACCTAAAACATTCGTCACTGTTCCGAATTTATACATCGATACTATTAACAAAAGCAATGACGTTTCTCCAAGGAACGTATGTAGATATTATATGCAAATAGCCAGATGTTGTGGGCCAGACTGTATAAACCAAACGCACAGGTTTTTTACCTAAAATATTCGTCACTGTGCCGAATTTTTACGCCGATGCTATGAACAAAAGAAATGATGTATCACCAAGGACAGTATCTTAGGTAGTTATATACAAAATAGCCATATGTTGTGGGCTTGACTGTATAAACCCTCCCCTTTGGAAAAGTTTTGAATGTTTGAGGATCCATTAGGTGCAATTTGATGTGACATATTGGGAAAATTAAAAAGACAATTACTGTTAAATGTTAACATTTTATTACAGAGGTAACAAATAAGGGGTTTTCGTTGTTGAATTGAGGGGGTGGAAGCATACTTCCGCCCCACCAAATTGTTTGACTGGGGACTTTAGCCCCCTCCCCCAGCCCTCAATTTTTTACGCCTATGAAATGAAAGTTCAAATGTTGTAATAGACTCTTCACGCAATTGCTTTTTCTTTTAATCCGTAACTATTAAAATTTCTAATTGTGGTGACTGAGTTTTATGAGCTCTACACATATTATTCTATTGTCTAATTTAATTGAAGTTACCAGTACTCTTGAATGTTGTTCACAAGTGAGAAATTTCTCCTTTTTGGCTTCATACTAGTCATTTGACAATTATGGATTATATTGCTTAAGAAAGTGAAAAAAGGAGTAAAAAAAGGGATACCAACTAGAGGAATATCGTAGTAAATACGTAACATCATGTAAATTTTGTTTTGGCATGTTTTGGCAGAATGGATAAAATTGTATAAAAACTTATTAGTAAAATAATGAAATTTTTTCAATACATTTCCACACTGAGCCAATGAATGAAGCATCATTCGTGTGATCTTCTTACTTGGTATATTATATCCAAGGAATTGACAAGAAACAAAAACATGGTGCTGAGAAAAGCTAAGAAAATAAAAGGTAAATATGTTAGTAGAGATGCTATCTGGCCAACTTGATGACGTTATTTAAGTCTGTATATAGTCAATATCAATGTAAAACATCAAACTTAGGTATGTCAACATGCTTTACTCATATTACATTTTTTATTTTTGCTAGCTACATCCGAGGCACTCAATTGTTACACCCAAATTAGCTGTAGTGGGTCTGGATGTATCGGTGAAATGACTATAGATCCGGTGGAAACCCCATGTCAGGAACACCTTGACGTCTGCCTCAGGGTTACATATGAAAAAACAGGTAAGAACGATACAGTGTCAACATAACTCAGTCAAAATACTGCTAATTAGTCACGTGCTAAGATGTAACATGTTGACTATATAGGGAACGTTAATTAGTCACATGATGTAACATGTTGACTATATCGTAAAATGATCCCGAAATGACTTAGTGGTTTTGACTAATTTATTTTTGTTGCCTCCATCAGGGGGGAAATCCATGAACAATGCTGTGTGTGGCATGTTTCTTCCCAACTGTTTTAGATGTTACTACTGGTTTAAGCCATAACTGTATGACTCAGGATCTGAAAGTAAACATCATCTGAAAATTGAAGACCCTTGCAATTTCTAGAAATATTACGTAGGCTACACAAATTCTTGTCTTTAAGAGTTTTAGCCATGCTATAATCATAAAAGAAGTTCCAGTAGAGATTAATAAACCTATTTATCCTTTTTGGCAGGGGTGGGCTAGGATTTACCCAGCAGGGGTAGCTTCCCTGACATGGAGACAGGCACCTTTTACAAGAACAGGCATAGTCCCGAATATGCTACATGTATGGCAATGATTGCTAAAGAAAGGGGCAAGGAGAAAATACTAACCGCAAATCCTCCTCGCTCTCTGGCTGATATTTTGTCACCTTAATTGAAATTTCCCTCAACGCATGGTCGTCAATTCGGAGCTCGGGGTAGGTCGTAAATTTTGTGTTTTGTGACCTGGAGCCCTAAAATGGGGGTCATGAAAAACCACATACAAGCCATGGCATACACCGTGGTCATTGCATACACACATTCAAAAATATAACCGAGTTCGGTAATTCAAAAAAAAAAAAAATCGTTAGACTTCGCGTACACGCAATTTGAATAAGTACCTCATTATGACATCTTCCTGAACGAGCACAAAAAAGAAAAGCTTTCACTTTTAAACAGAAATTGACACCCTTGTTACAACCTAATTAGCCGTAAAATTATTATTTGAAACAGTAATTTGTCGGAAAATTTTGGTTCTTAGACCCCGAACAAAACATGTATAGTGAGACCACTACAACGGCAACTCAATGGTTTAGATTTGACTAATGACAGCCTCATATCTGTAAGAAGTCATTTAGTTTCATTCGCATTTTCTGCGAATTAGAAAGCCATTAGAACCGCACCAAGGCTGACGTTTCTGAAATCCCCCAACCGTGCAATTACTTTACAATGGATCAACCTCTTATTCAAAATGTGACCAAACCATTAACGTGACGATTTTAAAACATTTGCAGAAACACTTGTGAATATTCTTAAAAAGAAAACGAAAGCAAAACAGGAACAAAAAACTAACAGAAACGAAAGCAGTACAGAAACAAAAACATACAGAAACAAAAACAATATAGAAACAAAAACAATACAGAAACAAAAACAATAATTATAGAAGCAAAAACAATACAGAAACAAAAACAATACAGAAAAAAAAATAAAAAAAGTAACAAAATATTTTCCCGGAAAGAAACAAAAATTGCATAAGACAGTTCTTTTAGCTCTGATTGGATCATCATTTCAAACTTCTTTTGGAAGTGAACGAACGTTAAAAATGCGCAGGCAAATGAGGACTAAAAACGTTTTGAGTAGAGAGGGTTTTAGGAAGAATGCCGCACGAGATGGAAGCCAGCCTCACCCTCACCATGGATGGGGCTGAGGTCAGAAAAGTTGGCATTAATACCCTCAAGCTTGCGGAGAAACGAAAAATAATTGGTACAACAGTTTCTGGCCCACCATGTATGTATGTAGGTTGCCAGTATGAAAGAAAAGTTGACATCTTAATGCCCTGCAATGCAGGAAATCGTCCTCGAACACCTACCAAAGAGCCAGGCTCGTCGGTCCGGGTTAAGGAAGGGGGGGGGTGTGATTACAGTAGTAGTCCCGATTTCATGGTTTTCAGATTTGCTGTGAAGGCACCTCTTCTCCCTTACACCCTGGGGAGTGTGGTCCAGGGGAATGTCCCTGTGGCAAGGTGCAAAGCCCGTGGAACTCCAAAGTATTTACAAGTTATGGGCCTTAGATTGAAACGTTCAGATGTCTTCAAATATTCTTATTTGGAAATAAACAGGTCACAGCAAGTTAAGGTGACTGCTTATTCTTTTTAACCCTGTCTACCTCCGCTCACAAAGAAGTAGAATAACGACTTTTTGGGAGAGCTGGCCTCTTCCAAGGATAAAATGCATTTTGTCCCATCATTCAGTAATGATAACCGGTGAATGACCTGTGCTGTGGCCGAGTGGATGAAGGCGGTCGCATTTGAAGCGATGAAGCTTAGCAACCGGGAGATTCGGGGCTCGATCCCCGGCCGGTTCAAAGTAAGGTGGTTTTTCATCCAAGAGAAATCTACGGTTTTCCCATCTGAACTGGCCTTTGAAAAGAAACCAAATTTGATATAAATTGTTGAGTTGGCTGCCACCCGACGTAAAGGTTGTAATTCTTGAGCCATGGGCTTCCTCAGCGCGTGGTCGCTCAGCGCCGTCAAACAACTGCCCTTAAAGGCCCTGAATTACTTATTCGTCTGTCTGACATATAATTTCTTCCAGGCTACCGTCAGCATTTAAGTAACCCACAGAAAAAAAACATAATCGAAATAAATAAACGACTATGCAATCGAAAATGGGATTTCCGGGCAAACAGAAAACTGCGGAAGCCATGTATTTGTATAATGCCACTTGGTAACCGTGCTAACTGATTGAGCGATATGAAACCAACATATGAAAGAAAACAATTCTCCTGAAATTGAGGCGTCGTATTGTAGTCTCTAACTAGCTTAAAACAGCTTCTTGACGTCTAATCGTTGTCGAGATTTCTCTTTATCGTACCCACTGTGGCTCCTTCAGCGATATTAAAGAAAACTTACCCCGAACTATCGACTAGATTAGCCAATGATAATAAAGAAAATGAAAAAAACATTTTGGGTTTCAATGGTAATAAAGAAAACATAAAATATTTTGGGTTTCAACGAATTCCCTTTTGTCCCTACGGGAGGCTTCAATCTCCAAGGTGGAGTGATAGTCCTCTGGAGAGCCGAATTAAGACCTTCGTACGTCCTAGGCACTACTTATACAGAGCAAGGGAAGTGACAGGATTTCCCGGACAAGAAGCCGAGCTCTCAAGCGGGGCACCCAAAGCTCAAGCGACAAACGAGTTCGACGGGGTCCTGGAAGAGAATCGTTGATAGAGTGATATGTGTATTATTAGTCCTGCATAGTTTGCCCGACAAATTTTCCGAAACATTACCAAAATTAATAGACACACACCGCTTATATATGCAATTGGTGGTAAAATTCCCAAACGTAACAAACTGTTGGCTACATATAGGTTACGTGGTTATCAGGGGTATGGGAGTGTACTGTTTACTTCTTTGAAAGAAAGAAAGAAAGAAAGAAAGAAAGAAAGAAAGAAAGAAAGAAAGAAAGAAAGAAAGAAAGAACGAAAGAAAGAACGAAAGAACGAACGAACGAAAGAAAGAAAGAAAGAAAGAAAGAACGAAAGAAAGAAAGAAAGAAAGAACGAACGAACGAACGAACGAACGAAAGAAAGAAAGAAAGAAAGAAAGAAAGAAAGAAAGAAAGAAAGAAAGAAAGAAAGAAAGAAAGAAAGAAAGAAAGAAAGAAAGAAAGAAAGAAAGAAAGAAAGAAAGAAAGAAAGAAAGAAAGAAAGAAAGAAAGAAAGAAAGAAAGAAAGAAACCGCGTCAAAAATTTTGGTTTTCCAGTAAAGAATGTGCCTTGCTTGAGACGAAAAACGTATAAACCGTCGAGACGATTGATCGCCTTCTAGAGTATCACAATATATCGTAACTTCTAAGGCTACCCGAAAAAAATCCCAACGGGGGCCATGGCTTCGTCCTGTCCCCACCTTGGCGTTACACCTGTTACTGCGGCTCTGAAGGCCAAGTAACCATATCATTGCGAATTGCGACCAGGCGTTAAGTGAAAGCATCATTTAGGCTACCAAGTTAAAATGACGCTTACTGTCTTAGAGCATTGGAAGTGACACCTTTAATTGGCTGTACAGAGTTATTGATAATGTTAAATAAGCCTTATGACGGCGTCTAACACAAAATGTGTTATAAAAGACTATAGTGCCCAACAAATTTTGTACAAATTTTAGATAATGGGAGATGGTTAATGTCCTGTTTTGTCAGAAAGTTAAGACCACAGCTTACTAAACTAGACAGCAGGGCTATAAGTTCGGAGTCCGGACTCGGACTTTATTCCCGCCTCAAGTCTGGTTTTACTGTACTGGAAATTGGCCCGGAATGGAGATCCCAGAAATCTAAATTGGCCCGAAATGTGATGGGTCTGGACTTGGACAGGGAGTCGATTCCGGACGAGTCAACAAAAATGAAAGTTGCCTAAGATGCTACTGAACGATCCATTGTTATTGATGTACCGTTTAATATATGAACGGCCACACACATAGTCAAACAAAATACAGGACTATGGAACATGAACAATATATAGTACAAAAAGCATTGGCGTGATATGCAACGTTGTCAAATGGCCGGACTCGGAATTGACACTGAGTTAAATTCGATGTAGGGTCTCTGGAATCAAATCGGCTTGCAACAGGAGGGTCTCGAAATTGTCCTGAAATGTTGGCTATTTGAATCGATCAAATTATGCATGCTGAAGGAAGTGTGAATTATATTATGCACGTGCTTGATATTTTCGTATAGAGCCCCAAAACTCTGTCCGTGAGGTCTCCGAAAATTTAGTAGGCCCTAGGCACAAGACCGACTGTGCCATTTGGATAATCCGACCCTGGTCCCGTGCTCCTTCCTTCTAGCAACGCCCCCTGCCTCTCGGTATTTCTTTGCCATATATCTTGGGAATAATTAAGACATACGAAAATTAAATTATCGGTCACCCGTCAATAGTTTGATTTAAAACGGTAAAAAGTAGCAATTACAAAGGATTGTGGGATAAAGTTTTGGTCAATGGCACTTTACTGTCGCAGAAATTAAAACGCACACCAAACTTCTAGTCCATAATCCTGTGTATTCGCTATGTGAAAAGAGGTCTATGAAACTAATCGTTGAGGGGGTAGATGCACAAGTTTCATGATTGAAATAGCCCAGCAAATGAAGACCTCAGTGTCCATATCCAGACAATGTAAATATTTAGATGATTCTAAGAATACGTATCTTTAATTTGGTAGTGTTCTGCTAATGAATTGTCATGCTCCCCCAGATGCATCATTCTGAAAGGCTGCCCGTCCAAAATGGTCTGTAATAATAATTAAACAGCTTAAAAAGCCAAGATACTTAGTAGCCTTATAGGCCTCATTCACTCCTTTAAATAAGCAGAAAATAAAATGTTCAGTAGTAATTGGCAAATATGTATCTCACTCCCTACCAAGTGCAGTTTAGCGCCGTCCTATACACGGCCTCCACTCAGACTAATATAGCCCGCACTACTGTATAGAAAAGTACTTGACTTCACAGTGGGCAGTTTAGTTTATTATCCGTGTGCCACCAAGATTAAAATACTTTTTGTGTGGTTTTACTTTTCTTCCTATTTAGTAAATGGCAGCAAAGCCGAATACACAACGTTGAGCTGTAGTGCTAAACTTGGACTAGAAAATGGATGCACCAGTTTCGATGATCTGCCGTTCTCTGTTGCTGCAGCTTACGAAAGTGTGGATTTCGACTCCTTCGAGTATTGTCTCTGTGATGAGGATTTATGCAATACCGGATCCATAACAGGTACGTCGACCCTTCCCACCACAATACCCACACACTACAATGTCAGTTGCGGTGTATGTGACAAAGAAGCCCCCAAATTTAAGTTTTATTCTTTCTTTCTGGTAAAAATATCCCTATACAGTACTCAGAAAATTTCATATTTGATGTTTGAATTAGACTATTTCATTGCCGTTGCCTTTAAACTAAGGATATGAAATCATCACCTGTTACATAGACCGATGTGTAGGTCAAATACTTTTCTGGTGTCGTCGTTACATAAAGATCCTACTTGACGGTACGGAAAAGTCACGTTATCCAGGTAAGGTCGCAGAATACTCTCTGGTAACCTATTGTAATGATTTTCGTCCAGCAAAACTTCAATCTCCATTTAATATACATTCTGTTATGTATAGAGGGGTTTCACCGCGTCACGTGATCGCGCGTCTCTTTGGTTTTGAAGGGCAAGATCGCGCGTCTCTAGTGGTTTTGAAGGGCACGCGTCCATTGTGTCACAGTAGTATCTATGGTTATGCCGTGCGCATGTGCTGTAAATACGCTTACTGCGTGTGTTTTTGCCCTTCAGTGCCCGGGAATCTCAATCGCGTGACGTCACATGAAATCCCTCTATACTAGATGTTCGTAGTTTAGTAAACTCAAATCTTTTAGGAATAAAAGGCGTAATAATGATAGTGAGGTTCCAAACCAGGCCCGTAGCCAGACAAGTGGGCGAGATAGTCCAAGGTGCGAAAAAAATTAACTGTCGAGCTCAACTAAAATGCATTAAGGTAGTTTTTTATTTTCTCTGGTGCGAATATTTTTCGAAATGGGCGCCCCATCCTTCTCCCTTTAGCCACAGGGGTTTTCTAATCATATCTTTGATTTCTTAATCAGAATCACCATGAAAATGTTTTTCACCTGGCTTGAAATACACTATTCAAATTGTGAAGAACTCGTAAACACTATATCTCAACCAGAAAGCCCAAAGGTTTGGTGATTCCATGCCAAAAGGATATCAATCTTTGCATCTTGAGCTATTGCATTTACTAGCAATTTCCAATATTTTTGCTATTTCACTTCCATAGACCTTTGACTATCAAAAAGAATAAGGTTCATCTTCTGACTATAACACACCCACAAGCCAAGTATGAAATGTATTCACGCTTCGGGCTACGTTGGGATATTGTGTTTTCATGAAGATTTAGTTAAAGACCTCTGGTGACCTCACATGACCCCAACCTCCACCAAAAACTAGAGTATTTTTCCTCATCATATGATAAATTTATACAACATCTATGAACAGTACACACCATTCCTAACTTAAGATATCGCGTTTGCAAGGGTTTCAGAATTTGCCCTCTGGTAACCTCACATGACCTTTGACCTCTACAAAATAGGGGTCATCTTCTGACTATAAAACATCCACATGGCAGGTAGTATTCATGCTTCCTACATTGAGATACCCTGTTTACAGGGTTTTCGATTTTTGATTTCTGGCTACCCGACATGACCTCTGATCTCCATTAAAAACAACAGGATTCTTTCTCTCCATATGATAAATCCATACATCAAGTATGGAAAGTATCCGTCATTCCTATCTTGAGATATCGTGTTTACGAGCAAGTTCCAATGTTATTGAAGTTTTACCTTCAATGACCTCAGATAACCTTTTGACCTCTACCAAAGCAATAGGACTTATATTCCGACTATAACGCATTTACATGCCAAGTATTTAAAGTATCTATGCTTTCTACCTTGAGATATGTTTACAAGGTTTCTGGTCTTTAACCTCTGTTGACCTGACACAACCTCTGACCTCCACCAAAAACAATGGGGTACGTTGTCTTAATATGATGAATCTGTATACCGGGTATGAAAAGTACCCATCATCTGTATCTTGAGATATCGTGTTGACAAGCGATTTCCAAGGTTTTTGAAGTTTTACCTTGCGTGACCTTAGAAAATCTTTGACCTCTGTCAAAAACGATAGGGTTCATCTTCTGACTATAACGCATCCACAAGCCAAGTATGGAAAGTATCTATGCTTTCTACCTCGAGATGTCTTGTTTACAAGGCTTTTGGTTTTGACCTCTGTTGACCTGAAATTACCAATGCTATCCTACAATAGAAACATTTTAGTAGTGTCCAAGAAAAGTTAAAGGTAAGTTTTAATATTTCTTATCGCCATTACCTGGTGTCTACAAACATGCTTCAAATTGTATCGCTAATAGTATAAAGCAATTCTTAGCAATCTTATTTATCAGATCAACTAGAATGCCAAACATTAAGTTCACACCTGTGAATTATGCCAGGGGAGTTGTATCGAAAGGAAAATATTGAGTTAGTCATACATTTTATTTTGATACTTTTAAACCATAATTACAGTTGGAGAATGATAGGTAGTTGCAGGGCTGTAACGTCTCGGACTCGAGTTTGTTTTTCGTTGGACTCGAAACTGGCTCGGAATGGGAGGTCCTGGAATCGTAATCGGTCCGTAGTGGGCTTCATCTGGACTCACAACCGATTCCAGCCGAGTCTACATAATTGAAAGTTGCATATATGTTACTTAGTTCAACTCATGAATGGTCACATACAGTCTGACCAAAGAGCAAGGTGAGTCAGGTCAGGGTATGAAATTTACTCCTACAGATGCACAGTATTAATTGAGTGTACAAAAAAGTACAAAAAGCATTTGTACGAGATGCTTCATTGTCAAATGGCCGGACTCGAAATTGGCCCGGAATTGGGGGCCTGGAATCGGAACTGGCTCGGAATCGGAGGGTACTTGACTCGGAATTGGCAGGGAATCGGGATAGATGGACTCAAATACAGCCCTGGGTAGTTGGGTAACGTTTTTCAAGAAAACGAGGTTCTCGCAGAAAGAAATTCACTGTTTTGTAGCTCATGAATATTTTCCTTACTAATCTTTCAAATGATGTTAAACTTTCGTAAAGGTCGGACGCTAGCAACAGTTGTAGGGTACAAATTTTCTATTTTTATAAGAAATTGTGACTCTTTTTGAAACTTGCTCCACTGAAGACTTTCTGGTATTATTTTGGGGTCTACCGGGACTATTTTGGGGCTTCACAGGGGCTAGTTTTCGAACATTTCTTGTTGACATTTATCAGTTAATTTAAGGCAAGATGTACGATTTTCATAACACTTTTTTTTAGGATTCCACTAAAATCTTCCTGCATTTTGAATACTGCGAGGACGAACCCCCCGTCGCTCGCCCAGTGTTTTTTGTATGATTGAACATTTTTTATAGCAAGGGACTGCGTCAATCCGAATCTTACCTTGGGTTGAGTGCGCTGATTTCACTTGAACAGACTGAGATAAAAGAAGAAAATATTTCCCCTTCAAAGCTTCATTATCAGGGATTAAGCGAAATGTTACTTACCTTATTTTCAACTTTAACTTCTGATTAATTTAATTCAAAACGGACAGATTCTTATGTTTCCAACAAAATAAAAAAACACAAAATTCACGAAACCTAGTTCTTTAAACCGGGAGGACTATGGCTTATTTTGCCAATCAAATCTTAATCCCTTTTTATCAATCCGATTACAATACCTAGGAAGCTGTAACAGAAGGAGATCAAACAGTTGCCTTCCTTGGAAACAATGTGGTTTGCCGACGTTAAGCTTCCGATTGTCTTACCCTTAAAAATGATATAATTCTTTCACGGAATTAGAAAGTGACAACTATGGTCATACACAGCCGTTGGGGCAGCAGAGATAGTTGCCCCACAGAAATTTTCAGAATACAATTTTATATTACCTATTTTTGAAATCTATTGTTAAGTCCATTTAAAATACCAAAGATTGTTTAGATCAAATTTGCAAGGCATAGAAAGTGCCATTTCCGGCAATGTGGAAAGCCCTTTTGGCATTTTTTCTTGGTTCACTAAAAGTCATGTTAGAAATATTGTAACGCTGGCGCGTTGTATGTGTCAGCTATAGAGATTTGCAGAGTCGACGCGTGTGGAGTTTCTGGGGATTAGGCGGAGCCTTGAGGAACACACTTGATTATGTGGAGCTGCAGATCCCTGTACTTAAGCCTTCCTTACCAGCTTAGATTATCTCATTTTGTAGGCGTCACTGTTTGCAGGGAAAGATCCAAAGGATAATCCATGTATTATTAGTGTAAATTCCTGTATTGTAAACTCCAAATATTTGTATCTGCCGTTTTACATATGTGACGTAACTTTTTGTAACGATATGTAATAAGTTATTTGCTGTATGAAAGGTTCCACGTTGTTTGGTGTTCATCAGTAAAGTAGTGAATAGTTCTTCAGCTTTGGATTATCTTAGGCCGTTTTAACTGTTATTGTAAGCCTCAGTCTTATCTTTATGTTAAAAGAGGTGATTATCCCCGGGTCAATTATTAAGGGGCTCATTTAAAAAGGTGTACAAGCTAGTCAGACACTGTTTCACATTTAGATATTTAGATTGGGATTCAGACCCATACTCTACGTTTTGCACACACCAGAAGATGGGCATCTTAGCAAGGTAGCTTATACACTCCAAATTGCACTAACAGGCCGACGTTATTAGGCTATGTAGCTCGCGTTAAAAAGGCGCCTCTGTAGTTAGGTTTGCCGATTACTGTTTATGTCATATCTTGCCAACAACTGTGTACTGTATAACTTCAACTTGGTTTATCGTGTGTCGAGTTATTAAATCATTAGAAGTCGTTTTTATTATCGTGAATTCGTTGTTCGAAGCCTCTACAGTTGTTTTACTCGTCTTTTGTGTTGCTCCCTCGTAAGTCATTGGTGGCCAATTACTTATATACATAAGTAACATAAATGAAAGATTTAGGAGACACCAAAGAAGCTATGGATAGCTCTTGTTTAGTTCCCTAACATGTAAGCACATAAAGTTAAAAAAAATAATGTTAAACATAAAGCGTGGAAGCACATTGGTCTAAACCATTCATATTTCAAAAGGAAAGAAAACAACGAATACAATACACAATACCGCAATCTGAAAATATGAAACATACTTAACATGATGAAAGAAACGCTTCAGGTGAATTTTAAAGCAATTAAGGGTGGGTACCTTATCTACCTAAGGATTGCAATGACCATAAAAAAGGGCCTTTTACATTAATATAATGGATGCATTCCGTTCAACTTGTTTTAAACTTTTTGTGTAAGTTTTTCTTCAGAAAAGCTATGATTTGCAAACGAAAATGTTTCTGAATGCCTTTCGCCACTTTCATTGAATATGTATTATTATGACTCTACTTCTTTAGCCTAATTCAAGCCTAAGTTGATGATGGTTTGTAAAGGTCTATTGATTACAAGAAATAAAGAGAGAATAAAAAAGAAACCCTACGCCTTTAATTAAATGAACAAAACCTGTTCTCACCAGCCTTTAAAAACAATAATCAGTTCGTATTGCTGAAGTCAAGCACTGTGACTTGATGGCTAAGCCTTCAAAGACTTGAAACTTGCACTTGGTGACTTGAGACTTGCCTTTAAGGACATGTTGAATTCCCTTGATGTCTGTGAGCAGTTCTGGAGATTTTCTCTTTTGAGAGAATCTAGCTTTCCCCCGATCGAGAGAAAAATTGGCCATGGGCGCCACCATATTGCCTAATTTACCTTCAGCTCCACGCGATCTCTGTGTACATTGTTAGTGACGAATGGGTTTAGCAATCCCCTTGCAAAATTTGTCGGTCTAGAGTAACAAAATGAAATGCATATTCGGTAGGTGTTTTGTCATAGCTACCGAAAAGCCACGTCCTGATCGATGGTTCACCACGCAGTTTTTGAGAAAGAGTTTTTGAGTCTTGTTCGTTCTTGATAAATCTCGTTTAGTTAGGCTAGCAGAGCCTGTACAATGTGTTGCAAAATTAGTGTCTCCCCATTTGGGAGAATTTGGGTTTCCCCCAAAACGGGAGGAACTTCCGGTCTGGTGAGTCATAAGTGAGTGTATGGATTTTGAAGTTTAGCCAGCACATAGTAACATGTTTAGATTAACCAAGGTTACGATGTTACTAGGACCCTATATCGGACAGCCATGCAGGCTACAACAAACTGGGCAAAAGCATCTGTAATTGTTTGGTCAAATAGCTAATCTATTAAATTTCTTTATCTACAAATTATGACTCATAGAATTTCGTTTTACTGTGCTGCTTTTCTTGGCATTTTGCTTTATGGTAAGTTTTAGGATTGACAGAAATCCAAATGTTCCCTCAAAGTATGGAGCTCGGAAAGGGCCACGAAATATGATGATGAAGATATTATTTGATACGTTGTTATACCAAAACCATATGTCAATGTATTAACTTAATATGTCACTGCACCTGAAATATGTGTCACTGTGCCAAAATGATATGTCGTTGTACCTGAAATACATGTCATTATACTAGAATAACATGTCGTTAAACTCAAAATATACGTCAATGTAGAAGACTTACAAGTTTTTGTACCTAAAACATTCGTCACTGTACCGAATTTTTACATCGATACTATGAAAATAAGAAATGATATATCTCCAAGGACAATATATAAGGTATTTATATGCAAATAGCCAGATGTTGTGGGCCTGACTGTATAAACCCTCCCCTTTGGAAAAATTTTAAATGTTTGAGGGTACTTAGATGCAATTTGGTGTGAAATATTGGGCAAATTTTAAAGACAATTACTTTAAATGTTGAATTTTACTACAGAGGGAACAAATAAGGGGTTTTCGTCCTTGAATTAGACTCTTCACGCAATTGCTTTTTCTTTTAAACCGTAACTATTGAAATTTCTAATTGCGGTGACTCAGTTTTTTAACTCTACACATGTTGTTCTATTGTCTGATTTAATTGAAGTTACCATTACTCTTGAATATCGTTCACAATTGAGAACTTTCTAAGTTTCTAAGTTTTGCTTCTCACTAGCCATTTGACAATTATGGATGAAATTACTTGAGAAAGTGAAAAAGGAGTAAAAAAGGATGCCAACTAGAGGAATATCGTAGTAAATACGTAACATAATGTAAATTTAGCTTTGGCATATGACTGGCAGAATGGGCAAAACTGTATGAAAACTTGTTAGTAAAATAATGAAAGTTCTTTCTATAAATTTCATACTGCGACATTGAATAAAGCATCATTCGTGTAATCTTCTTAATTGGTATATTATATCCAAGAAATTGACAAGAAACGAAAACATGGTGCTGAGAAAAGCTTAGAAGAAAACAGAAGGGTAAATTTGTAAGCGGATATGCCGCCTGGCTAACTTGATAACATTATTTAAGTCTGTATATAGTCGATATCAACGTAAAAACAAACCAGGACTAGATATGTCAACATGCTTTACTCATATTACATTTTTATCACTAGATACATCCGAGGCACTCAATTGTTACACCCAAACTAGCTGTAGTGGGTCTGGATGTATCGGTGAAGTGACTACAGATCTCGTGGACACCCCATGTCAGGCTGGCTTTAACGTCTGTTTCAGGGTCACATATGAATTAACAGGTAAGAAAGTTACAGTTACAGTGTCAACATAACAGTCAAAATATTGCTAATTAGTCACGTGATAAGATGTAACATGTTGACTATGTAGGGAACGTTAATTAGTCACATGATGTAACATGTTGACTATATCGTAAAATGATCCCGAAATGACTAAGTGGTTTTGACTAATTTATTATTTGTTGCCTCCATTAGAGGAAAATCCATAAACAATGCTGTACTTGGCATGTTGCTTCCAAACTGTTTTAGATGCTACGTACTACTGGTTTAAGCCATAACTGTATGACTCAGGATCTGAAAGTAAACATCAGTTGAAAATTAAAGACCCTTGAAATTTCAAGAAATATTACGTAAGCTACACAAATTCTTGTCTTTATAAGAGTTTTAGCCATGTTATCATCGCAACAGAAGTTCCAGTAGAGATTAATAAACCTATTTATCCTTTTTGGCAGGGGTGGGCTAGGATTTACCCAGCAGGGGTGGCCTCTCCGACAGAGAGACAAGCATCTTTTACAAGAACAGGCAAAGCCCCGAATATGCTACATGTATGGCAATGATTGCTAAAGGAGGGGGCAAGGAGAAAATACTAACCACAATTCCTCCTGGCTCTCTGGCTGATATTTTGCCACCTTAATTGAAATTTCCCTCAACGCATGGTCGTAAATTGGAAGCTCGGAGTAGGTTGTCAATTTTGTGTTTTGTGACCTAAAGCCCTATAATGGGGTTCATGAAAAAACACATACAAGCCATGGCATACACCGTGGTCATTGCATACACACATTCAAAAATATAACCGAGTTCGGAAATTCAAAAAAAAATCGTTAGACTTCGCGTACACACAATTTGAATAAGTACCTCATTATGACATCTTCCTGAACGAGCACAAAAAATTAAAACCTTTCACTTTTAAACCAAAATCGAGACCCTTGCTACAACCTAATTAGCCGTAAAATTGTTATTTGTCGGAAAATTTTGGTTCTTTGCCCACGAACAAAACATGTCTAGTTAGATCACTTGTGTGGTCACTACAACGGCAACTCAATGGTTCAGATTTGACTAATGACAGCCTCATATCTGTAGAAAGTCATTTAGTTCCATTAGCATTTTTTCTGCGAATTAGAAAGTTATTAGACTCGTACCAAGGCTGACGTTTTTGAAATCCCCAATCGTGCAATTACTTTACAATAGACCCTTTTCCAAATAGCAATTACAAAGGATTGTGGGATAGAGTGTTGGCACATGTTGTTTTTGGCCACAGTAAAATGCCATTTACAAGAACGTCGCAAGCCAAAAGTCTGTCCCACAATCCTTTGTAATCGCTATTTGGAAAAGGGTCTATGTATCGACCTCTTATTCAAAATATGACCATAACAATAACGTGACGGTTTAAAAACGTTTGCAGAAACACCCGTGAATCTTCTTAAAAAGAAAACGAAAGCAAAACAGGAACAAAAACTAACAAAAACAAAAGCAATATAGAAAAAAAAAGAATACAGAAACAACAATACAGAAACACAATACAGAAACACAATACAGAAACAAAAACAATGCAGAAACAAAAACAATACAGAAACAAAAAGCAAAACAAGTAACAAAATATTTTCCCGGAAAGGGAAAAAATTGCACAAAAAAGTTGTTTTAACTTTGATTGGATTTAAATTAGCTTTTCAAACTTCTTTTGGAAGTGAACGGACGTTAAAAAGACGCAGACAAACAAGGACTAAAAAGTTTTCAGTAGAAAGGGTTTAAGGAAGAATGCCGCAAGAAATGGAAGCCAGCCTCATCCTCACCATGGATGGGGCTGAGGTCAGAAAAGTTGGCATTTAATACACCGAAGATTGCGGAGAAACGAAAATATAATTGGTACAACAGTATCTCGCCCACAATGTATGTATGTATGTATGTATGTATGTATGTATGTATGTATGTATGTATGTATGTATGTATGTATGTATGCATGTATGTATGTATGTATGCATGCATGCATGCATGTTAGTCAGTCAGTCAGTCAGTCAGTCAGTCAGTCAGTTAGTCAGTCAGTTAGTTAGATGAGGTTTAACGTCCCAGTTTCCAACCAATTGGTTCAAGTCGAGACGACCACGGCCTTTTTTCCAGTTGTGGCTCACTGGCTTGTTTTCCCTACTCCATTGCTTATTCTGAGCACCAAGCACAAAGGCAGTAGGTTCCATTTTTAAAGTCTTTGGTATGACCCGGCCAGGATTTGAACCCTAGACCTTCCGGCTGCAAGTCGGATGTATGTATGTATGTATGTATGTATCTATGTATGTATGTATGTATGTATGTATGTATGTATGTATGTATGTATGTATGTATGTATGTATGTATGTATGTATGTATGTATGTATGTATGTATGTATGTATGTATGTATGTATGTATGTATGTATGTATGTATGTATGTATGTAGCCAGTACCCTTACAAAAAATAGTGTGTCAACCTGTGTCAGTTACCACGCGTGATCACACGTGAAAAACAAAAGAAATCACCCGTGTTCCTGGGTGGCTAACCTGTGTTTTTGGAACCCTCTGGACACGGGTTTGACACAGGTTTACGCACCTTTTCTTGCTTTCAATTTTAAGTCACAGGTTTTGACTCAGAATTCTTTGTCAATACTTCTTTTAATTGCCACGCATTTTGCGTGTCAAACCTGTGGCAAACCTGTGGTTAACCTGTGGCAAAGTGTGGCAACTGGCAAACCTGTGTCAATTTCAAGGGAGAACACAGGTTTCCCGGCAAAAACCTGTGAAAACCCATGGTAGACACGTGCGAAAACCTGAGGATTTGGAACCAATTTACACACGTTTTTTTGCAAGGGTATGGAAGAAAAATTGACATCTTAATGCCCTGCAATGCAGGAAATTGTCCTCGAACACCTACCAAAGAGCCAGGTTAGTCGGCCCGGGTTAAGGAAGGGGGATGTGATTAAAGTGGTCGTCCCGATTTCATGGTTTTCAGATTTGCTGTGAAGGCACCTCTTCTCACTTACACCCTGGTGTGGTCCAGGGGAATGTCCCTGTGGCAAGGTGCAAAGCGCGTGGAGCTCCGAAGTATTTACAAGTTGTGGGCGTTATATTGAAACGTTCAAATGTCTTCAAATATCCTTATTTGGAAAGAAACAGGCCACAGCAAGTTTAGGCGACTGTTTATTCCCTTTAAACCTTGTCTACCTCCGTTCACATAGAAGTGTAACAGCAACTTCTTGGGAGAGCTGGCCTCTTCCAAGGATAAAATGCATTTTGTTGTATCATTCAATAATGATAACCGGTGGATGACCTGTACAGTGGCCGGGTGGATAAAAGCGGTCGCATTTGAAGCGATGAAGCTTAGCAACCGGGAGGTTCGGGGCTCGATCCCCGGCCGGTTCAAAGTAAGGTGGGTTTTTCATCCAAGAGAAATCTACGGTTTTCCCATCTGAACTGGCCTTTGAAAAGAAACCAAATTTGATATAAATTGTTGAGTTGGCTGCCACCCGACGTGGAGTTATAATTCATGAGCCATGGGCTTTCTCCACGTTCGTGGTCGCTCAGCGCCGTCAAACAACTGCCCTTAAAGGCCCTGAATTATTCATTCGTCTGTCTGACATATAATTTCTTGCAGGCCACCGTCAGCATTCAAGTAACCCACAGAAAAAATATAATTAAAATAAATAAACGACTATGCAATCGAAAATGGGATTTCCGGGCAAACAGAAAACTGCGGAAGCCATGTATTTGTATAATGCCACTTGGTAACCGTGCTAACTAATTGAGCGATATGAAACCAACATATGAAAGAAAACAATTCTGTCCATACTGGAGGCTTCAATCACCGGTGGAGTGGTAGTCCTCTGGAGAGCCGAATTAAGACCTTCGTAGGTCCTAGACACTACTTATACAGAGCACGGGTAGTGACAGGATTTCCCGGACAAGGAGTCAAGCTCTCAAGTGGGGCACCCAAAGCTCAAGCGACAAACGAGTTCGGCGGGGTCTTGGAAGGGTATCGTTAATAGGGTGATATGTGTATGATCAGTCCTGCATAGTTTGTCGACAAATTTTCCGAAACATTACCAAGATTAATAAACGCACCGCTTATATATGCAATTGGTGGTAAAATTTCCAAACGTAACAAACTGTTGGCTACATATAGGTTACGTGGTTATCAGGGGCATGGGAGTGTACTGTTTACTTCTATGGAACAAAACTTGAAAGGAAGGAAGGGAGGAAGGGAGGGAGGAAGGGAGGGAGGGAGGGAGGGAGGGAGGGAGAGAGAAAGAATGAAAGAAAGAAAGAAAGACAGACAGTCAGACAGACAGACAGACAGACAGACAGACAGACAGACAGACAGACAGACAGACAGACAGAAAGAAAGAAAGAAAGAAAGAAAGAAAGAAAGAAAGAAAGAAAGAAAGAAAGAAAGAAAGAAAGAAAGAAAGAAAGAAAGAAAGAAATACAAATTTGAGACAATGGGAGACGATTAATGTCCTGTTTTGTCAGAATGTTAAGACCAAAGCTTATGAAACTAGACAGCAGGGCTATAAGGTCGGAGTCCGGACTCAAGTTCAGGTTCAAGTTCAAGTTCAAGTTTATTTCTACTTTCCATACAAAAAAAAAATTGTTACATTGACAATAGTTTACATATATTTAAATATAACAGGACAAGTACACAATAACAAAGATTCGCATAATACAACATGGAAGTAGCGGAACCAGAAATAAGTTAAAACTTTTCAGGTCTGGTTCCTTAAAACAAAAGCGTAACAATAAAGAAAAGGAGCTAAGAGGTGTTACGAAGACTACAAAATATGAGAGAAGAGGTGGAAAGGGAGAAAAAAAAAGAAAGAAAAAGCTGTGAAGTTACCTAGGCCTATTTACTATTCAGAAGAAAATGCTTTAACCTGCGTTTAGTGAAGGAGAACTTTTAATGTCATGGCAAAGAGAATTCCAAAAAGAGACACCTGTGCTTCGTACTTGAAAAGAGTTAAGACTTGTTCTAGAGTATGGATGGTGTAGAAATTCTTTGGAACGAGTGTTGTAGGTATGATAGTTTGAATTGTATGTATAGAAGTCGTCAAAAACTGAGGGAAGAAGTGAATGATGAAATTTGTAAAGGAAAATTCCCAGCTGATACTTATACAGTTCGTTCAGTGTTAGTATTTTCGATTGAGTGAATAAGGGAATGGTGGGTGACCTGAAATTTGCATGGCTAATGTTGCGGATAACACGTTTTTGGAGCTTGAATAAAATATTAAGTAGATATGTATGAGTATTTCCCCAAACAAGAAGACTATAATTTAAATGTGGAAGCACAAGAGCATTATAGAGAGTAAGAAGTGCATTACTAGGCAAATAATCTTTTAGTCTATTGATAACACCATTTGATTTAGAAACCTTTTTACTAACCTCAGAGATATGTTCCTTCCAATTTAAATTTTCATCTATAGTGATGCCTAAGAATTTGTATGAGGTGAAGCTGTAACAAGATGACCATCTAGCAATGCACTAATTTTACTTGAGTCATTAATCCTATTATCGAAAATTATAAGTTTCGTTTTCATAATGTTGAGAGATAATTTATTAGATCTGAGCCAATTGGAAATATGCGAAAATTCACAGGTAGCTTCCGCAAGAGCATTGCTTAGATTCTTATTTTGGAAAAAAACCGTAGTGTCGTCAGCAAATAAAATGAAGTTTGACTTGACAGAAGACTTATAAATATCATTTACATAAAGAATAAATAACAGTGGTCCAAGTATGGAACCTTGTGGTACACCAATATTACAATAAGTGTGATTTGACGAGGAATTATTAAACTTTACATAATTGCAACGATCTTGAAGATAACTTCTAAACCAGTTATAGGCAATACCTCGAACACCGTAACAAAACAATTTACTCAAAAGAATTTGATAGTCAATGGTGTCAAAGGCTTTAGAGAGATCAATAAAAATACCAACTGTAGTAAGTCTATTTTCCAAACCTTTTGCGATTTTAACAATGAGACTTAGAGCTGCCATATATGTAGAATGATCGTTGCGAAATCCATACTGGTGTTCATAAAGAATTTTATGTTTTACAATGAAATTATAAAGTCTATCATATGCAAGACGTTCAAAAATTTTTGAAATGGAAGGCAATATGGAGACTGGTCTGTAATTAGACACAAATTTTTGGTCACCAGACTTAAAAATTGGGACTATCTTAGCTATTTTTAGCTCCGATGGAAATACTCCATTTGAGAAAGAAAGGTTGATAATATGAGTTAGAGGATATAGTATTATATCCACAACATGCTTAAGAATATCATTTGAAATGTAATCAAAACCAGGACTCTTTCCATTTTTTAGTCTAAGGATAGAGAGTTTCACCTCTTCAGTATTCGTTGGGAAAAACATAAAGGAATCTAGAATACAAGATTTCATATAACTTTGAGGAGGAAACTTGCCCGTGGGAAGCTTATTAGCAAGATCTAATGCAACAGAAGAAAAATACTTATTAAAGTGATTTGCAACTTCATCCTCATTTGAAATAACATCATTTCCTGAAAGGAAAGTCCTATTAGAGTCACTGTTATGCTTTTTATTTAAAATTCCGTTAATGACTTTCCAAAGGTGGGTAGGGTCACTCTTGTGATCATCAATCAGATTACTAAAGTATAATTTCTTTGCCAAGTTTATTATAGCTGTCAGAACATTTTTGTATTTTGTGTACTTTATCTTTCGAATTAACGTGGGGCTTTGAATATACCTTGAATAGAGTTTGTTTTTATGTCTAATTGATTTCAAAATGCCAGAAGTAATCCATGGAGATTTTTCATACTTGATCTTTTGATGGACTTGAGTATAGGGACAACACCTATTGAAAGTCATCAACAAAACTTTTGAAAAATTACTATAAGCAGAATCAACATTTTGATCATTCATAATAAAGGACCAATCAACATTATTAAGTTCACTTTTGAAATAATTAATATTCTTACGACAAGTATTGTTCTTATACACATTTTTTCTGCTTAAAGTGTGTATCTTACTTTGTATGACACAAAAAATAGGATAATGATCAGAGATATCAGTTACAAGTACACCGCTTTTTAATATATAATTGGCAACATTGGTAAAGATATTATCTATCAAGGAAGACGTGCTGGTCGTAACCCTGGTAGGCTTATCAATCAACGGATAAAAAGAATATAGAGACATAATATTGAGAAACTCTTGCACATTATGTGCTACATTTTTCATTCCCGACTCAAGTCTGGTTAAACTGTACTGGAAACTGGCCAGGAATGGAGGTCACAGAAATCGAAATCGGCCCGAAATGTGATGGGTCTGGACTTGGACAGGGAGTCGATTCCGGGCTAGTCAACAAAAATGAAAGTTGCCTAAGATGCTACTGAACGATCCATTGTTATTGATGTACCGTTTAATATATGAATGGCCACACACATAGTCAAACAAAATAAAGGACTATCTGACTATGGAACATGAAGAATAGTACAAAAAGCATTGGCCTGATATGCAACGTCGTCAAATGCCCAGACAAGGAATTGACACTGAGTTTAATTCGATGTAGAGACTCTGGAATCAAATCGGCTTGCAATAGGAGGGTCTCGAAATTGTCCCGAAATGGTGGTCACTTGAATCGATCAAATTATGCATGCTGAAGGTTTGTGAAATATGTTATGCACGCGCTTGATATTTTCGCATAGGGTCCCAAAACTCTGTCCGTGAGGTCTCGAAAATTTAGTAGGCCCTAGGCACAGTGCCTTCTTTGCCAATTGGTAATCCGACCCTTGTACCTTCCTCGTTCCTTCTAGTAATGTCCCTGCCTCTCGCTATTTCTTTGCCATATATTCGTTGGGAATAGTTAAGACATTCAAAAATTAAATTATCGGTCACCCGTCAATAGTTTGATTTAAAACGGTAAAAAGTAACAATTACAAAGGATTGTGGGATACAGTTTTGGTCAATGGCATTTTACTGTGGCAGAAAATAAAACGCACACCGAAATTCTAGTCCACAATCCTAAGTTATCGCTGTATGTGGAAAAGGGTCTATGAAACTAATCTTGAGAGGATACGTAGATGCACACGTCTCATGATTGAAATGGCCGGGTAAATGAAGCCTTCAGTTTCCATATTCAGACAACGTAAATGTTTAGATGATTCAAAGAACTCGTATCTTTATTCTGCCAGTGTTCTGGCTAATGAATAATCATTCTCCCTGTGATGTATCATTCTTACGGCCTATCCCCCCCCCCCATGGGTCTGTCGTAACAATAATAAAACAGCTTAAAAAATCCAAGATATATAGTAGCCTCATCCACTAATTTGGAAAAGCAGAAAATGAAATGTTCAGTAGTAGTTGGCAAAAATGTATACCAAGTGCAGTTTAGCTCCGTCCTACACGGCCTCAACTCAGACTAATATAGCCTGTGCCACTGCATAATAAAGTATTTTACTCCACAGCTGGCAGGTTTGATCATTATCTTTTTGCCACCAAGATTAAAATACTTTTTGTGTGGTTTTATTTCTCTTCCTTTTAAGTGAATGGAGACAAAGCAGAATACACAACGTTGGGCTGTAACGCCGACTTTGGACTAGAAAAGGGATGTTCCAGTTTCGATGATCTGCCGCCCTCTGTTGCTGCAGCTTACGAAAGTTTGGGTGTCGACTCCTTCGAGTATTGTCTGTGTGATCAGGATTTATGCAATACCGGATCCAGAACAGCTACGTCCACCCTTCCCTTGATGATTGGCTCTTTGCTGTTTACTCTGTTAACATTTTTCCGTCAGGCGTAGACGTATACCAACCGCGTTACATTGTTAGTTGTGGTGTGTAAGACAAAGAATCCACAATTTTAAGTTTTATTCTTTTTGTGTGGTAAAAATATCTCTATACTCAGAAAATTTCATATTTGATGTTTGAATTAGAATATTTCATTACCGTTGCCTTTAAACTGAAGATATAAAAACAATCGTGACCTGTTACACTGACTAATGTTTAGGTCAAATGCTTTTTCTAGTGTTGTTAGACAAGTATCCTACTTGACGGTATGCAAAAGCTTACGTTATCCAAAATAACGTCGCAATATAACGTGAAGAACCAGTAACCTGCTGTGATGATTTTCGTCCAGCGCAACTTCAGTCTCCATTTAATAATCATCCTACTATGTACACTGGATGTTCATCTTTGAATTTTTGAAGAATAAAAAGCATAACAAAGGGAAGAAAACATATTAATGGGGGGGGGGGGAGAGATCTACATTAAGGCAATGGTCATTTTTAATGTTTTCATGAGGCGAAGTTTTTGCAAAGTAGCTCCTCTGCCCAATCATCTTAGCTATGAGATTTTTCCATGACAGTTTTTATTGCTTAACCAGAATAACCATGTAAATATTTTTAGATGGTGTAGATGCATTAGTATTAATGGCGAATATTTCATTTTGTGGTGGCAATTTCTATTATTTGCGTATGAAATTCAATAAACATGGTAATGGAAGTTTTTAAAGCGAGTTTAATTGTATATTATAAGTCCAGTCAAAATATACTAGCGTTTTACAGGCTAGTGATTTTTTTATTCCTCGCAAAAGGAGGAAGGAATTCAGGCAAAGCACGCGGGCCAAAATTTATATATGTGTACGTTTGTGACGCTTTGGTTGTGACTGCGATATCTCAAGATAACAATTATGCATACATTTCTGGCGTACTTCATACATAGATTTTCCTATCAAGAAAAGGTAGCTAACGTTTTTGGTAAAGACCCGAGGTTAAAAAGGAAATATTCTTGTAAACATGATATTTCAAGGTAGTAATGCTGGACAATTTTAAATCATGAAATACGGATTTGTCATAATTAATGTGAGGAACAAGTATGTATAGTTTCTAGTGAAGGTCGAAGGTCATCTTAGGTCACCAGAGATGAAGCCACGAAAAACTTGTAAACTGCTTGGGAGCACGATATCTCAAGAAGAGTAACAGTAAAGGATCTCGTACGTAGCATCGGAATACCCCATAACAAGTGCCAGAACACTGATATTTTTTGAGGAGATCAGAGTTCATATGGGGTCACCAGAGGTCAAACGGTGAAATCCTCCACAACACGACATCTCATGATATTCAACGTGGGACAGGTCTCGCAGTTAGCATTTGAATGCTCCAAGTTGATTTTAGAAGCCCTTTCCTTTTTGTAGGCGCTAAATGTCATTTGAGATCACCGGAAGTCAAACATTGAAAACACTCGCTAATACTATTTTTCAAGAAGGGTACCCTGAAGGGATCTCATACTTACGGTGAAAATGTTCTACGTTAAATTATATAGGCCCCCGTTGTTTTTGTGGAGGTTAAGCCTTATTTAATGAAGAAAGCAAAGGTCGGGTTTAGAAAATCTCATATACATGATATCTCACGAAGGAGAGCTTTGATGGATCTTTGATGTTTTAATTCCGCCTTCTCCCAACCCTGGAAAGCCATAAAAACGGAGAAACGGCAAAGAGGGGCAAGGTGCCATCAATGATCTGACAGCCCTAGTTCAACGTAGTAATATTCAAGATCAAAATTCTCCCTACTAAGTTTACTTATAACCCCCTTCCAATTTAAAAACAAACTCACCTGTTTAGTTCACCTCCAATAGAAAGGCACAGTACCTACCCTGAGTTAAATTTGCTCCAGGCCATATGCATCGACATCGACGCACGTTGACTGTGTGTGAGCATACTGGAAACACAACTTGACTGTACAAGTCATCATTGACCAACCAGAGTGAAGAACTATACCTCCAAATTTTTTGGACAACCCCAATATTCGGGGAGATGTGGGCAAAATCTGTAGCCCATTCGGACGCAGTTTGGCTGAAAGGGGGCACAGATTCGGGTAAAATACTTGTGCTCCAGTTCCAAATGAAATCCATACGTTTATGGTCACCAGTTTTTTAATTCCAAAGAAGGGCAAAAACGTCTGGTAACAGACTTCTTTTATTTTTGAACAGTAGAATCCAGCGACTTAATTATCTCTTTCCTCTCCTAAACAAGACATTACGCACAATTGGTAATTCTGACGTCACAATTTTAGGCGTCCTAGAATTTAATATCTATTTCCTTCTGTAGTTCTTTAAGTGAGCAAGCACAACAGTACACAGGCATTGCTCCTTTCAGTGGAGGTGATCGTTACTTATATCAGCGTTTACCACAGGGATTGAATCTTTCACCTGCAACATTTCAGGCTAAGATGAATGCAGTACTATCGCAGGTACTGAACTTATATCAGTTTTGTATGTCGATATCATTGTTTACAGTATGGACAAGTCGTCACATTCCAAACACTTGTTATCTATTTCAAAGCTTTTATAGCAAATGGTTTAAAGATGCCAGCAATTAAAACCTAAGCAAGATAAAATTAAGAAATTTCATCCTAGAGTACCCGATTCATATCGACCATTTGCTAAGATAAGCATGGATTTTAAAACAATGCTTACACCTAATGCAGGCTACAAAAATTTAATGGCTGCATGTGACGAAATTACCAGATTTATTATCTGTAGTACACAGATTTAGAACTCAAAATTTTAAAAATATTTGTGAGGCGATCTTACAAAAATTGTAACAACTTTTGGTCCGCCCTCTTTGCTTACATCTGATATAGCCAATTGTCTCTAACAGGAAAATTAGTTGCGCTGTTGTGGTCTGCACCTAATATAGGAAAGTCATCAGTGTCTGCAATCATGGCAGCCTACAAGTTGAAAGGTATATACAGACACTTCTTGAAGGCCAACCTAAAGCACTTTGGTAACGATTGGGTTAGCTACGTCCCCACTACGACCTATACGTAAAACACATTATCGTCCCCCCCCCCCTCCACTTGGGTTTCCACAGCCCCAATGAGTTAGTTAATGATCGTAAGTCGCCTGATCTTACAAGTCTGACCTTCAATCCCTTGGATGACTTTTCCCCTTCTACAGCTAGTGCTTTGCTCTTTTGAAAAAAAAAAACGATTCGAACACTTTATTGTCTCAGACAATGCTGACGCTTCAGAAGCATAATCAGGAAAAACCAAATGCTAAGATCACCAACAAAATGAAAAAAAGTCCCATCTATTCTGTAGGACAATTGGTCACTTGTATAAGCCAACCAGCTCTTCAATTTCTGCAAATTCCCTTAAAATTTCCGTAAAATGGGTTGGACCGTTAGTAATAAGTAATTCGTAATCGCAAGTACTCACTATCTACTCCAGATATTACCAGGCGATGTTTTGCAAGATGTCTTCAATTTTAACAGACTTAAAGGCAATAGGCAAATGCCCCAAAGTTGCTTTGAAAAATCAACAAATTTTTGCAAATCTCTGCTCATTTGTCTTACAAGTACCTTGGAATTTTTTGAACAAAACTATTGCTAACAAAAAGTACAACAAGGGGTTATTCACCATTAATTTAACAATTCAGGAACAAAAATATCGTAACATGATCAAAAAAGCCATTTATGAATAAGGATGACGGGGTATATTAATTTTGATTGGTGTGACTACATTTTCCCCACAAACCATGCTTTTTCAGAGCATCTAAACCAAGCAAACCTATTAAGAATGTTGACAAACTCGAATCTGTAGACAATGACAGTGTCAATGTGTATGTGCAAAATGATATTCAAAGCCACAAACTGATGTTCACCTTCAAGATGAAAGGGCAACATTTTGCCCCTAGTCACTCGTAAAGAAGTCTTACACTTTACCACGTTGAGCAATTGATGTCACTCTGGGTCTGAAATATGTAAAATAAAGTAATAATTTGGCTGCTATGGTGCCTTTTAAAGAGGGTCGAAAAACTTTGCAATTCCAGCACCTTGTGCGTACTTCCCGTACTACAATGAAAATTTGCGTGAGTAGAAGGCAGCTTTGGGGGAAGTGACCAATCAGAAGCCAGCATGAGGATGACGTCATCACTGCCGAGAATGACTTCAGGGTTGCTAGGCAACGATCAATGTCACTGTCATTTGACATCTGGCATTGACATTTAGGTCTGTGTCATATTCGTTATGAGTACCTCTCGGGAACTTTGGAATATTCTATCCAGTAATAATCATTAAATTCCCAAAATAAAAACCTCCCTGTCGGGGTTTGTCGCCCGCCCCTCAAAAGTTTGAAGGTAAAGCTTCTAGATGAAATTTCCTGGCATTTGGCAACCACGCATGCAAGACAAGTTTACAAAAGTCGTACTGAACGGAAGAGATCCTTCGCAAAGAAGAAAGTAGTGCAGGAAAAGGGGCGCTTTTTGGCTCCTTGGATCCGAGTCTGTTACTTGTGTGGTGCAAAAGAACACTGCAATTGTCAACATGAAATGTTACATTTTGTGTGATACATTTCAGGTAAATCGCAAGAAATTTGAAACAACTCCATAATTTCGGTTGCATTCACGCAGACTTGACATCATGTAACGGCAATTTGAAAATCCAAGCCCTCGTCGAATCTTTACAGAAGTTCCCACGTTGAGACTAGAAAGAATCAAGTGTGTGAGGCTGGTGTAAATAGGCGTAAATCTCAGGGAAGTAGGAGGATAATACGTTCTCTTTCTAGGAATGTTCCCATTGAATTTCACGTTTTCACACCGTAACTTCTCACTTCAAACTTTCGCCCAAATCTCCTCCTCTGGCGGTGCATGTTCCGACTGGTAACGTCCAACTGGAAAAATAACCCGTCTTCTTTGAGATGCTACGACAAGGTACATGCATGCAGTGGCGCCGCCAGATTTGATGAATGGGGGCGCCACAACTGACGTCGTTATGGCACTTCAGTAAAACCTCCAAGTCTGCGTATATTGCACCTTTCTTTATGCCGTCCTGCTATACACAGCAGTGGAGGATTCTTCCTTTGTCACTGGATGAAGATGCCGTCCTGGGGGAGGGGTCTAAGAGGGAGGGTTCCCCTTCCCTTTGAGAAAGTTTTTGTTAATTTAAGGTTGGTATTTTCTGAAGTGATCATATGGTTGGAAAATATCCACAATTAAGTGAATTCTAATTCTTGGTTAGGTGAAAGAGGGGAATATCTTGTTTAAGAGAGGGAGTATGTTGTCAACAAACCTCCTGAAGTCCCCGTTTGGCTACTTTACTGCCTTCTGTCCGGGGAAACTTTTAAGTTTTTTACACAAAAATACCTGCGTGGAGTCCACAGAAACATTCTTGGGCTATTATGAAATTTTTCCTTTGCTTCATTGTGCATTGTAAAAGGGTACCCAAGGCCTGCAGACACCGGTATAGGGCCTCCTGGAAGCTCTGGGTTAATTATATGAAAGGGGGGCACTGACATGATGCTTATCACCCGACATGCAATTGGTACTATAGAGTAGGCCTATGACGCCGAACACTTTACAACTATCGTATTTTCACTGCTTCTGAAAGAAAATCCAGACGAACCACTTCCAGCAATGGGGAATGGGAGGAAGGGAAAATATAGGAGGTTGGAGGTGTCATTAGACCTCCCTGATAGGCATAGCCTACCAAATGGAGTAGAGGACTAACAAGCGCGTTTCAAAATGCTTTTTTGTCGTAAGTGTATTTACATTCACCATCTATACCGATAAAGGCTGCCCGTAAAGCGCTCAGTAAAATTTTTATGAAAAATGTATAACGGCAAATACGTACTTTCAACCTCCCACATCATGCTAAACATTAGACTGAAAGATCCCATATTGATGCGAGGCTCATACAGAGGTTGGAAATGTACCTCTGTTTTTTCGAAAAAGTGTTGAACTCAAAATAGTTCCATGTATCATTACCTTAATAATGGTCATGAGACCGTGACGAATGCGCTTGAAGCGCACAGAAATTTCTCATTAAAGGGGCATATTGAGTTGATATCGATAACTTAACGAGAGTGTTGAAGGGTACTGCCACGTGACAATGATTATAATTAGCATAATTAGTCAAGTTTCACATCCAGTAGTTATGCATAAAGCTAAAATTTTGAATTTGTTGGTATCCTGGCTTGTAACGGTTGTGTGCATAATTTGAAAAAGTGTCTGGTCAAGAATTTCTGAAAACCAAATTGAATTGTTTATTACTCACTTATGAAACATTTATTCGTATGCAAGATGTGGGGCTTGTTTAAGTTTGACCATTTGTCATTAGTATGTGAAAAAAAAACTTAACAGGTGTGACAAAATTTGGTGAATTTCATGAACCAACTCTATGTGCCGCTTTAAATAGGAGTTCCATGGCAACACCTTCAATCAGAATCTGCATCGAGAAACTTTCAATTCCCCAACAAAACCTATCTGCCAATCGAAAGGCCAGTCTTTTACATGGGAATTCCTAGAAAGCTTTCAATTTTGCTGCTGTGTTTCTCCGGGGAAGATATTGATAATAAGGACAATATTGAGGAAAGGTCTGACGTGAGGGGAACGGGCGAAAATTTTGGTAGTTTGTGCTAAGGTTTTGCCAAAATTCTGATAGTTTGAGATCCATTTGTGATAGAAAATGGTTAAAATAGATCCATCAATTGGTCGAAAACACATCTCACCCTACCTTCTTCAGAAGTATATAGCTTAAACACCTTTTGAGATCAGTTGAAAAGTTTCAAAAAATTTCAGAAATCGATTGGGACACGAGCCCCCATGGCCCCTCCGTGCCGGCGCCACTGCATGCATGGTCCCAAGGGAACACCGTGATAGGCCTTTGAGGGACAACAGGGGCTACGGCAACCCTTCGTCAGCTATGAAAAGGCACAGAAAGAGCGTTTTTGAAGAGTCCCAGATGACGAGTCAGGGTAATGCTCATGGCATTAAAAGGCATACACAGGAAACTGGAAATGTCTCAATAGGTTTTTCAATCCTTAGTCCATTATAGGCAAGATGTGGGAAAAGCCACCTAAACCTTAAGCTTTTAGTTTTGCTGCCCTACCAAGGGCTTGTGCTAAACTCTATTATCCTATATAGTAGTGACCTTTCTGTCTTAGGATAGTGAGCCCCGTGATGTCTTCCGAAACTCATCAATAAAAATAAAAAAAAATAAACTTTCCTCAATGTAAACCTCAAATTTCCATTTTTCTCAATAAAACTCCCAAATTTCCAATGATCTTTGCGCGCCAAGTTTTGTGTCCGTCACCTTTTCGGCAATCCGTCGCCTTTGCCTGGGCTCCGGATTGCTACACTCTTAAAAAAGTTTCACCAGCACTGGTCACGTATGTCAAATTACTCAAATTGGTTAAATTTTCCCCAATAATTGTTGATTAATGGGTAAACCAATAGGTAAGTTAACACTAAATTGGGCAACCAGCCTCTACGGTTACCAAATAAACAAGAAATTATAGTGCCATGGTGACAAGAAATGACTATATATAGATGGACTTTAATTTTTGTGGCCTAACGGGCCCCTTCCAACCTATCTATCAAATGTCTGTATTACCAGCTGCTATAGAAGTGATGGCACCATTAGAACGGTTTTTTCCCTGACAGTTAAGCGGGCGACTCCGATTAGTTCCGGTATAGATGGGGTAGTTTGTGAAAGATCCGACGAGACTGACGAGTATTCTGGCTTTGAATGAATAGCGGTATGACAGAGGCGCTTACCAAATATACCTGAGTTAAGTATGATGGCAACATATTTTTCAATTCTGAACATGATAATTTCCCTGTAATGTACCACACAAATATTAACAACTACATGTTTAAAGTAACAAAGTTTTAGTGTTGTCCAGTGCTTTGGGTCTTACAATTACCACACACTGGACAGGCAAAGGTTATGAATTCACAAACGTCGACAAAAATGATGGGACAAACAAGCAAAACAAGCAACAATAAGATCACCATCCCCCTATCTGTATCCCTATTCCCCTGTTCAATGTTGAGGCAGCCCAATGTGTTCTGAAACTTCAACATTTATACAGGGTGCTGGGTTTGTCACATGTACTTTTTTCGAGGATTGTAGACATTACAAATATGTGCCGCATCCGCCAGGTCAACGTAAATAAATAAGCGAGAACTTTCCAGTGACAATTTAAATAAGAAAGATAACTTGTGTTCATTCATTATCGTCTAAAGTATGAATAGACGCTCCATTCCGGACAGTAAAAATCGGTTTTTTTTTTTTTTAATATTTTGGTCAGTAGGTCACGTTTTATTTGATACTGATCATTCACAAGTACATTCTCGGAACATTTGTGGCCAACAATGTTGAAGGACATGCAATAAAGCTGTTTAAGGTCAAAATGCGACAAATCTATATGTTTAGTGCTGCTCAAAATTACCCTCCAAATAGGCCTACACTAAATTTAGGTCAATTTAAAGGTCAGACTTTGTAACTATTTGACCTATTTTGGCTTAATTATAGACGTGATCTTCGTTATCTGCATATCTCCTAAAAGACCACATTTTAACCAATAATTTGGGTGATAGCTTGTTACCTTGAGATTACTGGTTGCAAAAATATTTTCATTTCACTTTCCCCTAACCCCTAATATCTTGTTGAATTAAGTATTGAATAGTGAGTATAACAACCAAAAACAAGGCGCATTAAGTACTAGACTAGTTTATTTCATTTTTAACATTTTAAAAATTGAGGTATGGACAAGGGACAATCAGAAAAATATGGTTTTGTCAAATTATGGAGAAATCCAGGTGATTTCTTCCATCCCACCAACCGTTGATATGACAAAGAATGACACTTTTGTACGAAACTGAGTGAGGATTTTACACACTTTAATAGCTTTTTCCCTACTTAACGCATTATTTTCCTTCAGTCATTAAAATAGTCATTAAAATGAATTCCTTATGCAAAAATGAGCCTGAATAATGTGGTCATTTTTCTTTGTACGGCGTTCATTTCAAAAGTTACGTCGGTTAAGATATGATAGCAGGGAATCCAAGATGGCGCCCAAAATGGCGTTAAATGAACCCCATGGGACACAAAATCGTGGGAACATCAAAATCCTTTATCTAGACACTTTGAGGATTCCAAAAATTTAAGTTAGAAAAATATGTGCTTGGGGTGCATGGGAACCCCACTTTCCGACTAGACTGTATAGTATAGCTCTCCTCCAACTCTTAAAATGTTCTCTCCCCTCTGTATCTTTGTTATGCTTTTTATTCTTGAAAAATTTAACGATGAACATTCAGTGTACATAGTAGGATGATTATTAAATGGAGATTGATGTTTTGCTGAACGAAAATCATCACAGCAGGTTACTGGTTCTCTACTTTATATTGCGACGTTATTTGGATAACGTAAGCTTTTGCATACCGTCAAGTAGGATCCTTATCTATCGATACTAGAAAAAGCATTTGACCTAAACATTAGTCAGTTTAACAGGTCACGATTTCATATCTTCAGTTTAAAGGCAACGGTAATGAAATATTCTAATTGAAACATCAAATATGAAATTTTCTGAGTATAGAGATATTTTTACCACACAAAAAGAATAAAAGTTAAAATTGTGGATTCTTTGTCTTATACACCACAACTATAAATGTAACGTGGTTGATATACGTCTACGCCTGACGGAAAAATGCTAACAGAGTAAACAGCAAAGTGCCAATCATCAAGGGAAGGGTGGACGTAGCTGTTATGGATCCGGTATTGCATAAATCCTGATCACACAGACAATACTCGAAGGAATCGAAACCCAAACTTTCGTAAGCTGCAGCAACAGAGGGCGGCAGATCATCGAAACTGGAACATCCCTTTTCTAGTCCAAAGTCAGCACTACAGCCCAACGTTGTGTATTTGTCTTTGTCTCCATTCACTTAAAGGAAGAGAAATAAAACCACACAAAAACTATTTTAATCTTGGTGGCAAAAAGATAATAATCAAACCTGTCAACTGTGGAGTAAAATACTTTAAAATGCAGTGGCACAGGCTATATTAGTCTGAGTTGAGGCCGTGTAGGAAGGAGCTAAACTGCACTTGGTATACATTTTTGCCAACTACTACTGAACATTTCATTTTCTGCTTCTCCAAATTAGTGGATGAGGCTACTATATATCTTGGATTTTTTGAGCTGTTTAATAAATTATAACAGACCCCTGGGGGGGGGGGGGTTAGAGCTAGGCTGTTAGAATGATACATCACGGGGACCATGATTATTCATTAGTCAGAACACCGGCAAATTAAACATACGAGTTTTTTTAATCATCTAAACATTTACACTGTCTAAATATGGAAACTGAAGGCTTTATTTTCCCGGCCATGTCAATCATGAGATAGTTGCATCTACGTATCCTCTCAAGATTAGTTTCATAGACCCTTTTCCACACAGCGATTACACAGGATTGTGGACTAGAATTTTGGTGTGCGTTTTGTTTTCTGCCACAGTAAAATGCCATTGACCAAAACTGTATCCCACAATCCTTTGTAACTGCTACGTTTTAAAATTTTAATGAACTATTGACGGGTGACCCAGAATTGAATTTTCGAATGTCTTAACTCTTCCCAACGATATATGACAAAGAAACACCGAGAGGCAGGGGCGTTGGTAGAGAGAAGGAAAAAGGCACCAGGTTCCGATTGAGAATTGGCAAAGTAGGCACTGTGCCTAGGGCTTGTTCAATTTTCAGACACCTCACGAACAAAGTTTTGGCCAGTGCCAGTTCCGAGTCGGGGCATTTGACAATGTAGCATATCATGCAGATGCTTTTTGTACTATTGTTCATGTACAGCTAAATTAAAAAGGTACTGTACTTTGACTATTTGTGTGACCATTCATGTATTAAACAGTACATCAATAACAATGGATCGTTAAGTAGCATATACGTAACTTTCATTGTTTTATTGACTGGTATGGAATCCCCTTCCTGTTCAAGTCCAGACCCATCCAATTTCGGGCCAATTCCGATGGTGGTTCCTCCGTTCAGGGCCAATTTCCAGTACTATAAAAACAGACTCGAGTCGAGAATTGAGTCCGAGTCCGGACTCGGGCCTTATAGCCTGGTTAAATAAGGTTTTATCTGGTTAAATATGTTTTTGTTCTTAGCTTTCTGACAAAGCAGGACAATAATCATTTCCCATTATCTCAAATTTGTCTAAAAGTTGTTAACCCCTGGTCGCAGTTCGCAAGGATATGGTCACTGGGCCTTCAGAGCCGCAGTAACAGGGGTAGCGCGCCAAGGTGGGGGCAGGAGGAAGCCATGGCCCTCGTCGGGGTTTTTTCGGGTAGCCTTAGAAGTTACGATAAATTGTGATACTCCCGAAGGCGATCAGTCGTCCAGACGCTTTACACGCTTTTCGTCTCAAGCAAGGCACATTCTTTACTGCAAAACCAAAATTTTCAGCCCACTTGACGCGATGAAGATTTTCTTTCTTTCTTCCGTTCAAAGTTTTGTTCCACAAAAGTATACAGTGCACTCCCATGCCCCGTATAACCACATAACTAACTATATGTTGCCAACAATTTATGTTTGGAAATTTTACCACCAATTGTTTATATAAGCCGTGTGTGTTTATTGTATTAATCTTGGTAATGTTTCAGGAAATGTTTCGGGCAAACTATGCAGGTTTGATCATTCACATACCCTCACAAAAAATACAAAAAAATTGTGTGGCAAAAGTTCCAATACCACACGTGAAATACTGTGTCGAACTGTGTAAAACTAAAGTGCGGTGTGGAGAGCAATGAAATTTCTGTGATTTTTTGCGTGACAATGTGTGTCATTAATAAACAGTTGACACACTTTTCCAAAGTGCCATGCATTGACCAGCATTTTCACAGTTTGAACATGAGGCAATGTGTGGAAAACCGAAAATCACGGCTTTGACACATGTAACAGGAGGCAAACTGGGGTAAAGTAGGTAAAGTGTGGAGATGTGTGGAGAAGTGTGGTGCTGAGTAAAGTAAATTCAATAGTTCGATTTCGTTCACTGGCCTTGTTTGCCACACTTTGCCCTGGTTTGCCACATGTGTCAACTTGAGACAGCTTTCCCCACTTTGACCCAGATTTCAAGGTGTGGCAATTATGCAGGGAAAAGCGTGGTCCTGTGTGTCAGACTGGTTCCAATACCACATGTGTCACCACGCATAACCACACTTTTTTCCTTATGTATTTTCATATGCTCTGCCACAAGAGATTACGTGTGTTCACATGTGGCATGCCACTCTTTTTTTTGTAAGGGTATTACCCTATTAACAGTACCCTTCCAGGACCCCTTCGACCTCGGTTGTCGCTTGAGCTTTGGGTGCCCCGCTTGAAAGCTTGGCCCCTTGTCCGGGAAATCCTGGCACTACCCTTGCTCTGTATAAGTAGTGTCTAGGACCTACGAAGGTCTTAATTCGGCTCTCCAGAGGACTACCACTCCATCGGGGAGATTACCCCTCCCGTAGGAGTAAAAGGGAACTCATTGAAACTCAAAATATTTTTATTTTCTTTGTTATTATTGGCTAATCTAGTCGATAGTTTGGGGTAATTTTTTTTAATATTGTTGTGGGAGCCACAGTGGGCACGATAAAGAGTAATCCCGACAACGGTTAGACTCAAGAAGCTGTTTTAAGCTAGGTTAGAGACTACAATACGACGCCCACAATTTTGGGAGAGTTGTTTTCTTTCATATTTCGGTTTCATATCGCTCAGTTTTTCAATGTAAGCACTATTACCAAGTGACATTATACAAATACATGGCTTCCTCAATTTTCTGTATGCCGGAAATCCCATTTCCGATTACATAGTCGTTCCTTTATTTTGATATTTTTTCTATAGGTTATTTGCATGCTGAAGATAGCCTACGAAAAATTATATTCCAGACAGACGAATGATGCGGCAAAATGCATTTTATCCCTTTTAGAGACCAGCTGTCTCAAGAGGCCCTTGATCTGCTTCTATGTGCACGGGGATAGGTAGGGTTTTAAAGTGAATAAACAGTCACCTAAACTTACTGTGACCTGTTTATTTCCAAATAAGGATATTTGAAGAAACTTGAACGTTTCAACCTAACGCTCACGACTTGTAAATACTTCGGAGCTTCACGGTCTTTGCACCTTGCCACAGGGGTATTCCCCTGGACCACACTCCCCGGGGTGTAAGGGAGAAGAGGTGCCTTCACAGTAAATCTGAGAACCACGAAATCGGAACGACCAATGTCATTACGCTCCCCCCCCCCCCATCCCGCCCTTAACCCGGGCCAACTAGCCTGGCTCTTTGGTTGGTGTTCGAGAAAGATTTCCATTAAGATGTCAATTTTTCTTCCATGCTGTCTACCAACATGGTGGGCGAGAAATTGTTGTATCAATTGTAAGATTCGTTTCTCCTCAATCTTGGGTGTTTTAAATGAGAAATTCTCTGACCTCAGCCCATCCATGGTAAGGGTGAGGTTGGCTTCCATTTCGTGCGGCATTCTTCCCTAAAACCCCTCCTCTGAAACCTTTTTAGTCCTCGTTTGCCTGCGTTTTTTTGACGTTCGTTCACTTCCAAAAAAGTTTGAAAAGATGATCAAACAAAAACTAAAAGAATTGTCTCATGCAGGTTTTGTCTCTTTGACGGAAATATTTTGTTATTTGTTTTGCTTTTGTTTCTGTATTGTATATTTTTTCTGTATTGTTTTTGTTTCTGTATTGTTTTTGTTTCTGTATTGTTTTTGTTTCTGTATTGTTTTTGTTTCTGCATTGCTTTAGTTTCGGTTTAGTTTTTGTTCCTTTTGTGCTTTCGTTTTTGTAAGAAGACTCATCGAGCGTTTTTGCCAAAGTTTTTAAACCGCCACGTTAATGTTATGGTCACATTTTGAATAAGAGGTCGAGCCATTGTATAGGTAATTTCACGATTGGGGGATTTGAAAAAAGTCAGCCTCGGCGCGGGTGTAATGGCTTTTTAATTCGCAGAAAATGCGAATGGAACTAAGTGACGTCATACAGATATGAGGCTGTCATTAGTCAAATCCAAACCAGTGAGTTGTTGTTGTAGTGACCATACAAATGGTCTAACTAGAAAAAAGTTTGTGCATATTTTGGCCAAGAACCAAAATCTTCCGACAGATTACTTTTTCAAAATAGGAATTTTACTGCTAATTAGGTTATAACAAGGGTTTCGATTTCGGTTTTAAAGTGGAAGTTGTTTTCTTTTTCTTTTCTTTTTTTTGCTCGTACAGGGAGTGTTCATAATGAGGTACTTATTCAGTCTACCATTTTTTTTTGTTGCATTTCCGAACGCAGCTCGGAAATTCCGGTTAAAATGACCACGGTGTATTCCATGACTTATATGTGGTTTTCGTGACCCCCGTTATAGGGCTTCAGGTCACAAAACACTAAATTGACAACCTACCCCGAGCTTCCAATTTACGGCCATGCGTTGAGCGACATTTCAATTATGGTAACAAAATATTAGCTGGAGAGCATGGATGATATGTGGGTAGTACGTTCTCCTTGTCGCTCTTTCAGCGACATCACTGCTATACACGGAGAATATTCGGGACCATGCCTGTTCTTGTGAAAAATTATTTTCTCCCTGTCGGAGAAGCCATCCCTGCTGGATAAATCCTAGCCCCACCCCCAAGAAGGATAAATAGGTTTATTAATCTCTCCTGAAACTTCTTTTATGATGATAACATGGCTAAAACTCTTAAAGACAAGAATTTGTGTAGCCTACGTAATTTCTAGAAATTGCAAGGGTCCTCAATTTTCAAATGATGGTTACTTTTAGATCCTCGAGTCATACAGTTATGGCTTAAACCAGTAATAGCATCTAAAACATAGTTGGGAAGAAGCATGCCACATACAGTGTTTTTTATGGATGTCCTTCTGATGGAGGCAACAAAAAATGAATTAGTCAAAACCACTTAGTCATTCTGCTACATCATGTGAATAATGAACGTTTCCTACATAGTCAACATGTTACATCTGATCACGTGTCTAATTTGCATTATTTTGACTGAGTTAAGACTGTAACGTTCTTACCTGTCACTTCCCATGTAGCCCTGAGGCAGACGTCAAGACCTGCCTGACATGGGGTGTCCACCAGATCTGTAGTCACTTCACCGACACATCCAGACCCACTACAGCTAGTTTGGGTGTAACAATTGAGTGCCTCGGATGTAGCTAGCAAAAATAAAAATGTAATATGAGAAAAGCATGTTGACATATCTAATTCTGATGTTTTTACGTTGATATCGACTATAGGCAGACTTAAATAACGTCATCAAGTTGGCTAGGCGGCATCTCTGGTTACAAATTTACCCTTTTTTCGTTTTTCTTCGCTTTTCTCAGCAACATGGTTTTCGTTTCTTGTCAAATCCGTGGAAGATCACATGAGTGGTGCTTTATTCATTTTTTAGCACGGAAATTTATGGAAAAACTTTTCATTATTTTACTTACAAGTTTCCACACAATTTTGCGCATTCTGCCAGTCACATGATAAAACACCATTTACATTATGTTACGTATTTGATACAATATTCCTCTAGTTGGCACCCCGTTTTTACCTCTTTGTTTCACTTTCTTGAGAAATATAATCCATAATTGTCAAATGACTAGTATAAAGCAAAACTTAGAAAACTCTCAATCGTAAACAACGTTAAAGAGTGATGGTAACTTCAATTAAGTTAAACAATAGAATAATAAGTGCCGAGTTCATAAAACTCAGACACGGCAATTACAAAAGTCAATAGTTACGGATTAAAAGAAAAAAAAATACGAAAAGAGTCTAGTACAACATTTGAAGGCATCTTTATTTCATAGACGTAGAATATTGAAGGCTGAGGGGGGGCAGTCAAATAATTTGGTAGGGCGAAAGCATGCTTATACCCCTTCAATTCAAGGACGAAAGCCCCTTATTTGTGAAAAATATCAACACATTACATCAATTGTCTCTAAAATTTGCCCAATATGTCGCTCCAAATTGCATCTAAGGACCCTCAAACATTCAAAACATTTCCAAAGGGGAGGACTGATACAGTCAAGCCCACAACATCTGGCTATTTGCATATGATTACCTTAGATATGGTCCTTGGAGATACATCATTTCTTTTGATCATTGTATCGACGTATGTTTTAGATACAATGACATGTAAGTTTGGTACAGTGACGTATATTTTGAATATAACGACATGTGATTTTGGTATTTATCTCATGACTTTTAGGTACAGTGACGCAGTATTTTGGTACAGTGACATATATTATAGGTACAATGACATGTAAAATTAGTACACTGAAATATAGCTTTGGTATAACAACGTGTCGAGTAATATCATGATCATATTCGTGGCCCTTTACTCACACTCGGAGGGAACAGTTGGCATATTGTCAATCGTGAAACTTACCATAAAGCAACATGCCGAGAAACACAGCACAGTAAAACGAAATTCTTGAAGCCATAATCTGTAGATAAAGCAATTTAATAGATTAGTTGTTTGATCAAACAATTACAGAGAGTTTTGCCCAGTTTGTGGTAGCCTGCATAGCTGGCCGATACAAGATCCGCCTTAAAAACAGTGACATCTTAACCCTGGTTATTTTGAACATGTTACTCTGTGCTGGCTTAACTTCCAAATACATATACTCACCTATGACAGTATGACCCACAGACATCAAGGGATTTCTACAAGTCCTTAGAGACAAGTCTCAAGTCACCAAGTGCAAGTAGTGTAAGTAAATAAGAAGACCTCTCTTCCTAAAGAAATGGAAAATTTGTACCCTACTGCTGTTGCTTGCGTCCGACCTTTATGAAAGTTTTACATCATTTGAAAGATTAGTAAGAAAAATATTGATGAGCTACAAAGCAGTGAATGTCTTTCTGTGAGAAACTCGTTTGTTGAAAAACGTTACCCAACTACACAGGGCTGTATTTGAGTCCAACCCGATTTCGGGCCAAGTCCGAGTCCAGGTTCCCCAATTCCAGGCCAATTCCGAGTCCAGCCACTTGACAATGTAGCATCTCTTACAAATGCGTTTTGTACTATTTCAGTAATCTCCGAAAAACGGACTAGAGTCCTGAATCGAGTCTGAGAGGTTACAGCCCTGCAACTATACCTAATTAGTAACTTATCATTCTTTAACTGTAAATTATGGTTTAAAAGTATGACAATAAAATGTATCTACTCAATATTTTCCTTTCGATAAAACTCCACTCGATTAATTCACACTTGTGAATGTTTGGCATTCTAGTTGATCCGATTAATATGCTAAGAATTGCTTTATGCTATGAGCGATACAATTTTAAGCATGTTTATAGTCACCAGGTAGTGGCGATAATATATTAAAACTTACCTTTAACTTTACTTTGACACTATGAAAATGTTTTCAGAACTGCAGTGGAAGGCGCATGGAAATTAATCAAAAATATCCCAGCACCGTCTTATACCGACAACTAGCACCGCAATAGACAAAATCAGTTGGAAGGTTCTTATCATGCCTTTAATCAAAATGTATGACGTAGTAGTAGGCCAATGAAAACGCTCCACATGTAATTCACTTAAGGAAGCAAAGCACTTGAGATGTATAGAACTTATTTCCGTCGATTGATGAAGCCTATATTGCAAAGCAAGCAGATTTAGACTATAATAGCCAGACGTAGCTTTATTTGTTTTAAGCCCTACGTTCTGAATCAGATATTTTCCAACCTTATAAAAACACACCCTTGCCGCGTTAGGAACATATGATCATGCAGGAGAATTCCACACAAAACGAACCGCTCAATATCTTCTCACGTTCTGCACTCATTAGTGGAATCTACGGAATCTGTGCAGATTACATGAAATGACTTTTTCCTTAATTAAAGAGACGGTTGCACTTTTGATACAGAAAATTTTCATAACTTAAAAACCACGACTTACTGAGGAGCAACTTAAATAAGGTACTTTGTCTTCTATA